>QAOA01008473.1:691607-1013469 GCA_003255065.1 Cercis canadensis
TTTTTTTTTTTTTTTTTTCTATTATGAATATGACCAAATGATTAACATAATTGTAATTATTTTTCCTGTTAATTTGTCTTCAATTGAATTGGGAGATCATCGAAGGCCAATCATGTTTTTAAATTCGAAGATTCCACAAGGGGAAGGAAAGAGAGATTTGCTGGACATAAACTTCGAGTTATAAATTATATAAGCAATATAATCCTCACTTTTTCTTTTAGATGTCAAACTAGTGCTGTTTTAGAAATTATATTAATGTGCAACATATCTTGGCCGATACAACACTTGGATTTCAGGGTCCATTTTTATGTTTGGGCATGTAAAGTATTTAATAAATAGGCAACTAGCTATGTGAACCATGGTTACTTCTAGCTATATATATAATTAAGTTGTTGATATATATGCACACTGCCGAGTGCCGACCGACTCTATAATTGTACATAGTCATCAATTTGCTGGTAGCTACAAGATAAAAGAATGCATAGAACTGTTGCAAAGAAAGGCACAGGAAATTAAGCAGAAAATTAATTATATTCTTTGGAAGAATTACTTATAGTGGGTTGCTATATGATTAATTAAAACAATTAATTAGTTATATTTTCCTGATCAATTTAAAAATCAATAGCACTGTTAATTACTGGTACTTGATCAATTTGGCTTCTAGATTTTATTGAAGGGGTCAATTTCTTGAAGATATTCTGCTTCTGCTTTCCTCTGATGCATTGTTGCTGCAGATTACTGCGCTGAACGTGATACTCGTTTCTTTTTAATCACATTACTTAGATGCGTATGCTTGTTTGTGTTTCTGTGCAAGAAGTGAGTCTTCCTCTGAAAATTAAACCAAGTCATTTCTTATGCATGAAATTTCTGTCCTTCTTTTATAGTGGATTAACAGCATAAGAATTTAAGTTAACTAATCTTTTTATCACCATCAGCTTAACTAGGCATTAAAATATTCAACGCCATGCATGGTATACCTTACTTGGGTCAGATCCTTTTTTTTTTTTTTTTTTTTNTTTTTTTTTTATTTTATTTTATTGGCTTAGACTGGTTGATACTATCTTATTCAACAAGATCGCCAAAGAATATACATTCCATACATTCCTGCTCCATATCCTGCCACCAGACTGATGCTTCTACTTTTGAACTGCTTCTCACAACTTTCTTCAGCACCGTAATATATGAATCAAAGGACTGAAATTTTGGGTTCACAAGCAAGAGATTTACTCCAATAGCTACTCCCCTAAAGGTCTAAACCTTAGAGACATGCCTATATTGTTGTCCTCAATAATAATAATAATAATAATTTCATCTTTATATATAGTTTACACTTTCGGATTGAGAAAGCAAAATTAACAAAAGTAGATCGGAGGAAAGAGAAAGAAAGGGTTAGGGTGGGGTAGCTAGGATGGTGGAGTGGCTTTATGTTTGATTAATATGTTGGGATGATAATATTATTTGGAGGGTGAAAAGTTCGATATATATTGAGATTGAGATAATGATTTCCTTATTATTATTAGATAGTGGTCAACGTGATGGGTTACTGTAAACAATCACTATGGACAGTGTAATAACAAAGCGTGAACAAAATGCAGGCATTATATAGGTAACACATAAAGACAATTGTAAAGATATTCTAAGATCCCTGCCTAAATATGCATATGCTCATTAATCTATCAGATCAACTTTTTCGCGTCCACTATGTTTTCCTTTTCATGTCGGCTTCATTGAGTTAAGGAAAACAACATACATACAAGGACCACTTTGGAAAATAATTAAAACAACCATTTTTTGTTATTAGTAATAGAAGCCATGTTTCCAGTAAAAATATTCAATTTCAAAACCTTTTAACAAGATAATATAATAATGAGAATTATAATTAGATAAAAAGATTTGTTTGAATTCTAGTTTACTCAATCAATTAATTAGATGAATTATTTAATCCTTATAAAATTTTCTTGTATGAATGGTTTAAGGTTATACGATTGCCCCTAGTCCTATCTGACAAAGGGAGACAAGCTTGATGCCAGCTGCTGTATTAAAAGGGGGGAAAATAATAAAATCTCATACGTTCATAATTTAAAATTTAGTTGGATAATTAAGATTGTACGCACACACACACACATATAAATATATATGCATCATGTATTTAATTGGTTAATATGTTATCCTTAAATTTCCATAATTAGGATTCAGAGAACTGCACACACTGTAGGATCACGTTAGCAATGACACCACTTAGTCCATTAAAACAATAAGTATAGTATAAAATATTCGCAGAATTTGTTTATAAATTCTTTAGTGTATAAGACAAGAAAAAATGAAAAAGAAATAAAAAGTAAATTAAGCTTCTGTATCAAATTAAACATTGACCTTATTTAATTAAATATGATGGTCTCAAATTAATATATATTTCCTTCATAGATCTATCACTTTCGCAGTATTTCTTATAATGAGTTATGTTGTTAATGCAAGAATAAAAATATAAGAAAACCTTTTTTGGCCTCATTTACACCAAAATTTGATCATACAAGAGAATATTTATGTCTCTTTGCTTGGAGCATTTTATTTGAGAACGATAAAATTATTGGTAATTTTTCTACAAGTTAGGATTTGAACTAATATGACAATTTTAGCGTGATCTGTATGCTACAACATGACCTTAACAATTCGAGTCATATATCTAATTTGGATCTTATGCCACAGAATAGGGTTTATTTTTGGGTCTCTCCCCGTCGTACAGGGATAAATCATCAACTCTTGACATACAGAAGAAAGGGATAAACAATAGCTAGGAAGAAATAATGAGAAACAGCAAGACGAATTGACAACAAAAGTTATAGAACCAGGAAAAACAAAAAAGAAAAAAAAAAAAGACAAAGAAAGTTAGAGAATGATGAGTGCTACTATAGTATAAGCCTATATATGAAATCTAAAGTAGGGTCTTTGGAGAGTCCTTAGGTCTCTATTCCTATATGTGTTGGTAAGTAACACAAGGCTCCCCCAGTAGGAATGTTATGAAGTGGCAGAACAAATCTGTGTGAATTGTTTAGCCTATTTTTCACAACAATTGCTGGTGTAGTGACCATTAATGGCTAGCTATGATGTGTCAATACTCAACTATTGCACAAGCAACCATGGCACTGATAAGTCAATCCCAAACACCTGATGATCAGATGAATATAAAGCAAAGAATCTAATACAAAAGGACCCATCCAAATGTGAACGTTATGATCATTCTCATCACTTACCATGTGTAGATCATGCACAGTGGATACCCTTCAAGTTACAAAACAGTGCTTCCCCAATAATACCAATGAGGAAAGTATGTAGTAATGAATTACATTTTGTATTAATAGTATTTTGAGAAATTTTTCATTTTCTTAATTGAGTTCTTAAGTTCAAATTTTTTAAATGATTTTTTTGAATGTTTAACATATTTTAATGCAAGGCCTTTATTTAACTCGATTGTTAACCATTGATAGGCGTTGCATCCATGACATAATAAAATGCTCGTCTGCAATGTTTTGTGCTTGTGCATTAAAACATTTTGAATATTGAAGGATACAATTATATAAATTGTATATTTGGTTTAAGATTTTTGATGGCCCGCCATATATAGTTCAACAATTTAAGATGACAAGTTAATCGATAATAATTAATTATAACGCCTACTTAATGAATGTTCAGGTGCGCTCTAATCATACACAACCATGAATTAGATTTGGATATCTAGTTAGATATTTAGTTAACTTTAATTACGTGTACCTTTTCTTTTCTTTTCTAAATGTATATACTTGGCTTTTTAACTTTTTGCAGAGTGTCGTCAATGCATTACTGAATATTCATTAATTAATTGTGTAACGCCACTAATAGGCTCGCTGAAGAAAACTAGGCCATCATTTGGTCCTTGTGTTTGGAAAGTGTCACAATTCTGGTAGCTGTAGCTATCAATTCAATAGCCCTGTTATGTTTTCTCTCCTTTCTGTATGACAAAACTTTGGATGCTTTTGAGAGAAGGAAAGGAATAGACCCAGTGAGGTTTCATATGGAGCGCCAACGTTGACAGATTAGAAAGTTCTATTAGTGTAGCTAAGCTAATAGCTAATTAATCAGTCATAAGGGTGGAAATTAAATCACCATGTCATTTCCTTCATTTGACTTGTGCATCTCTCTAAACAATAAAAAAATATATATTATTTTTTAACTGTCCAAGACAAACCCGGGTCTCTTATTATAAGGCACAAGCACTACCCACTGCAGTTACATTTTGAAAGTGAGACTTTGGATCGTCAAAGAGGTTAAGGTTTTACTCGAGAGAGAGAGAGATGGGAAGAGCCCCTTGCTGTGACAAGGCGAATGTGAAGAAAGGGCCATGGTCACCAGAAGAAGACTCAAAGCTCAAAGAGTACATAGAGAAGCATGGCACTGGAGGGAATTGGATTGCTCTTCCCCAGAAAGCTGGTAAGATTAAATATTCAAATCAGAGAAAGATAAAATAAAGATAAAGCTCTCATTTTTTATGAAAGGAAAAATGCTTTTTCGTCTCTCTGAGATCTCATATTCTCTCTCTTCTTGTTTCTTTTCTGTCTTGTTGAGATTTTCTTTATGATTTCAGGTCTAAGGAGGTGTGGGAAAAGTTGCAGACTGAGATGGCTTAACTATCTGAGGCCCAACATTAAGCATGGAGAATTCTCTGATGAGGAAGACAGAGTAATTTGCAGCCTCTATGCTAATATTGGAAGCAGGTACTAATACTACCGTTTTATGTACTAGACATATATAAGACACTACTATAGTACTAAACAAATTTTGCTCTCTCTGACCAACAACCCAATCTGAAATTATGTATCCAGATTCCAGATTGATATGGACGTCTTTCTTTTTCCCTTTTTTCCCTCTTAATTCTCAACTGCATGCTCAGGTGAAATGTTGATGAAATTGAAATCTACCTAAAAGGGGTAAAAAGAAAGCATGGGGGAGAAAAAGGACAACAACTAGGTCTTACCATTTTAAAAAACCCAGCAGTTGTCTAGAATCTGCCTATATATGGATATTTCTTCCACATGCATTCCATGTGTAGATCTAGCCGCATCAGCATCCAGTTACAGATATTGTTTGGTTCAAACATGGAGCTTGTTTTTCTCTTGTGGAAGTTAACTTATTGATGTGCATAATTATTATTGTGCAGGTGGTCAATTATAGCTGCTCAGCTGCCAGGCAGGACTGACAATGATATCAAGAACTACTGGAACACCAAGCTCAAGAAAAAGCTCATGGAGTTGCTTCCTCCATCTCAGAGAAAACCTCCATTTCCATCCTCTCTTCAAAACTCAGTGTCATTTCCTTCTTCTCAATCACTGTCATCTTCAATGTACAGAAACTGCAGTTCTTACTATAGCCCTGAAACTATATCTTTCACAGGCCTGGAACCCATTTCTGTCCCTTCAAGTTATGCAAGCACAAGCTGCATAACATCCTCTTTGGCCGCCACCAATTTTCCCTTTTCCCAGAACCAAGAGTCCTTTGCTTCTCCCATGCAATATTACCCTATAAGGGATAGTCTTCTCATGTTTGGAACTGAAGGAAGTTGCAGTTCATCTGATGGGAGCTGCAGTCAGATCAGCCATGGCAGAGAGATTAAACAAGAAGAAATGGGCTTTCAGAACTATATGTGCAGTGGGTTTGAAGACGGCAATAGGTTCATGTTTAGTTATGGAAGCAATAATGGAGGTGAAAATATTAACCAATGGGCGGAAAAGCCAAATGAGTGTTTAGGGGAAAGCATTTTGGATTATGGTCTTGAGGATATTAAGCAACTGATTAGTAGCACTAGTAGTAGTAGTAATAATGGCTATAATGGGTTATTTAATATTGATGAAAACAAGACGCAAGAGAAGGTGATGTACTACTACTGACGACTGAGTACTGAGTAGTGAGTACCACTGATGACTGACTGTAAGTAAAATCAGAAAGATATGATGGGGTAAGGGGGCATGGCTGTGATGGTGGTGGGGAAGATTCAGAAAAGACTTTGAGTTTCTGGGGTTTTGTGTTTTGATGAATTGAAACAATTCTTATTTTGACAGTACATGGTAAAAGCTTTTTCTTTTTATTTCTATTTTGTGTATTATCCTTTTGGAAGTGATGTTAGATTTTTGTAAGGACTCTCTCTCTCTCTCTCTGTGCAAGTGGAATCCCCCAATGAAAAACAATGTTATGAAAACTAGAAAAGATTTTTTTTTTGGTACGAATAAATTTATTACTAATTTACTAGAGAAGAAAACCAACCCTGCACTCTTCCTTCCCTCCCATTTTTCGCTTTTCCTTTTCGTATATTTTTTAGTCCTTTTTTATAATGCCTTTATTTTATATTTCTGTATATACTTATATGCATACATATAAGTATATAGTCAGTGAATTTGAGCACCCCCAGAGGGGGAAGCAATGTTCAGTTCAAGGGCGATTCTGCCCTTGCTGTGTCATTTTTCTCCTTACATTCATCAAAGGGCACTTGTGAACTTTTAAGGGATACCATTTGTCAGAAACAGCAAATTGGAGCACCTCACTGAAAGAATCTTTCGTAAACTAGGTCAGAGTCAAGATGGAAACTTGTTTACCACAAAGCCTCAATCATAATAAACAATGGCTAAAAGAGAGTTAATGGTGGCTAAGTGAAGTCGGGACAAAGAGTTAATTTATTACATATAATCTTAGACTCGTTTAGCACAAGTTACTTTAAATTAGAATAACCTAACGACTATGAGGGCAAAAGCCATGACCTTCTGTCTCAGTTTACACGAAACATATGTCCTTGTCGTCAATAAATTCAGCAAATAAAAGTAATGTGTTATGAGAGAAACATTCATCAACGAAAGTACCTTTTTTTTTTTTTAAATATAATTTGTCAATGGACTTAGTTATCATACCATTATGAATAAATTTTTTATTTTTGCTAAAACAAAAACTACTATATAATGGATTACCATACATGAATCTAGCTCCCTATATATCCCTATCTCTTCCCATCCCTTTTCAGAACCAAACAACAAATAAATAAATAAAAAATCAAAGAACTCCATAAGCAGTATTTTAGTCTCTAATTCAATATACTGTATACCTAGCGTTGTTATATTTATTTGATCATATTACCATCTCATATAGGTTATCCATCCCTCTCAGTTAGTGACCAAACCTTATCATCCGAAGAAACCCATTATATGAATTTCAAACCCTTCTTCATGCTCATGCTCATACATAATACAAAGAAGGATATATAGAATCTATCTATATAATATATTACCTGTCATCTGTACCAAAGAGAAGTGTGAAAAACCCGAGACTTGCTTATGCAATTAGGCAAGAGATGTAATAAGACAACACGAAGGTATATTATGACATATTGTGAAATCAAGAATATGAGCAGGCATGGCGTGGCACTGCCATCTTCACATTCTTAGTTTGTTTCGAAGGCATTGGATTTGGATCAGTGCAGAAGAGCAGAAGTTTATGTGTAAGCGACAAATGAAGAAAAGTTGATGGAAGTCGTTTTATATTAAAGCGACAGAGGAGAGGGGAATCCCCATTGGGAACCAGTCCCAAAAAGGTTCCAAAATTACATGATGTTACAGGATAAGCAAGATTTCTGTCAGACTTTGCCCTTCTTCATTTATCAAATCACTCTACATTGTATACTCTGACTTAAAATCATTATTTCTCTCTTCTCAAAACAAACAAAAATTAAAACTAATTAAAGATCAGCAGATTCAAAGATTCTAAACTGGACAGAAACGTGTCACCCCCTCAACTCACTGTTTGCACTTTGCTTATCTGCATCTCATGAATTGAAGGAATTTTTTTTTTTTTTTTTTTTTTCTGGGAATGTCTTTTCCGGTGAAGTGTAAAAGTCAAAAGGTGTGGCCCGAGAAAGTCTGAAAATTATATATATATATATAATAATTAAATTCCACTCTTGTTTGTTTTATTTAATTAATTATTAATAAGGTATTAGTTGTCAACAAACAAAAAGGATTAACAGGGTACGACGACTTAAATAATTGAAGAAGGTATGAAATTCTATCCACTTTCACCAACGTCAATATATTTAATCAATTTTAATTAAAACATCCGTGTTGGATCCGTATATAATTAAGTATTTTGTTTAGTTTTATATCTTGATCATCCAGCTGGTGGACTCTGATTGACCATTGTCTGCGACCTATAGAGTCATTACTCAGTCATCGATCCAGCTTGTTTATTGGACAATCTTAAACTACGTTCATATCATAAACTACTAACTTGGCATTCCCAGATATAAAACATAATTTAAGTGGAAAAAAATTTGATTGTGTGTAATTCCAAATCAAGTTTTTCTTGCATAACCAATTACGTTCATACCCATTAAAAAAAAAAAAAAAAAAAAAACTAACTCCTTTTTTTGGTAATACAAGAGAAGAAAAGGAAAAAAAAATAAAAAAAAGAGAGCAGAGAACACGCACAAAATGAATTGATAAATGATCAAAATTGAAGCAACCTCAAGCTAAGGTAGATTCATAATTAGGCATAAAGTTGCATCGAGAATTGAAGTCTTACAAGTGAAGGTGTTGTTGCATTGACTTTGGAATAATTTGATTTCAGTGATGGCAGAGGCAAGAGGAAAAGGGAAAGTCTATTTTCAACTTGTCGTAATCAGTTCTCGGGACTGTTTGCAGCTCTCAAAATCTTGTCTCTTGTAGCGTCTGCACTCATTTGTTTGATTTTCTAAAGTTAATATCTAATTAAAATTTGTAGTTGAAGAGACATGTTTAACAATGGAACGTGGAATATTTTAAAGTAAAATTTCCATCTGATAAGTGCTTCTATAACATAAGCAAACCATCATCATCATGGTTCTAAGTAAAAGAAATGGCTCGCAACAACAAAAGGAAGGAAGTGCCATAACAAAAAACCATTAACACTAGAGCGGTATCCGAGTAAATCTGCAGAGAGATGAAAGTGGGTAATCTGAAAGCCATTCTACCTGCAACGCAACGAAACGAAACACAAGATTTTATTCCAAAAGCAGTACGTATGTGAAGTGAATACAAAAGAACAAGCGATATGTAAGAGGTCAATCATCTCACCCCCCATTGATTTATTCCAACACGTGAATCAAGCAATCCACCTAATAATCGATAACATATAATATAATCTCATTAAACCACATCGATCGGAAAGATATTATTTTTAGTGAGGGAAGAAGATGGATGGTCCCACTTCTTGACACCAAAGCTTGGAGTTGGAAGCTGAGAGGTTTGCTACCCACAACTAAAATAACTTAGGTCGTGTTCGGTTAGTTAATAGCTGGAGAAATTTTTTGAAGGTTTACAAAACAAGTTCATTATAACTATCTCGTTATTCTCATTTTATAGAAAAAGAAAATTTTCTAACTACTACTTATTAGTGTTCTCTGAGTTTTTGCTTTGTAAATGGGAAAATACAGTTTTCCTTTTCCAGTTGAGGCTAACAAGGGCCCAGATAAAAACACGGTTTTCAAGTTCATTTATAACAAGAGAATATGTTTTCTAATGTTTTAATGAAAAATAAGAGCATAAATTAAATGAAAATAGAAAAGAGAAAACTTTTTCTCAACAGGATGGAGGCAGAGGTACAAATTTGCTAGTACATGCAACCAGACTGGAACGGTCAATCCAACCAGGAAGCAGCAATTTTCTGGTCCACTCAATGCCCAAGAACTGATTTTTTGGTTAAACAGAGCCGGCTGACCCAGTGCCAGTGTGGCAGGGTAACTAGTTCACTTCATTTCATGATGACACAGCAGCTTTAAATGCTAGCTGCATATCTTCAATGAAAAATATTTACAGAAGGGGTGAGGAAACATTGAAACCTGGGTTTCCCAGCTTTGGTGAGCAATGCCCAACAGAGCATCCCCACCTGGGGACTCAACTTGAAGGATACAGGGAAAGGGTTTGAATACAAGTCCGGGAACCAGAGGTGGGTCCACAGATTAGTAAAGCCTCACCTATTCCCCTTATCAAGTGCAGAATTAAGCGACTGATTTAGGATTTAAAAGGTCTTTTGGTATGTTAGAGCATCCCCAACTAGGGGAACTCAATTTGAATAATACGGGTCAGGGAAAGGAATTGAATTTAAATATGGGGAACCAGGAATATGTTGGTCCATAGCAACAATTAAGCTATGGATATGCATAATCCAGCTCACTAAAAGAAAAGTTGGCATACTTGTACCCTAGTTGCAAACAAGCTATTGCTTACATTACAGCCTAAGTTTCTACTATTTCTGAGAATAATTTGTCAGAGAGAACATCAGATTCAGGCGGGAAAAAGTAAATAATTTTTTGTTTTTTTGAAAAAAAGGCTGGAGTAAGGGGAGTCAAAATGTCCACCTGAAGGGCGAAGGCGGTGTCCCGTTATCTCAAGCAGCACCAGCTGTTATACTTCCAATTATTTTCAGATCAAAGATTTCAATCCAATATCCATCAGGATCCTTAATAAACGCTATCCCTTTCATTTTCCCTGAAAAAAATTCGTCAGAAACTATAGAAATAGAAAGCTACAAAGTTTCTCACATTGAAATTATGAATGGCACAGAAATTCCTTTGCCTGCTAGACTAAATAGAACTAAGACATTTTCCCTTACGCATCTAAAACTTAACATGTGTGCATCATTGGTTATCATAAAATAGCATCCAAATATTAGTTCTCATATAGCTGTGCAATGAGAGTATGTTCAATTTTCTTTGATCATAAGTAGTGCCAGAAACATCAAACGGCACCAGCAGATATGTATTGAGCCAAATAACTAGCTATTACCTAAATCATGTTTCTTAAACTAGACTATGACCTCATTTTTTCCACCATTTTAATATATACTTCACTGCCAACTAACTTGAAAAATCTGCAAACATGAATATCTTTGTTCGCTTAAATCATCATAAAACATCTAAGATGAAGGGACGGAAAAGTGCAAGGTCAAAACCAAAAGAAAACTCATCTTGTTGTCATATAGAAACATAAAAATAAAACAAAAACCAAGAAAAAGAATCCAGACAGTCATCTAGCAGTATACCAGACGTCGAACACAAATCAACAAGAATAAATGCAGGTTCGCGACAATAGTTTAATATGGTGATGCTATTCATCACATAATATCTGGACACTACTAGAACTAAGAAGATGATTACCGTCATCTGGTTTCTTGACAAACTCAACTCCCAAGCGTTCAAATCTTTCACATGCCTTGTATGTGTCATCAACAGTGATGCCAATATGTCCTGGAAGCAGAATGACAATTTACCATTAGATTTTAACTCTCGTTTATCAAAAATGAGACAAAGGATAGCACCTAATACATCCAGTAAACAGCATTAAAAAATTAATCAATTACAGCAATGCTAGTGTCACTAAAACAAAGTCATCAAAGAGTGTCCAGGAGCAAATCACTCAGTCAGCATTCTTGGTAATGAATAGAAGAGATGATAACTTATCGGTGAAAGAATCCAGGATCCCCTCAAGTCGACAACAATAATTTCTTGAACAGCTAGTGGGTAGGCATGCTCCAACTGCTTTAGTTGATTTGTTCTGTTTTTGGTTACTACATATTTTACCGAGTGTGACAAACATAGGAATGTCAACCTTATTAAATGAGAATCATATTACCAAAACCAACCCAGCAGATGCTTCCAATTCTCACCTTTGCCATTTCTTGTGTACGAAAATTTGAAAAGTCATGGCCCACTAGTGCCATAGCCATACCAATACTGATATTGACTTCATCATCTAATAAAATCAATGCCTCTCTCTATGATTTCAGATTAATGGAGGAGAACACCCAGGTCAGAGTATTTAAAATTAAAACTTGAGCTATTTTATGTTGGTATAACAACCTGTGATTCAGATCTACATTAGAGGGCAAAAATAATAGTCAGCATTTTCCACAACGAATGGACTTAAAATTCAACCTTCAAATAAAGCAAGGACCAAAGTTTTGCAATGAAATTCTGCATGTCCAGATGTTTTCAAATTAGATATGATATGTTACATACCAAAGCCACGGGGTTCTGAATTGCCATTGTGGTATCCTTTAAATTCTGGATCACTTTCGGTACCCCAATTGCTGTATATTATTTCACTGTGAGATAATTTCAAGAAACTCTGAGATTAAGAAATATGACAATTTTTCATTCCTTACTGTGTCAGCTCAATTGTAGCCTTCTGACCAAAGGTCCACACTGTTCTGTCAACTGAATTGCTTGGGGCAGTGGCTAGATCCTACACCATGAAACATATAAGAGCTCACATGCTGTAAGAAAAAAGATCAGGAACATCAACATAAAACAAAAATACTCATGATTTAACTGCATATGTGGCTTCAGAGACACTAAAAATAGTTAATACAGAAAATTTTCTTATAGAAGAGATTTGATATTGATGAACATACACCTGCAAATTGACACAGCATATGCATATGGAAAATTCAGTCGGCCACTTTATATAAAACCATACGGTCACTAGCAAAAGAGCAAATAATATATGTCCTACCTCATAGCCCAAGAAGTACAGGCTAAACTTCATTTCTGGAAAATCTAACCTCTTAAGCAACCTGATTCGACCAAGAAATTATCATCAAGTTACACCAAGTAGTATCACTGTCTACTGATGAAGGAATTCAAAATAAGTTCTTGAGTTTGTCGCTACTCCTATAATATTTGCAGATATATCAAGTCACACTCAAACTAGTAGGAAAAGCTCAAAATTCTGATCACTTCCAATATGAGAAAATGATTAGATTTTTCTATTAGTAATTATACATAAAAGTTGCGCAGTACCATACTAGAATTTTACGACCCAAAATCAGTGGCATTGAAGTCCATATTTCGAGCATTAATAATCAAACGAGAAATTTTATTCAAAAAAGTCACTTACGACATGCCCAATACGCGAGAATAAAAATCAAGGCTCAATTTTGGGTCCTTGATTCTAAACATCTGCAATGGAAATGACATTTCAAAATTAACATTTGAGCTCTGATGCCATATTGACAATCGAAACGAAATAATATACAGATATGTGGCGTGGATGGATATAAGCTCACAGTTTGCTGCATAAAGTATCCCTTAGTAGCTTCATCAGGGGTTGCCTCGAGACCGGGGTTGTTCGCAGGTGACTCTTTGTGTTCCGCAGCCATCGAAAAGAATCGGAATCGACTCGGTTTCTGCAAAAGGTAACATTCACTGGTAAGAACACCGAAATTATCGATGAAGAGATTGAAAGAACCAATTTTTGAACCTTTGTTTTGGCGGTGAATGAGAATGGGATTGAATGTGATGATAGAAAAGACTGGGGTTTGGCGATGAAACGAAACTGAGCGAGATGATGTAAGGTAGCGGTGAATGAAGAGAATGTTGCCATTGGTGGACTTGTATTTATATTATTATTATCACATAAAGGGTGGGGGAGACATTTCTCTACCTTGAGATATTGAAGCAGATGAGAAGGGGCACTGCCCAGTGACTATCCCACGGATTGGATTTACCTCGCGCGTTCTCAATGCGCGAGCCCAATCACCCAACTCCGGAGGAGATTATAAGGGAGAATTACACTAAACGGGAAAAAGGGAACAAAATAAAAAAGACAATGAGAGAAACTCGTTGTTGTTTTAAAATTTATCTTAAGAAAGTTATTGTTGGGTTTCAAACTAAGAGAAAAAAAATCATTTGGTTCTAGATATAAAAGAATTTCAATTTAATTTCTCTCACACTGTATAAAGTATTCAAAATATTTTTTAATGTACTAAATGATAAACACATATGACCAATGAATATTTTAAACATTTTATATGATATAGAAAGAACCAAATTACAAGTCATAGTTTTAAAACTAAATGATTTTTTCTTATAACTTCTAAAACCAAATAATAATTTTTTTATTGATATTTTAACAATATTTTTTATTTTTGAATTTTTTTCACTCAATATTAATTAGATTTAATTACAATTTTAGTTTCCAATTTTAGCCAAATGAATGTTCTGGCAAGGAAATTCTGCATCCATAAAATAACCAGAGTTTGTTTTGGCAGTCCCTACTTAGAACTTGAGGAAAAAAAAATTTGAGAGAAAAGGCTTTTTAATTCTAAGAAACACTCTTCCTGTTATGTAAAGCTTTGCCCAAATAGGCCCTTCAAAACGAAGACTATATGAGAAAATCATACTGGACAAAAAATTACAAGCATAAGAAAACGAACAGTGCTAATTTATTTCAACAGGACACTGAAAAGATTATCATACTGGACAATAATGAAAACCACGATCATGAACCTTGTCCTAGGTCCTTTTTTTTTAATAGCTATATATTAACATGAAAATTCTGTAGAACTACTCCATTTTCTACTACTTTAAAGAATAAGTAAACCCTCTAATCAGATCAGTTTACTAAGACCCTTCTTGCTTGGCCGCAACATCTTCAAGCTTTTCCTTAAGTTTGCCAGTCTACAGAAGCAACACCATCTATTAGAATTATGGACATTGAAAGCCACAGTGCCTGAGAAATAGGAAATAGTGGGAAAATATGAAGTTTGAAGAGTAACCTGGTGCATATTGAGAACAATATCTGACCCCCCAATGAATTCTCCCTTGATGAAAATTTGTGGAAATGTTGGCCAGTTGCTGTAGAGAGCGAGAGGGAGCTAAAAATTAGTTTATAAATGATGAAGGTATACGATTAAAAGAGAAGCAAGATAAATTTTATAACATCTGACAGACAAAAAGCAGAATATGCAGAACAGAAAGTAACTCGAGAAAAGAGGATATTTATGATATAAAACTTTAAGCAAATGCTATCTCTCATCCAAGCATGCTATTGCAACTATGACATTTAACATATTCTGAACTGGGTACAGTTCAATCAGGAACCATCTCGGATCCAATTTCTAAAGCATGTGACAAGGGTAGTTCAGATCCCTTGAAGAAAAAAAGGAGGACTTCGCATTCTTCTTTAAGAGAGAGAGAAAGAGGAGGGGAGAAAGGAAGGCATTGTTGAGTTGCCACTCATTGCTGGGGTCATCTTATTCCATTCCCTTCACTCGTACAAGCTTTCCACCAGAAGACAACTTATATCAACCCAACTCATATAGACATAGACAGTCTTATGTTAATCAAGGAAACGGGTAGGAATTTCGGGAAAAAAAATATTCAATTTGCGGGAAGTGTCTAAATCACTAGATGGTATTAAAATAAATTTCCACAAACAGTATTTCATTGCTTTTAAGATTCATATATACTCCAAAAAAGATCATAAAGTACACCAGACAGAGACAACTTACCTGACAGCTTTTACAGCACTTTTCATCTCAGGATCCTCCAAAATATTTCTAGCACCGAAAGGAACATCTGCAAGACTCACAATCATGGTAAGGATGCAATGAACACAGTAATTAAAACATATAACACCAACAGCTTCATGGACATCTCTAACTCTGAAGTTGATAGTTCTAACTAAAACAACATATAAGTGTCATCATCGTAGATTAATATTATACTGCTTAACTTATATATCACCACTTAAAACAATTGAGGCAAAAGCATTACACACAATATTTAAGGCACAGACATAACTATTTGTTTCAGTTTCATTCAGCAGCCTACTTCCTAATTTCAACAAAAGTAAACCATATCCTTCTTTGCGAGGCCTCACTCTTTGATTATCATCATTTGACAGTACGATCCTAATTTTTTAATTTGCAGTTTTGATATCGAATATTTGATATTGTTGTCATGAAGAAACAAACTCGGGCTTGAGGTACTGTGAAAGCTGCAGCCTTAACGCATGCACATGTGCAGGTTTGACTAAGCATCTCTCTGTAATTTGAAATGCACATTCATGCTCTCTGCGCTAACTAAGAAATAATTGAACATATAATGGATGCATTTAGGTCCAAAAAGAAAAAAATTACCATAATGTTTTAATACTTTAATAGCAAGTGAGCTGAATCCACATCGAGGCACATCAGGTACGCCTTTCATGTAAATCATCACAGGGTTGTCCTTGATATCCTACATATGATAAAAGCTAAATCAATCAACAAACTTTGACTGACCTTAAAAAGCAACGAGCTAAGTTCTTCTTGGTGAACACGATAGAGCACAGTGAAAGGGCATATATACATACCTGCTCCACAACATCCTTTAATGAAAGACCAGAATCCTCAAGCTTATTTCTGGGTCTAAAATCTGAATGTGACTCAGGATCACTGGGGACAGTTGTCGAGTATTTCATGCCATTATAGCAAACGCTTCCACTTATCTGCAGTCAATTTTCAACAGACAAGTGATGGGTAACTTAAATTATGACATTGCATTAGAAACATAAAATTACAGTTGACAGTCAACTAGACACACTGCCACCTTCAATCTTCAAACATATAGGAAGAACGGTAATATCAGTACGCATTTTGCAGTTATAATAAACCCCAGAAAACCTTCAACTTCATAAATTCATAATAACCAAACGAAAAAAGTCTGCTTCGTAACAGAATTCACAGTAATAGCTGTTGGATTGAAGAAAAGCTGTAACCCCGTGGTTTCTAACATGATTATCGTAGGCTTCAATTGGAAACGCAAGTCACCGTACAAGGCTAGAAGCAATAAAACAAAAGAGAATTAAAATCTTACAATTCTATTTGAACGGGTAGCTGGGAGACCTGAAATTCCCTTCAAGAGAAGATTTGCAAGTGGCTTCGCCATGAAACGCGGGAAACGCTCTCAGATTCAACCAGTACAGAGAAATTGAAGCAGTTCTTCTCCACAGAAACAGTAATTTTGCCAGTTGAGTTGATGCTTTCATTTTACAAGGAAAGCATTTTTTTTTTTTTATCCCTTTCCTTCTTTGAGCTCTCTCTGCAAAAAACAAAAAAAAATTGCTTTCGTTAGGGCCCATCCTTTTTCTTAGTTTTTTGCTATTTAGGGCCCTTCTCTTTCAATTTTTAAATATTGGGTTTTGTTCGCTCTTTCGGCCCCAATAGCCCAAAAAAACTACAGCCCATGTTAATAGTTAACCTTGCAAATGCATTCATCCTCCTGCTGGCCGTTCAGTTATACCCTCGTTGTACTTGTGGTCGTGTAATTTTCAGAGGAGCCACCCACCTTTAAATTGAATGTACGATACCAATATGAGATTTAAACTTATGTGATGTTTGGGCGGGTCATATTTTTTTTTTTATTATTCATTGAGGACAAGAGATTAATTATTATAGTTTTAAATGTATGTAGTTTCAACAAATTTTAAATCAAATTTTTATAATTTCTTTTGTTTTTATAGTTTAAAATTTTTTTAATTAAATTTTTGTTATCACTCTCTATTATAATTTTGTTAGTTTAATACTAATATAACAAATTATTTGTCTATGTGACAATAAAAAAAGTTGATGTAGTACTAAAGTAACACAAAAATTACAATTTCATAGCTTAAAAAAGTACATAAAAAATTAATGAAATGACACTTTTTATGTTATTTTAGCATCGCATCAATTTCTTTTATTATCATATAAATAAGTCATTATTATATCAACACTAAACTGACAAATTTATAATTGAATATGACGACAGATACCCAATTAAAAAATTCAAAATATAAAAACCCAAAAAAAAATTATAAAAATCTAATTTAAATTTAGTCTAAATTACGTCATCTTACAATATATTTAAGTCCAAAACTTAGATAAAGTTTCGTATATACTATATACTGGTGATGTTGTTCTCCTATTATAATATTACATGTGTATTAATTTTACAACTCAACACCATCTCATCTCTCTCTCAATGTTGCTCAAAATACCACATTCACCTAACGTCTAATTTCTTTCTCTTTTCTACCCACCACTACGTCCCTCATTCCTTCTGCAACAATGGCTGCCACTGAATCCGACTCTATCAGAAATTGCTATATAGCCCAGAAGAAGAAGCGTCTCCTTTGATCTCGTACCCTCTTAGAATTGATAAGTGGCTTTAGGTAATAGCTATGACAAGGGAGCTTGAGAGAGCATTTAGAATTGTTATTGTTGATTCCCATACACTCATGTGGGTTGGATTCATCCACCAAACAATTTAATTTAATTCATGAAGGCCAAAAAGATGAAAGCAAGGAATAGAGGATGAAAGGAAAGGAAAAGAGTAGAACCCAGAAAGTTGAGCTCAAAAAGTAAAGCAAATGAAGAATAAATGAAAAACCCATATAAGAAAACAGGAGGTAGGAGAAAATTATATATATAAAAAATGATAATCTAGTCCTAAGGGGGAGAAACAATGCGAAAACAAACAGACTAAAAATGGAAGCTGAAATCTACAAGAAGTTGGAAATTCCGTATTACCACAACCCACCACTGCCACCGCCATTGGATGCAGATGAGCTGTTAAAGTGGTCCTTTTACAGGGCCCTAATTGTTGAGTTCATGGCCACCCTCTTGTTCTTGTACATCACTGGCAGCCATTGTCGGAGAAGAAAGGAGAGACGTAGTGGTGGATGAAAAAGAGAGAGAAATTATGTGTTAAGGTCTGTGATATTTTAAGAAATATTTAGAAAAAAATAGGATGATGTTAAATTGTAAAATTGATACACATATAATATTTTAATAAAAAAATAAATTATTAACAATTATAAAATTTTACTTAAGTTTTGTCTTATATTTAAACCGTTAAAATAACACATTTCTACTTTGATTTTATTTGACATTTGGCAATGATTACACTATTTTATTTATTTTTCTTACTTTTGATTACGACACACAGAGCTCCGTACGACTCAACTACTTTCTTGTTATCTTCATAATAATCCACGACTTGCGTATTAAAATTGCCATGTAGTTTAGTCCAAAGCCGATGTTATTGGAGTTGAATAAGCACGGACAGTTAAATGCAAAACCTCTCTGGTCCTGTGGACGACGCAACCTTTGATGGGTCACCTCTCACTGATTTGGTCAGTTTTGGCTTATCTTCATAAAATACGAACCCGCCACAAAACACAAGACACCCCATAGATATAGAAACTAGTGCTTCTCTAGAAGGGAAAGGTCTTAGTCTTATCTTGCCCGTTGCGATGCAGCGATCTGGGTTTGGCCGTGATGGCATTTACAGGTCTCTCAGACCTTCCATTGTGATACCCAAGGATCCCAACCTCTCCCTCGTTTCATTTCTCTTCAGAAATATTTCCTCCTACCCCAACAAACCCGCCCTGATTGATGCAGATTCCTCCGAAACTTTATCCTTCGCCCAGCTCAAGTCCATTGTTGTTAAGGTATCCCATGCTCTTCTCCATCTGGGTATCAAGAAAAATGACGTTGTCCTCTTGTTTGCACCCAATTCTATCCAGTTTCCTATTTGCTTCTTCGGCGTCGTTGCCATTGGTGCCATCGCCTCTACTGCCAACCCAATCTACACAGTCGCAGAGCTTTCCAAGCAAGTGAAAGATTCCAATCCTAAGCTTGTGATAACTGTTCCTGAATTGTTGGATAAAGTCAAGGACTTTAATCTCCCGGCGGTGATTTTGGGTTCCGAAAGCCCTTCACTTGTTGCGTTCAATTCAAAAATTACGACTTTCAATGGGTTGCTTGAGTTAGCTGGGTCCCCAACAGAATTTCCGGCTAGCCATGTTAAGCAAAGCGACACGGCGGCGCTTTTGTACTCGTCGGGCACAACGGGTGTCAGTAAAGGCGTAATTCTCACGCATAGCAATTTCATAGCTTCAGGTCTTATGATTACCTTGGATGACGAATTGACGGGTCAGATGCACGATGTGTTTATCTGCGTTTTGCCAATGTTTCATGTTTTTGGGATGGCAGTCATTATGTACGCGCAGCTCCAGAGAGGCAATGCTGTAGTGTCTTTGAAGAAGTTCGACTTCGAAATGCTTTTAAAGGCAGTTGAGAAGTATAGAGTGACTAACTTGTGGGTTGTGCCTCCAATTATACTTGCTTTGGCAAAAAATAGTTTGGTTAAGAAGTATAACCTTTCTTCATTGAGGCAAGTTGGTTCCGGTGCTGCTCCTCTGGGGAAAGAATTGATGCAGGAGTGTGCGAGGAATCTTCCTCATGTTGAGGTTCTCCAGGTAATTCATCAGTCAATTGACCATTGCTTGAGTTTAATTTGAGCATGAAATTGTGAAATCGGTAACTTGATAGTTTTTATATATCTATTTATAAAACAGACAGTTCACTTCCAAGGTTGTTGGCCGTAACAAAAATGTAGAATTCATAACCTCAACCATCTTCTTGCCATGTTTTACGTAGAGTCGGAAGGGATACTTTCAGATTGTTTATTAGACCCATTTATCCAATGAAAGTGCGGGGATTTTCAGACACTTCATGAACTGCCGAATGATCGATTACAATTCGTGGGGAATGGCACATGAACGTCTGGATGGTGGGATGGGACATTATTTAGAACCAACTAGAAACGTTAAATTCCATAGAAAGTGATGCCATGTGTATGTGCATGGAAAGTGTGGAATGCTTGATTACAATTCGTGGGGAATGGCATATCTATGGTGGAACATTATTGAGAACAAACTTAAATCCCATAGAAAGCGATGACATATCTAAGTGCAGAGAGTTAAACAGTAACAACTAAAAAATAATGTAAGGTCTTAAGCAAGCTATAGTTCTCAGGTGTGTTGTGCCTTGTAAAATTCTATATCCAACGGCTTATTATTTTATCAGTTGCCTATTCTTGTGGGTTTCAGGGCTATGGTATGACAGAAACTTGTGGCATTGTTTCTGTGGAGAATTCAAGATTTGGAATTCGTCATACTGGTTCAACAGGACTGCTTGTTTCAGGAGTCGAAGCTCAAATAGTTAGTGTGGATACAATGAAGCCCCTCCCTCCTGGTCAATTGGGGGAGATATGGGTACGGGGTCCTAATATGATGCAAGGTAAGGTGCCATATAGCACTTTTGACATTGCTATATAATTCATGTATAGAATTCTTCCCTTAAAGGAGTGAAAGCATGAAAAATATATATATATATATATATGCATGCCTTCTCATGTAAAGGCAGAATCAGGTGGTGCTCACTATTGACTGAAACAGTCATATTGGTGCCACATTTCATTGCGCAACTAAAAATTTCCTTGGCCGGGCTAGGTAAATACCATGGTTATGATAATCATGTTTTGATTCTTCTAATTTTGTCCACTTACAGGTTTTAGCTGACACTGCTTGACCAGTTATGCTCCCAGTTAATACAATTGTGCATTATCTTTTTTTTTTTTTTTTCCCATTTTTGTGTGTAGAGAATACACAAAGTTGTTTAGATTTGATGTCACAGAATATTATCTTCTAGGAATAGATTGGAATGTTGGATGATTTATAACAAATATAATAGTTTCTGCTGTAGAGTGATGGCCTTAAACATGTTGGTCTTATATGAAAATTTATTATAAAAAAGAAAAAAGGTGGAATTTTATAAGGTCTGGACACTTAAATAGAACCATGTTTTTTGCCAACAGATTGAATCAAATTGTAGTGTTCTTGTTTTGCTACTGGAAATTTACAAGAAAGGGACTTGCAATTATTACAAGATGCAGGATAAATTATCTGATGTCTCCCACTTGCTTTCCTAGTCTACAGTTGTGAGTGTATTTGAACTTCTCAACCAATGCAACTGTTCCTCCTAGAGTCAATAACTGGATTGGAAAACCATTCCCCACACAGTGTTAGCATTTCCTAATTTATGCATTTAAAATGAATTTTTGTCATGTTTCATCTTATCACTAATTTGCAGAAGTCATACTAAAGCTACTGTGGTGGAGAGAATCATTCTGGTCTATGTCTTGAAGTTTTTATCTGACTTTCTGATTGGGATTGTATTACAATTTCAGAACCTTCCTGTTTCACTTGGTGTTTTCCACTGAGATGCAGCCATGCAGGTGGTCAACTTTGGACAGGATGCTACTGAAATCAAGCAAGGGTGAATGTAGATCATTCATTCAATGGATGTTGGCAGATTATTGTGTCAAAGTAACCTAGTAACCTTGACCATGTTGTGTGCTAGATTGCTACTGGAAACTGTCCCTCTTTGACTGAAAAGTTAGGAATGTCGTTGACAAGACCCAATGTGGCATGAGAGACTTGAACAATAGTATATTGCTTTGGCTGCTTCCTTCACCTCACCTGCTGAGTGAAGATGCAATGAGTGATTAAATGGCTAGTCTGCTGATACACATTTTCAGAGCCAGTGTTGTTTGAAATCCTTTCTCAAGTATTGGTTCTGCCAGTTTAGAGTTGGCATATAGAGCTTGGCAAATGGTCATGAACTTAAGTTAGCACTGCCTTTAGAAACTTAGACCTTTAAAGTTGCAAGTACGGTCTATCTTTTACAAAATAAATTGCAGTTACATGTCACAAAGTTACTTAAAAACGAATATTAAACCTTTTCATATTAAAAATCATATTTCAAAATCTGGGAATTTTGAAGTTCCTGTTTTGATGAAGAGAAGTGCTTGCTCTTTAATAAAAGGTGACTTCCTTTGTCATGGATGCACACGCAGTTCAAATGTCGGTGTTTCTTATACTGTGCATCAATTTTTTATGTGTTTGACTCTGCATGGAATATTCAAGATAGATATGTCATGCTCTTTCTTTTCTTTACTTCATATGAAGTTTTAACGTTAATTTGCATCTGTGCGCTATTGTCCTAGAGTAAATTTGACACAACTTTTACATAAATTTCAGGCTATTATAACAACCCACAGGCCACCAGATTGACTATAGACGATAAGGGATGGGTACATACAGGAGATCTTGGATATTTTGATGAGGAGGGGCAACTTTTTGTTGTTGACCGTATTAAAGAACTCATCAAGTATAAAGGCTTTCAGGTATGTAATCTAGCTGCCATGTTGATAATGAACATGAAATTTGTTTAGCATGCTATGCATACAAACGTTGTCACATATCTGAAATCTCAACCAAAATTCCTGCCGTCAGGTTTGGTTGAGTATCAGATTCATAACTCTGAGTTGCGGTAAATTAAACATAGTTTCTAACTCCTTAATTGTGTCTAGTCAAGTGTAGTAATTTCAGTCCATCATAACATGTATGCCATTCTGTTTGGGTAACTACTAGTTATAACCCTTCTGGTTATTCTTGAAAATGAATATTTATGATCAAGGTGTGTCATCTTACTGAATTAAGTGTTATGTGCCTCAATTGCTTTAACTAGGTTGCACCGGCAGAACTTGAAGGACTTCTTGTTTCTCACCCTGAAATACTAGATGCTGTTGTCATCCCGTAAGTGACATACATGATCTGTAGTTTATTTCTAGCTGCTCATGTAATGGTAAGAAATACATAATTATGTTATCTTCTCATTACATTCAAAGCTGAGTTCACTTCCTTTCTGTAGATATCCTGATGCTGAGGCAGGTGAGGTCCCAGTTGCATATGTTGTTCGTTCACCCAACAGTTCACTAACTGAAGAAGATGTTCAGAAGTTTATTGCTGATCAGGTAAAAGAAAGCCAAAGAATGAGCTACTTGTGTTCATAAAGCTTGTCAACATATATTGGGAACTTGGGGACTAAAAATTATACTTGGGAGGAAAAAAAAGTGCTTGCTTCATCAAGAAAATTTTATTTCTTTTCAGTTGCTTCTTAACGCTCATATTGTGGATGAGCATGAATATACCGAAATTTACTAGGTAGTAGATACTTAGTTATCACATAATCCTCTGATCAAACAGGGGGAAAAACGGTTTAAAATCTTGTTTTTATACTCAAAACTGCAATGCTTGAATGCTGCATTTATTCTGCATATCCATTTTTACGGTTGCTGGTGAATGGATCATATGTGAACGATTGGCATTGGTGCATGTGTCACTCATTTTTCTTATTTTTTTACAGGTTGCCCCTTTCAAAAGATTGCGAAGGGTGACATTCATCAACAGTGTTCCTAAGACAGCTTCAGGAAAAATTCTCAGAAGAGAGCTTATTGATAAAGCAAGATCGAAAATATAAGATAGTGCAATTATTTGTTGCCTGTTATTTTTCGTATTTGGTAAATTTCTAAGATAGAATGCAAGTTCAGAGGATCTCAAAGGTGTACTTCTGCTGTCTGTTTATAGTAGCAGGGCACAAGGATATGCAATTGGCTTTGCACCTTAATATTTATATGTCCAATAAGCACGAGAAGATAAGTGCGAACTCGCTGCAAAAAGTTTTCTCGTGATTAGTAACAAAGATCAATGAATGCAATAAATATTTTGGAGAGCAGCTCTCTCTCTCTCTCTCTCTGCATGCTGTTCTTTATCTGAATTTGAGTTACACAATGAGATACTACTTCCTTTCATGAATCCTATCCTTTTATGAATTTTGAATTTGAGATTTTAATGTTATCCTCAATTGTTCTAGTGTTCCTTTGGAGACATTACAAAGCAAATGTTATTATGAAAAATGAAGACGCAAGAGTATAAACTTATTACTTAAAGGAATTCAGACGCTTCCATTCAGTTACTTTAAAATTGGAAATTAATTTGAAAAAAATAATTAAAGATACAAAAGATAAAGATTTTATTAATTAGGGATGGGCTGGGATTGGATCTTCAAAATCCAATTTCATGATCTTAATACTTTAATATATTCCTGTATTTGTTTTCAAAACAATTAGATTCGATAATTTTTTTTAATTGATTTTCTTTTCCTTCTTTCGCGTTTCCATAGTTTTTTTTTTTAATTTGAATCGTGTTTACATAGTTGACTCTTGTCATGCACTACATATTGCTTTTGTTTTTTGACATGGCATATTGCTATTGTTAAAGGCCGAATAATGTTTTGCTATGAGAGTCTAAAACATCAATATTATCAATATTGCCATATATACAAAACTATTTCACATCAGTATTTGATACCTAAATAGAATTAATTAATAATATATAAATTTAATATTAGTTTATAATTTTTTTGAACAATTTTACAAATCATATATTAACCAAATAAGATTAACTACAACACATATATATGTTGATAATTTTTTGTTTTTGTAAAAAAAGACATGCTAACTAATGGCAGCTGTAGGTGTAGCTAAATCAATGTGAATCACAGAATGCAATTATATCATATTTGATTATTCCTCCATTTGGTTTGGCCATCTAAATCGGTATTAGTCAGCAAAAATAGAGAGCCCTTTCCTAATCTGACTACAAAGTTCACCTAATCCGACTCTACGGGCACTTTCCTACAAGCAAGTCACGGTTGTCACAGTGACAATAATACAAATCCTAAAATTAAAAAAAAAAAAAAAGATTAATGGACCTAAGCTAATTAATTATTCAACAAAACACGCACTAAAAGTCTTGAAGCAATGATTAATATTAGTCTTAACTCCACGTGGAGGATATGGATGATCGGCAGGTTATTAACTTATTATTTATATGCTTTTTCCCACACAATCTAACAAAATGCTAAGTAGTCATATATAAATATAATTTAGAACAAATTAATTTTTGCTGTCTTCCGTAATTATAACTTGCTGTACGTACCCAGCCTCAGCCTCAACCTCAACCTCAAAACACATTTTGTTGCTTTTAGATATTGTAACCCAAATCAGTGGTAGACCTTAAAGTAAAAATTGTCGAGGGGATCAAAAAGAGATAAATTTTTTTTTTGAGGAGCCATATTAAAGTTTTTAAAAATTTTGGTGAAATTATATATTTTTTTAAAAGTTTATTAAGACTAAGGAACTATAGTTAGGAATAGATTTAAAGTAAGTCAAATTTTGCGTTCTAACTTTTTAAATATATGATTTTAGATTCAAAAAAAAAAAAAAAGACCTTAATTTTAAATTTTCACCAAAAGAGCATGATTTTAAACTTTTTTCTCAAGATAACTATATGGAAATAATTGGCATCCAGACCCCACTTGATTTTTTATATCAGTTATATAGTACACTACTGCTTACAGAGATAAAATTACACAGAGAATTTGAAGTACAGATCTTGTCTAGAATTCGAGTCTCTCTTCCGTCCTTGTTCTTCTTTTCCTCTTCTGAAAGTTCTGCTTCGACTTTGGACTTCCCCTTCTATTAATTTCAAGCCTCAAACTAAAGCTGTAAACCGAAAAAATTAAAAAGCTCAGTTCAAAACCTTCAGAGGACAGACCATCTTTAATGGCCTTGTGTTGGTGTTATTCTGATATATTCCCTCTCTCTCTCTATATATATATATATGAGACTTCTCTAAGTTTATTTAGCTAGTTCTAATTAACATTGAAATCAAACCCAACTTGCCAAGCGAGTTAACTAGTTCACAATGGTGAATAACAAAGAAATTCTCAATCATCTAAACCCCATACATACCACTCCCACTCACCCTCTTGAATTGGATATGCCAAGAGATTGAAACCCAGCTCTAGCCTCTGAATTTACGAGGACTTTCCAGCACCACTAAGGCGGATGAGCGAATAGCCAGTGTTAGTACTTGTGTTTGATTAAACATTTACTTACTTCATATATATATATATATATATATATATATAGTATATTCACAAGCATCAAGCCAAGAGAAGTATCATGTTCCAATATTTGTGCAAAGGCTGCAAGCTGTCTTTCTGCCAAAGAATTTATAGTGAGCCTCTGGGGGTTGGCCAACTTATAACTTGAAAGTGATCTCTTATCAGTGCATTCATTTTTCAGATCTTGTATATGTGATTTGTGAACAAGGAAACAAATTTTCATTGCCCATCAACTTATCATTATGGTCTTATTAAGCATACTGTTTCTTGTATATGTTTTTCTCCTTAAGTGGTTTCCATTTTCTTCTTGTGGGGGTGGAGGCCAGATATATGTATGAGAAGAAAGGTGCAGAGTTCATGAAGCCAAAGTAAATTAATGTGTGTGAAATCATAAGAAATATACAAACAGAACGCAAGCATGAACCATGCATCTGCTAAACACAGGCAAATTCAGCTGAAGGTTTCTATCATATTTCTTTTCTTGATTATAACAGCAATGCCAAGCCAAGGACAAGGTGAATGAGTACTGCAACTTTTCACAAAAGCCTTTTCAAACAAAGCCGGCGAAGAACAAGTTGCTTAGCACGTTTTGCTTACAAGTCGTTTTGATAAGTACAAGTGAATTATGGATTGAAACTTGAAAGCAAGAAAAGAACGTGCAGGGAAAATTGATCACTAAGTCAAGCGCTAGCTACCCGCAAATTAATTAGTGGAGTACTCTTACCTAAGATTCCCACCTAGCTAGCATTTGAACTCGAAAGACTAAAATCAAAGAATTTATGGTTAAACACCCTCTGGCGAACTACACTTTTTTCTAATCTGATAATTTGCAAATTATCTTGTTTAAAATTAACCATTGTTTTAAATTTGACTCGTCTTAAAAATTTAATATAAGGGGATGCTAGGCTACCTTAATATTTTAAAGGGTAAAAAAGGAAAACTATTTTGAGAGTTTGGGATACAAGACTCCATCTCCATATTTGGATCTGGATCTGCACGAGTATATAAATCTAAAGTCTAAACCAACATGATCTAAGTATATATAGCTGTACTATTCTGCAATACAAAGAGGGAGAAGAGATAGAACTTAGCTAGCTAGCTCAACGAGTACAAGCCATGTCTGTATATCTGATGAAGAGCCAGTATTTCCTGCAAAAACTTGAACAAGTGAACAAACAAGAGATGAACTTCCACGTCTTTTAGTACTACTTTTATCCCAAGCACAAGCTCCTACCACATACCTGCAGGGACAAATCAGAAAAAGTTATTTATAGCCAAGATGACATTCATCTGCAGATGCGCCTGCACCTCGTGCTTAGTTCCTCCATATATATCTACTATCATTTTTTGTCCCTTCCCACCTTCATGATTATTGGTAAGGTTAAATTAAAGTAGAAGGAGAACCCAGTAAAGTGCAGGTGCAAATGCAGATAAAGGCCACATATTGGCACCAATACAACTCTCAAACACTTTCCAAGACTCGTAAGTTCGGTTAGGAGCGCTTAGAAGATTCCGGGGGAGTGAGACTGTGAGAGTGAGAGGCAGAGGCAGAGGCAGACCTAGCTAAGAGTGAGAAACACAAGTTGTACGTAACTCGTAAGGGTTATTTATAGGCGGTGTACGGCTTTCATTTAATAATACTCTCCATAAATAAATTCATACATTTATGAGATATGAGAATTTCTAAGCTAGCAAGTTATATGGAGAGGTAAAATGTTTGGGAGTTTAAAGAGGAATTAATTTTTTTTTTTTTAATTTTAGTATCCTCATAAAAATTTAAAAAAATTAAATTATTTAATATGAGTCATATCTTTAAATTATTGACTTAATTTAAGTTTAATAATATAAAAAAATTATTAATATTTTAATATCTATTTTTGTCATGTCTCTTATATTGTTCTATTTATATATTTTATAATAAATTAATTATTCTCTAGCATATAGAGAGTAACTCTATTTTTAAAAAATTTACAATTGTATTAAAATTAAAAATTTATTTCGCCTTAAACTCTTAATAGGAGATAATTTTTTATCTTTTATCCTTTAAGATATTTCGAATAACCTAACATCCCCTAAAATAAATACATACATTTATGAGATATGAGAGTGGGACCAATAAATGAGACATCATCCACTAAATAGTAAGGATATATATATGTTGATTATATCCATCCTAGCGAAGCTTAATATGTAAGATGGTGTAACGCTAATTGCATAAAATTTAGGCATATACATTTAAGTAGCTGTATGTATATATATGGGAGTTAGAAAGATGATGCTACTTAATTTTTAATAGTTTAAACTCATATACTTTTAAGAGTTTTATTTTTTATTTTTGTTGGCAATTGTTATGCATGTAGAAGTTAAACAATTTTTTATTCTTATGTATAGAGGGGACCAATGGAAACTGAAAATGGTAATTATTCGTTGGGTTAATGAGAGGATAAGGATTTGAAGATCTTGTGCATTATTTTCTCCGATATGCAAAGTTCGAAAGAGCTGCGTACCTTCATGTCTGCCACACAACCCAGGCTAAGCAGGTAGGCTGAGGCCACGTGAGAGAAAGCACCACAAGCACGTGGGATTTGATGTAAAGGCTAATGGAAGATGTCCACGTGTAAGATTGGACTGACACTTCACTTGAAATGACTATGCCACCATATGGCGCGGGGTTACTCGGGAAAAGAGTTAGATAAGTGGGGAGAGAGAGAGAGAAGAGTGAGGGCCAAAGCAGCCCAGCCCTTTATTGTTTCTCATGTCCACATAAATACTACTGTACTATCCACTATTCTTGGGATAGCTAGCCTGTCAATGGGCCTAATAATCCCCACACCCACGACTTGTTGTGAATATCCAATCCAAAGGAGCAACTCGATTCACACTCACTTGTGCACCAGCTCATGTCAGGCACTACCTCTTCTTTGCCTGTTTAATCACTGCTCTTGTTACTACAATACCTAATGTTATAGGGAGTTTTCAATCACACCAGCACTACCTCGTACTATTATATAGTTTTTCTTTAAAAATTGCATATTGCCATTGCAAATATATATATGATTTATTGATAGTTTTGATGCTTTTGTTTTATCGATTTTTATAAGTTTGTCTCTTATTTTTAAAAATAAAAAATTTAATCTTGCATTTATCTAAATTTTATAACTTTATTCTAACCATTAATCTTCCGATTTATTTACTAATAAAAAAAGTTGACATAAAATAATAATTTTTTTATTTTAATATGTCCAATGAATGGCCATATTGGCTTTGCCATGAACTCTTTTGGCAAAGTCAAAACCATCTTGCAGTCCACCTTCTGTGGTAGTCCGAAAAACTGGGTTTTGTGCCTCTATTTACCATACTTTGCTTTGATCTTGATTGCAAGACTGACTCTCCTTCGAGTCTTCCTCCATGATATCATCCTCCAACAAGGCTAAGTACTCGAATAACTCATCAAAAACATTTGCTCATGAGCTTTCTCGGGTTTCTTGTGGTCACTATTCCCATTCTTCTCCTCAACAGGGTACACCACCACACTTAGGTTTTTTCCTCTTATCAGTCTCGGCTTGAAGCTTCCTCTTTACAGAAGCCCTTTCCTCAGCATTCTCCCCTTCTAAGTCCTTGTCACTTGGGGAGACTGTCACCCTGCTGATGCTTCTGCAACTTTCTTCTCTTCTTTGGGCTTGCAGACCACTGGTACCCACTGATCTGTGGGTGGAATAGGCACCATCCTTGACTTCTCTGGGAAGTTAGTTCCCATACATAGCCAACTACTGCGGAGGTCTCAGACTCTGGTAAGGTAAAACCTATGCTGCATCCAAGCTATTCCGCCTTGGAAGGTTGAAGAGTTCAATGATGAAAGAAAAAATAATTTAAGAAGATCAGAGCCGACACCAAAGAGGAATTCAAGATGATGATGGTGGCCTCTCATGGAGGCTCGATGGAGGAGAGGGAAGGAAGGAGAAGAATTACTTAATTGATGCCACATCACACTTATTTGACATTTTAATAATATTTTTTTTAAACACATCAGCATATATAGATAGTTGTTGAACAACTGTTATATAAGTGAACTGAATTTTTCAAACTCAAGAAAACACAAGATATATATATATATATATATATACACATAGGATCAAAGCCATTTCCATAGATCAATTCACAAATTGAATTTACTTCTGCTATATAATTAGAACAAAGAGTTGTGAAATGACAGAGGCCACAGCTGATGATAAGGTTGCTTTTGATCTCATTTGCCTTGGATCTTTGGTCATATATTTAAGAAAGCCAAGCTCCCTTTTCAGTTCAAATTAATGAACACCTAAAGTGAACACACCGTTTACAAAGTGCCTATTTTTGCTTTTAGTGTTCAAAATAGTGCCAACTTAGCAATATGAAAAACAAGTAATTTCTCTTTCCCAAATTTTGTGTGGCCTCCAAATAGTTCCACTCAAGCCAGATACTCTTCAAGGCCTGTTGGGTAGACTATGCTATTATACTGCAATGCAACAGGCTGGCCCAGAAGGCCATCCTTAGTGTAACAGGCCCAATATTTGTTCTAGTAGGTTATACGCCCATAATAACGAGCCCAATGGGCCTACTTACAATGACAGGCAGAGACAAATCTTTGCGGAGCGGAGGAAGGTTGACAGGTTGGTTCAAGGAAATTCTCAAGTAAATTCATTCAACACGCCACAAGGTACGCCAAAACGACATAATATTTATGTGAATGTCATCATGTCCTTTTTCTCTCATAACATAGTAACATTGCTTAGTTCCTTGGCCTCAGCGACGGAAGGAAACTTCCCCCAACACATGCTCACATTATCACATACATAGTTACATACCACATACACATAGCACATTGCAGAAAGACATACATAATATATCATCATCATCATCATCATCATCATCATCATTTATTTAATGAGAGTTGGACTGGCCAGTTACCACTTACCACTATCCTCGCATAACTAACCCACACACGCACTGTCTCCCTATAAATTAACGCGTCTCTTCCTCTTCACTGTCTCCCATTCCGGCTCAACTCAGAAACCACCATGGGCGAGGTGAACTCACACAAACCTTGCTGCTTCCCTTCTCATTTTCCTTAGCTTTTCTATATTTTGTTCTTTGGGTTTCTCACTCTTAGCTTGGATTATTTTCATACCGCAGAAGAAGACTGAGAAAAACGACGCCGAAAAGAAAGAAGAGAAGAACAAGAAGAACAATGGAGGAAAGAAGGAAGAGAGTCCCACCACCGTGGTCTTGAAGGTGGACATGCATTGCGATGGCTGTGCTTCCAAAATCATCAAATCTGTCCGGGGCTTTGAAGGTTCGGTAACTATTTTGTCCCTTTCACCTTTTAGTTCCTCTGTTTTAATTTCAGTTTTCTGAAAATCCCTTTTCCTGGTTTCACCATTTACTCTGTTATAATTTCAGTTTTCTGAAAATCCCTTTTCGTGGTTTCTTCCTGCGTATTTCATAGATTAAGGGTTAAGATTCAATGGCTTGTTTCGTTATTTTCACCGTCGTCGGTGTCTCAAGTTGTTTTCATCTTTCTCTTTTTCAATCCAATTAATTCCATTTGAGCATTGTTTCATTTCTGCCTCAATTCCTCACTGATTTTATAGAAACCGATCTGGACTATTAGAACATTACTTAATATTTATTATGTTTATTCTTGTAATATGCTATTTACTGTTGCTTTACTTAACTGAAGCGCACATTGTTGTTTCTCCATGCGAAGGCGTGGAAAGTGTGAAGGCAGAGAGCGATGCCAACAAGTTGACGGTGGTCGGAAAATTGGACCCCTCGAAACTCCGAGACAAGCTGGCATTGAAGACCAAGAAGAAGGTCGAGCTCATCTCTCCGCAGCCCAAGAAAGAGAATAAGGAATCCAAAGTCGACAACAACAACAAGTCCGATGACAAGTCAAAGAAGAAAGCCGACGGCGATGACAAAAAACCCAAAGAGGTTCGTTCACCCACTGGTCCCCACATTTCTTATTCGCATTAAAGCCAATTTCAGTATCTGATGAAAATTGACAGCCTTCAATTCCCAGAGCAGTACCATTTCTTTTACGTGGATTCAGAATTGGTCATGTAGAGTCGCATTCTACTGAATCAAAGCATTTACTATTAGTCTATTACTATATTTCAGTTTTCGCTATTTAATATATGCGGTGGTTGTTTCATTTCTATATTTAAATTCAAATGGTAATTTTTTTTTATATAATATAACAGCCTCCGGTGACTACGGCGGTTCTGAAGGTGGCACTGCACTGCCAGGGGTGCATAGAGAGGATTCGCAAGACAGTAAGTAAGACCAAAGGTGGGTTTACCGTGCTTATGACGGCGTCATTGTCTTGTCATTTATGAGTTGCCCGATTCGTTTATGGTTTTGACGGCGTTTGCTATGGAATTGCAGGTATCCATGACATGTCCATGGACAAGGAGAAGGAAACTATCACGGTGAAGGGAACGATGGACGCGAAAGCTCTGGCGGAGAATCTCCAGGACAGGCTTAAGAGAAAGGTGGAGATTGTCCCTCCAAAGAAAGAGAAAGAAAAGGACAAAGAAGGTGGAGCTGAGAAAGAGGGAGGCGGCAACGGGGGCGGTAAAAAGAAGAAGGGTGGTGGTGGTGGCGGCGGTGGGGGAGGAGATAATAAGGAGGAGAGTGGAGGTGACGGCGGAGGGAAATTGGATAAGATGGAGTACTATCCGTCACCCGCGTTTGGATATGGGTACGGGTACGGTCCAGTTTACATGGAACAAGTGCATGCACCGCAAATGTTTAGTGATGAGAACCCGAATGCTTGCTCCGTTATGTGAGGTTTAGACCATAGAGGTTAATTTTCTCTTTGTGGTTTTAGGTGGAAATTGTTGATGATTTTATGGCTTGTAGAGAGTTTTCTTTTTTATGTGATTAACTAATACTATTAACATTATCTGGTCATACTCATACCAATCTGAGAGTTTGGCTACTATTGCCAATTAGTAAGCATTGCAGAATATTATTATGATAAAATGAACTGTGTATCCCACCTATGGAAATAGAATGAATGAAGGTGCAAAATTCAAATTTGTTTTGTTTCATTGTATAGGATAGTGTTCCAATAATTGGAGGCCGAACGGAAACCCACGCATAGCTTTTTCAACATGTCCTTATTAGGTGTCTTGTGGGTGAAGAGTGATTGTGCTCATTCCAACCAGTTTCTTTGGTGTCCTATCCACCTGTTCAATTTGTCCTACGTCCTAATCTTTTGGGCAGGGGCATTTCCTGGAACCTAGGCCGTTAGTGGAGAGTTTAAACCTGCCATGAGCACAGAAGAGTAGGGCCGGGCCAGGCCATTGCTCTTCTTTCTCATACTCATACCATTCCATTTCCAATTTGGCAAGTGAAATGATCACTAGTAAGTGGCAGCCAAGCCAAGCCAAGCCAAGCCAAGCCCACCCAAGGTGAACCTACGAATAGCAACCTATGCTCAGGAGAGAGGAGCCGAATCCCACTTTACTCGTACAAAAGGATTGCACCCTAGGCCCCAGTACTGTACCAGATCCACACTTCAGCCACCAAAACTTGGTTGCTTGCTTTCTGTATAAGCAGAATAATACTGAAACCAGAGCAAGGTAGGCGGTATAAACAAACAAATCAACAATTAAAAAATAATACCAATCTAACTAATTGAAATTTGAAAGAGATGGCCTATAATGATGTTCTTGTTCTTCCTTGAAAGTGACATTCAAAATATAGGTAATCATGCATTACCCACAACAACTTCATGGCTATATGTAAGTAGCTACTTCCATTTAAATTTTATTATAGATCAGTCCGTGATTCTAATTTCAGTTTAGGATTTTTAAGTTTGCTTTAATTATTTATTAATGACTATAAATTACTGTTTCTGAATAATGATTATGAATGATGTATGGATTTCCTCCATCTCTGAAACCTTCTTTTGCATTTAATTATTTAGGCACAAAAAGAAGTAAGGAACCACGCTACCTTGAGTCGTTTGGGTTGCATGTGATTCAAGACCCTAGAAGTTGCGAACGTGCGAGATCATGATGTGAGTTTATTGCGTTTTATGCATGGAATATGTTGCAGCCTATAATGATGCTACATGCCACAACAACATGCACTCAAATCCCCTCGGTTTTTGTCTACCTTTGCGAAAGAAACAAGAACCTTCATAAAGGAAAAGAAAAGAAAAGAAAAGAAAAAGGCAACAACCAAATGAACAATACAAGTAGAACTTTAAAAAACCAAATTATCCAGACTAATTTGTTAATAACAAACCTTGGATTATTGCAAGCAATTCCACTCCATTTCATGTTTTCTTTTTCAATTTTGAGCTTAAGTCTTCGAATGAGGACGAGACTTGTCTGGGTGAGGGAGGGAGAGGTCGAAAAACAAAACTATTTAAAAAGGTCTAGAAATATTCTGTCCTCTAATCCAACCTTGTGAAAGGTCAACCTAAACGAACCATGAAATACTTTTAGCCTTCTATTAAACAGTAATCACGAGTAGGTGTGCTTTTTCTTTATTCACCAAACAAAAGTATATGCAATCTTGAGATTCCATGTCCATGTGGTTAAAAGGGTTTTTCTTTTTAGTCTTTGCCCTTGGTCTAGCTCTTTAAGGAGTGATGATTGCATGAGCTCAAACCCATGTGAGGATAAGCAGAGGGTGGGTTGAAAGAAAAAAGAGTACTAAGATGGAAATTTCCCTTTTTCTTTTCCAAGTGCATAGCATATATTTCAAGATAGTCATGAAAAGTCAGAATATGCCAAAGGTTCTTTCTTGTCACTCTTCTTTGGTCATTCTCCTTTTCAGTTGCTTGACTTATCTAATTGCGATGTAAATTTAATTATTATTTCTAATTCTTGGTGACTTTTCATATGTCAGTACAATAAATTTCTCTAAGTGTTCTTTTTTAACAAATAGTGCAGATATTGCTTAGAATGATGGCTAGCTTGAAGGTAAGGCACAAACAACATGGTGCCTTAAATCGTAAATCTAGAAAAGAAATAAGCTTTATTGAGAGCTCAATTTCTCCAAAAGGGGCCACATGTAGAGGGACTGGCTCTGGCAGTACCACCTCAATTATTCCCTTTACGTGTAATTCTAAGAAGGATTTGTTGAGGTCAGAACTCAGAAGGATCTGTTCAGCTAGCTGACGCTTGTGGCAAACTATCACTATGTTCAATTTAATTGGTTATGCAACCACTACTCTGGCAAATTTTCTCCTTCATCTCCCTTTTCAGCACAAAAGAATATAATTTCTTACAGCCATTTTGCTAATCACAGGCCTAGCCACAATAAGGGATGCAACAGAGCCTAATCATGTTTGTGGTTATTCCAAGTAAAGAAAGACACACATTTTGCACTTGCTGTGCAAATTAAATTGCTACCACTTATCTGCTTATTCTTCAATTTAGCCCTATTGATGATTAAACATGACAATTGCCGACAAAAACTATTGGTCAAAGCCTTTTATTTTCTTCTGTAAGATAAGATTCAGGGGATCCCACGGGTAAAAGGTTATAATTAGTTTGTAAATAATTGAAGTTAAGATTGTTGTGCAATTGAGCAACTTGTAGTACGGGTTGTTGGAACAATGGTGAGGAAAAGTTACGCAATTGAATGGGTGTTGAACGTGCAATTTTCGAAGTTCATTATCACTTTTTCTTTTCTATCAATAATATGACTGTATGGCAAACAAAGTCCTTGCATGACTATGCGTGATTGATATTTGAGAGGCAGACAGAGATTTTCTTCCAATTTAGACTATAGAAAGCAGACACAATTATGAAGATGGCCCCTACAAAAAGATTTTATTTTCATTACTGGATAGCAACTCTTTAGATCTTGACTTATTGATTAAACTGGCAAAAATACAAAAACTTATTCAGTCATTATGGGGGCTGAAGCATTCCAATTTAATGCAACTTCCTTTTAGTTGGATGACAGTCATTTTCATGCTAGGGCTTTTAAGTGACCACTCACTAATTTTTATGCATTTCCATAGAAAAGTTGTAGATTGCAGTACTATAGGAGGACCCATGGCTGCAAGAAAGAAGTTTTCCATCTCTTACAATTGGTCTTAGCCGAAGACGAAGACGACCATGAGACTTGGAGTCGAAGTCCAACCAAACAAGTCTTAATTGGCTCCTTCGGGAGCTTCAGGAAGGTGGGACTTACAGTGAAGGGTGCTCTTTCCCATCTATTTCTCTCTCTCTCTCTCTCTCTCACTCACTCACCTGCTATCAGGTGCCCATGAAGGACTAAAACTGGGGTCAGTGGCCATGTTCTTGGTTGTGGAAAGCTCAGAAGGGGCTATATCGAATTTCGCTTTCAGTTTGTAACCTAGCGCGAGGCTTGCAAATCTAGCATTTGTTCTGCATTTTAATGGCCTTTTCTCAATAATATCTAACAAGACATACTTTGGAAGGGCTCAAAATAAAAGCAAGCCCATTTCAAATGCAACATCGGCAAGCCCAAATTGTGCAATTCAGTAATGTAAGCATCTCAAAACGATATCATCTAGTATAAGTACATCTCAAAACAATTGGAAAAAAATATTAACTCGACGCTTGTCTAATGACGTCTATTGCCCGTGCTGTGAAGAAACAAGAATGAGTTCCTTTCATATTGCTGCTACATTGCAATTTGCGTAGATATTCTTAGTACAGAATTCACAGTTCTCTCTTAGCCATGCAAAACCTTCAATTATATCTGTAGGGATATCTTCAACATACAGAGATTAGAAGAAATCTTATTAATAACTTGGTCGAGAACTATTTCCACCATCATCATCATCATCAAGGATGAGTTTAACTCCATTGTTCTTAAGAGCATTAACAACGGCCCAGACCTTGGTTTGGTTCTTGAAGCCTTTTTTCTCTACTTCCTTACTAACATTTACATGAATACCTCTTCCCTGTCCTTGATCAAGCCCCTCAACCTTGAGCCGCATGGCCAATACCTCGCCAACAACAGATGCTGCTTTGGCATTGCAGGACCGCCCACATTCAAGTGACTCCTTAATGGCATGTTCTACAGTTGACGCTGTTGCCACAATCCGTCCATTGTTTCTGTCTACTATATTTGCAGTAATGTACTTTATTGATACGAACAGTCTAAGCACATAACGCTTCAAAACCGTCATTCTTCAACTATGTGATGGTGCAAGAAAAATAAAGTCAACAAATTAATCTCAAGCAATTGAAAGGAAGGTTCCAGTAAACTAAATTCTTTTTCTAACTTGCATAAAAGAAAAATGATATAGGGTGTGTTTGATTCTGTTTTTGTTTTTTTGTTTTTAAAAATTGTTTTTGAAAATTATGTTTAAAAATTGTTCTGCAAAACAAAAGTATAAAAGAATCTGTTTGATAAAGCAATGATTGTAGTTAACCAAATCGGTAACTGAACCCAACATCTACTTTTTCCCACTTCACAAAATCAATTCCCAAAATACAAAGCAAGTAAAACCTACAAAACCCAGAAGCCAAAACAAAGAAGACAAGCACCAAACTGAAAAAAACCCACTTACAGAAGATGAAAGCAAAGGATTTAGAGAACACCCACAAGCTCGAAGAGATTCAGAGATGAGAAACAAGGAAAACAGAGAAAATAACAGAAACCAAATCAGAAATCTTCAAGAAATGGTAAATTTTTGAAGTCAGAGAACACTCACACCACTGCTCCACGCCGCGACTTCCGGTGCCGGAGCTTGAAGCACGCCGGTGCTGGAGCAGGATTGCTCGCTGCCGGTGAGTGGCGAGGTTGAGAGAGTTTTGGCGAGCTTGAAGAGCGTTTTCCTTCCTCCTCTCTATCGTCTAGGCTTGGAGAATTGTTTTGGGAACAAAATCAAGTCAGACTTGTTATTATTTTACTAAATGAAATAGGTTTACAACTCCCTATTAAAACATAATAGGTAATAGAAGATGAATACTTGTCAATCTACCTCATTGCATTGTCAGCTCATTGTAATCTCGCATATGTGAAGCTTCCTTCGGAAGTTATTCAGTCAGTTTAATCGACAATGCAAAATTTGTTACTGGGACCTATATTTTGCACATCAGATAAAATTGATATTATACGCTTGCAGCATAAACAGTTTCAGCTACTTTAAAGCTCAATTATTCTCTGTTTTCTTTTGTGGTCACTTTCCTAATAAATTTCAATATTTGATGTAAAAAGATGTTGCTAACCTTATCATATACTTATCAAAACAGAGTGGTTCCATGTAACAAATCACAAAAACAGACTTGCAATGACCCAGAATGACCTAGGTGCCAGCTGAGCCAAGGCTCACTGGCTATCTTATGAACAATTAGTATGCTTTGAGTTGAAAGTTCATTCACTAGAAGCAAAATCACTGCAAAGCAACTTACAGCATTTAATGCACTTCATAGAGAAGCAAACGTACTAAGCTTGATAATCCAAGTATACCACAGAAGAAGAAAATGAGTACCATTCACATGAAATGCAGTAATTCACATAAAGGTCCGGAAAAAAAGAAAAAGAAAAAAGAGGCGGGATTAAAAATTGAATCTTTCCCATCTGTACTTTCAGCTTTCCATTGATTCTGGCATCCAATGAAGTTTATAATAAAGAAGAGGGAGGTGGGGTGAAATCTGCTTCCTTAAAACCATAGAAGCAAGATCTCAGTATACCAGTAAGGCATAATTTCAGAATTTGAGAATTGAGAAATCATCAGATACCATTGCTTTTAGTTTGCGTAAACATACCAAGTAAGCAAATGCAAAGGGTTGGGGAAGAGATTAGTCTAAAGTAGTGAAGTAGATCCTCAGTAATTGTAGGAAGAATATAAGACCACTTGAGAGTTTTCCTATTTTCACATACTTAGGTGCAAGGAATGTCTTATGTAGATGGACAAAATGTAGCAGATGCAGAATGCTAGCCACCGGTTGATAAGAAAGAGATCTCCACCGAACAGGGTAACTTAATATGCATTTGCATACCAACCAATTTGGTCTGATCCAAGTTGTATAAGCAGCATGAGATCTAAATGAACAAAGCAGAAAAAATTGGGGGGATGGGAAAAAACCTTCTCACACAGAAATGCACATTGGCAAGTGGCTGTTCACAGCTTAAATGATATCCAAAAACGAAATGAGTAAAAAAAAAAAAAAAAAANAAAAAAAAAAAAAAAAAAAAAAAAAAAAGCTCTCAATAAATTGATTACCTTTGAATGAACCAGAACTATTTCTTACAATGACACCTACTTATAAAGTAACTACTTTTCAACTTTTCAGTCACTAATAGCATTCGCCAGCAGACTAACAGATAAAGCTCAAGTTAGGAAAATGGAAAACAAGACTCCATATATATGTCTATCATTCATTTTACCGAATTTGTGAGCCAAACTTCACTGTTAGAAACCAAGGTTGAGATTCTCTCACAACTTATTGAAAATAATTAGATTCTTAATCTCTACTTTATCGCACTTAATTGATCATATATATAGATGGGATTACTGTCGACAGTGACAATTAAATTAAAAAAAAAAGGCTTAACCAAACGAAGTGACTCAAATTCAGACGGTTGTTTAACAGCACTGATGCATAATCATTTTCCCATGTGTATATCACAAAGAGGTAAATGGTAATCCACCAGACCAAATACCAAACAGTTATTGGTATCAGACTCTAAGAAAATTTCAAGTTTTTAGACAAATGACAGGAAGAAACATAGCATTTTTCATAAGTATACTGGCAAGCAACACTTTATTTTAAATCCAGCAGCTAAAAAGTAAATTTACGAGGGATAACTTACATCAAGGTGCTGGTCTGAAGAAAATAGAACATCCAAAGGCCAGAGATGAGCGAGGCCGATTACTGGCACAAGAGCTTGGATGACAATATAGGATGAGTTGCGATAAGCGTTATGAGCAATTTCTCTCGGCTTCAGTAACCAGCTCAACTGGATGTTCTCTTTCTCTTCCTTTTCTAGTCGTGGAATCAGTGAATAAACTACGGATTTTTTCTTAGCCCAAAAAGGCAAATCCTACCTTGGAACGTTGCTTTCAAGCGGAGTGGGCTAATTCACTTCTAACCCAACTAAAGCCCATTTCAGTCTGAGCCCACAAATATGAAACGCAGAGAGACGACGTCGTAAATTCCATCGACAAAATTGATAAAAATCAGACCGACCTCGCATTTGGCTGTCGTTTCGTTACTTCTCTAGACACCGCTTTGTAGAATTTTCGCTTTAAATCAGAGAGAAGTTCACTAATATCTCTTCCTCTCAAATCTCAACCCAATTCCGATACGCAAACTATAGTGCCTCGGACTATAGCTAACTCCGGGACACGTGGAAGCCCAAGTCCCACACCTCTATATATTCCAAACTTCACCTCCTCTCCAACTGAAACCTCGAACCCTAAGCCCTCAGGGTCTTTCTATTCTCTCAGCAGCAAAAAGCGAAACCACTCATTGAAGCCGAACCCTAGATCTAAATTGTTTTCGCATTTGCTGAATTCGTCTCGGATCTATTTCAAAGATGGTGTCTGACGCGAGTAAGAAGAAGGCAGCACAGAAGAAAGCGGCGGCGGCTGCCAAGAGAGGAGGAAAGGCAGTAGCAGCAGCAGCTTCATCTAAGGCAGCGGAGTCTCAGAAGGCAGCCGATAAGCTAGCTAATGGAATTGGGGAAATTCAGATTTCCGATCGGACGTGCACCGGTGTCCTCTGCTCACATCCTCTTTCAAGGGATATACGGGTGAGTAGTATATGAAAATCTCAAGAAAAGGCCATATCGTTTAAGATGATTCTATCATCTATGTATCTGTATTCGATTACACTTTTACAATGGATAGATAGAAAGTAGAAAAACTTTCCGATTCTACGTTTTGCACTTTCATATTTCTCGAAATTTCTAATTTCTATTAAAGTTGCAACACAATCTGTGAGCGGATTATTTTTATGCTGTTTTTTCTAGCATTTACTATTCATAAAGGATTTAAATATGTCTTACTGGTACCTGAAGCGCTTGGCTCCATTTAGATTTATCTTTATCTTGGAACATACTGGTAATATCTGAGAATATAATGGTATGAAGAGCATGATCTCATTTCCTATCCTGTGTTGAGTGGGACCGAATTCCTCCCTGTTTCTCCTTAATCCACTAAGATTTAGATCGAGGATATTTTCATTCTTCCGTGGGACATTAAACCACAAAAATCTGGGTGACTTGCATGTCTTTTGGGCATTCATGAAAACTACCCCATTTCCCAAGGAAAAAGGAAACTAGGCGAATATGTATCAGGTGTCCTTATTATTATGAGGTCCATTCCATAATTTAAGCTTGTTAATATATCAATATTTTAAAATGTAGTAGACATTCCCAGTTAGCGAGTCTTACTTCTAGCTTATTGTTGCTAGCTGGGGTGCACGTAGTTGAGCGCCTAGCCGAGCAGCTGGGTCTGTAGCCAGGGCATTCTACCATGTTGCCAAGGTGAATTACTTGGTTCTCCTTTGTGAATATAACCAATTATTCACCTTTTACGAATTCATTGGAGGGAGGTAATAATTGTGCAGTAAAAGAAAATTTCTCTGTACTGGTTATAACTGATTGTTAAAGCTAATATGATCCGTGTTGTATTAATACATTTATTTGTGCTTTACTTACAGATAGAGTCTCTGTCAGTGACTTTCCATGGACATGATCTCATAGTTGATTCTGAATTGGAGCTAAACTATGGAAGGTTTGTCATCCTTATCCATTCGCTTAAATAGCATGCTATAACTTACACCTGGAGTTGTTGTTGACAGTTGTCTCTTGTTATCAGACGTTATGGTTTGCTTGGATTAAATGGTTGTGGAAAATCTACTCTGCTTACTGCAATTGGTTGCCGGGAGCTTCCGATTCCTGAACACATGGATATTTATCACCTTTCCAGGGAAATTGAAGCTTCTGACATGTCTTCATTGCAGGCTGTCATAAGCTGTGATGAGGAAAGATTGAGATTGGAGAAAGAAGCTGAAGCTTTGGCAGCGCAGGTGTGTTTTTAAACAATAAAGCATCTGAATAATTTATTTTCCTTTTCTGTTCGGTTTCTTGGATGGCTTCCTAACTTATTGTGGTTACTTTTCGATCTAGGATGATGGAGGTGGAGAAGCTCTTGAGCGTATTTATGAACGATTGGAAGCCATAGATGCTTCAACTGCAGAAAAGCGTGCTGCTGAAATTTTATATGGTCTTGGTTTCAACAAACAGATGCAGGCTAAGAAGACACGTGATTTTTCTGGTGGCTGGAGAATGAGGATTGCATTAGCACGGGCTCTATTTATGAATCCAACCATTCTCTTGCTTGATGAGCCAACCAATCACCTTGGTATGATATTTTTTTAAGTTGTTGCTGATAACTGATATCACCTGGTTTTGTTTTATGCACTAATTTGGGTAGGGATGCTTATCTATGTTGGCTCATTTACTTTTAGATGGAAGGTTCTATAAATTCCTTATTTACCCATTTGTAACAAGTCTGTATTAAATAAAAACTATGATCATTATTGCATCCTATCTCCTTTTCAAGAAGGTTAAGAATAGGTTGGTCAGTGGGGTTGTGTTTCAAACCTATGTTTGATATTGATCTTCTTAAAAAAACAAGTATCTCCGGGTTGAATTGCTGTATGCTTCATGATGAGACACTAAACCTGTAAATGCTTCATATCAACACATGATCTATGACATGCCTATGCATTTTGCACTGCTCTTCCTTGTTATGTCATCTTATGAGAAGTTTCCCAGTCCCCCTTCCTGGGCTGTGTCCATTCTTTCCATAGATACATTGTCTCATTCATTTTATGGTGGACTCATGTCTTACGTGGTGCAATTGAAAATATAAAATATAATGCCAAAATCAAGCAGTTAGGCCTCTTACTTGTTGTACCTTCAATTTGAATTCTATATACTTGCTGATTTCTGCATTTTGTGCATTATGGCAATTTCTGTGCATTTATCAATTTTTTTTTTTTCATCATTCTACAGATTTGGAAGCATGTGTGTGGCTGGAGNTTTTTTTTTTTTCATTCTACAGATTTGGAAGCATGTGTGTGGCTGGAGGAGAGTTTGAAAAAGTTCGAACGTATTCTGGTTGTGGTTTCGCACTCACAGGATTTCCTTAATGGTGTCTGCACAAACATCATCCACATGCAAAACAAAAAGCTGAAGCTTTATAGTGGTAACTACGATCAATATGTTCAGACTCGTTCTGAACTGGAAGAGAACCAGATGAAGCAGTACAAATGGGAACAAGAGCAGATTTCCTCAATGAAGGAGTATATTGCCCGATTTGGCCATGGATCAGCAAAACTAGCTCGCCAGGCACAGAGTAAAGAGAAAACACTAGCAAAAATGGAACGGGGTGGACTTACAGAGAAGGTGGTCAGGGATAAAGTTTTGGTCTTCCGTTTTGTTGATGTGGGAAAGCTTCCCCCTCCTGTTCTTCAGTTTGTTGAGGTTACATTTGGTTACACTCCTGATAATCTCATCTACAAAAACCTTGACTTTGGGGTCGATTTAGACTCGAGGATTGCACTGGTTGGACCTAATGGAGCTGGGAAGAGTACACTACTGAAGTTAATGACAGGTGATCTGGCTCCTATTGATGGTATGGTCCGCCGGCATAATCACCTTCGTATCGCACAATACCATCAGCACTTGACTGAGAAGCTTGACTTGGAGTTGTCTGCTCTCCATTTTATGATAAAAGAGTACCCTGGAAATGATGAAGAGAAGATGAGAGCAGCTATTGGGAAGTTTGGTCTGACAGGTAAAGCCCAGGTGATGCCTATGAAGAATTTGTCTGATGGGCAGAGGAGCCGGGTGATCTTTGCATGGTTAGCTTGGAGGCAGCCTCACTTGCTGCTTCTGGATGAGCCAACTAACCATTTGGATATTGAGACAATTGACTCATTGGCTGAGGCATTGAATGAATGGGATGGGGGCTTGGTGCTTGTTAGTCATGATTTTAGGCTCATAAATCAGGTGGCCCATGAGATATGGGTTTGTGCAGATCAAACTGTGACTAGATGGGAGGGTGACATCATGGATTTCAAGGCGCATCTAAAGGCAAGGGCTGGATTATCTGACTGAGTGAAGCAGATAATAGGACACGTGCTACTGCCTCATACATCCCTATCAGTGCCCCCGCGCTTCATATTAAAATTTAGATGGGTGATGTTGCCTGCTTGAGTTGGACTCCTCTCAAGGGTGGATGAGTATGACGGTGATAAGTTAAAAATGCAGAATCAATTTGCGATTCTTGAAGCTGACGATGTTCCTTCATCCACGTTAAATTGATATTAGTTTTGTTTTTCATTATTTGCTTTACTTTTATCATTATATTGCTTGGTTGTTGACCAGGATATTAGATAACTGGCAATTGCCTTATGGTAGATTATGAAATGCCTATCTTAATATTGTACGCCGCTTATTTCATAAATGATATATTCTACCGAGAGTATTGTGGTATTAGTGTATTACGTGCCTCTCTGGCCTTTGCTTTATATTTTTCTCCTTTATTTTTCCCCTCTCGTTCTGAACTTTTTATGGGCTGGCTGTTTTTAACGGGCTAAGCTGGAAATTAAGATCGGTATTCGAAAAGCCCTTAGGCATTATTAGCCTGTCAGAACTGAAATTTAGCCCAGTAACTGTCTAGCCTATCCTCTAAATTTCTGCTCCTTCTTGGCCATAATTGCTAGAGGCTTCAACCTTTGAATCCATCTCCCTTCTCACAAGATTTAAAAGTATTACGGATATTAACCAAAAAAAGAAAAAGTATTACGGATAGTTAGTCAAATTAATTGTAATGAATTGTAGATTGACTTATAGACTTATATTACATGGATTAAAAAATATTCTCTTATCTTCGTCAAAATTTAGTTTTTACATTTTTTTTTTTGGAAGAAAATTACATGGTATTAATTAGTGGGATCATTTTTGTGGTCATGGTGTTACATAATCAATTATATGGGATGGAATATGGACAGGGAAGTTTCTAGCTTGGCACTTCGCAGGCAGGCGGTTTGATCATGTATTTAATGTAACCCACAAATATTGGATGCCAACCTTTCTTTTTATGGAAACTCAAATTGAAATGAAACAAGGACATTATTATATTTGAACTTCTGTGATGGATGCAAATAGGATCGCTCCCATACACACACGAGTGTTTCATCGTATTTTAATTTACTGTTTTACCAATTTATTTAAGATCATGCATCCTTCAGTTAGCATTAGTTCATGCTGCTGCAAATTTTTTCGTTGGTGCGGATGAATTATTTTTTCCTTTATTTTCAGCTGACTATCCTTTGAGTATTTATACCTTTTTGTAATGAAACTTTTTTTGAAGAGACTATATAGCAAAAAATAGCTTATTCTTTTTCATAATTTTTTAAGATAATATTTAATCATTAAATTATCCCTTAAGACTAAATAAATATTCGGCCGTGGTATAATATATAGTTTGGCAAAGGTAGTTCTAGTCGTGTCACTAACGTTTTCTGTACTGTTAGCGTCACATGGTTCGATGCATTCAATGAAGAAAACGGCAGTAATATTATTGTATTCTATTCAGCAATGCACGAGAACATTATAATAAATGGTTGATGTGTCAAAAATGCAGCAGTATGAAAATATGGTTTAAAAGGGAATTGGCTGTGTTTCTTTTGTCAATTGCTCTTTGAAAAGAAGAGAGAAGTAAATGAAGGCACATGCTGATGAGAAGTAGAAAAACAGAAGTGTGGTTATGCCTAAGGTGAGACTGACAAGTAGCAAGTGCCATTTAATGCACATATATATATCTCAGTAGAGAATGAGGAGCAAAGCCGCGGCGTTATGGTGGTACCCAGGAGACCAGTACACGAACCGTAGCTATCATATCGTAAATGATTCAAGAGAAGAAACGATACCCTGAATTTTAAGAGCTTTTCAATCATTTTGATGGGGAAAAAAGTGCCAAAAAGTGCACATGCGTTGGACCAACACGTGCTACCTTCTAAGATCCAATTTTAGCAATCCAAGCTCTCATCTCATCTAATACCCAAGTTTTGATCTCTTAAATTAGGATAATTATTCATCATTTGGCACTTGAGATATTTTCTGGCCTCACAACTCAGACAGTCGTCAACAGCAAATGCAAATATGCTTAGTACATGTCATAATTAAATGAACTTAAATCATTCCATCTGATGTATTTATTTTCCCTAATAAGCAGTCTATAAAAAACCTGTTAAGTCCACTGCCAATTGCTATAAATGTGTTTTCCTCATTATATTGATGGTAACGATAATAGTAATAACTTATTAACATCGTCTAAGAAGAGATTTAATTTCAATGCTTGAAAATTGATTTAAAAATACCATACCATTAAAACCAAAAGAAAAAGATCTTCAACAGTAATTCACCCCTTTTACTACTAATCGTATTATCTAATAGTAACACCAATTTTGTCATCATGTTCTTATATCATGATGAAGTGAGTGTGTGCAATGAAACTTATATAATTTTTTGGTTATATATATATATATATATATATTATTTTGCAACATACTGCTCTTCGAATAAAATTCATTCTATCGTATAGCAGTGCTTCTAACAGGAAATTAAAGAAACAACCAGATAAATAAGCATGAAAAAAGAAATCAGAAAAAAGAAAAGAAGAAGAAGTGGATGTCACAAAAGACAGAAGTAATTAGATTAAAATTGAAGTGGCAAAATTGCTTGTTTTTATATCAGTAGCTTTGCACCATGGCTTTACAGGAATCCCAGCTTACTTGTGCACTTTCTGAGTCTCCCTCTTGGTGCCATTGCTCTGCCAATATCCTCTCAAGCTCACTTGGTCTGCAAGGAATGGTTAGTGCTCCTTCTTGATCAAACCCATACTCTTCAGCTGTTTGTTCCAATAGCCTCAAAAATGTTGGGTGGGTTAAACAACTCAATGGCACCACAAATCTCTTGGGTTCTTCCCCAGCCTCAGCAATCACTGCAAAGTGCCCTTCTTTAACATCCTCTGGCACATAACCTGAGTCACAAGCTTCTTCAATTTCGTATTCCTCATAACAGGAACTTGATTTCCTATTACCCAGTACTAAGAGACTCTTTTGGAGCTTCTCAACCACAATCTTGAGCTTCACAATGCCACCCTTCTTTTTGCTACTATTGCTTCTGACCTTACCCATGAGGATGGAATTAGTTAATTATACTGATTTTTCTCTTTTGATCAAGTTCTAATTATGCTGTTTGATCCAGCAGGTTAAGTAGCTACGTTATTTATAGTGCTAGCTAAAGCTTAAAAGGGGTCAGAGAAGAGAGTGAGATAAGATTGGACGGTAGCTGATGAACAAATGAAGATTGACATAGCAGGAAAGAGAGAGAAATTAAAAGGACATGGTCTGACTGAGTGTGTAGTTAAGTAGGGGAGACCAGTGCATGTGCTTCAGTCTCTGTCGAGCTTTCAATTTACGATTGAAACGTCCCTTTTGGCTAGTCATTTCTGCTTCCAGAATTATTAACGCTAAATGCCAATGCACTCAGTAACTCTTTCTATCTTCGTATATTCACTAGGTAACACCCTCTCCTATGTCAGAGTGAGACAATCTTTTTTGTGTGTGTAAGTATAATGTTTTGGCATCTATCCAATTTTGGTGTTACCATATCTAGCTCTAACCACTTCAATTATTTCATATCATCTGGGATGGTACATTTTTTACTCTGCTTCTGAAGCTGAGGGTCCTATTCACACATGGTTTGATAATTTTCAGCTTACGCATGCTCTGTCATGTGCTCTATACTTTGAATTTGTTCAAAATAAATGTCATGGTTGCTGTAGTAGTTGTGTTTGTGTGAGTAAGAACTTTCGAGAAATGCATGGTAAGCATTCATTCATATATATAAAAGGGTTGCCCAGCAGTACTATATAGATAGTAGAGCTTGTGGTTCACAGTTTAAAGTACTAAAGGAAGTGTTTCAGATATCTAGTGGAATACTACAACCTCAAGTTTCAGTGTGAACGGTCAAACGAATTGAGCAGTTTTGCGTGTCAGAATGGGAACCATCGATCAGCTAGCTAACATAACGTCTACATAAAAAAAAAACATGGATCATATACTGCGTTGGTCAAAGCGAACCATTAAATATTATAAGCACTTACATAGCAGGAAGGAAGTAAAAAGATATAATGTACCAATAGAGGTTGGTTCATGTGGCAACTGACAAGAGAGCGTGTCTCTGAGCCTGGCATATATAATGCCGTATCTATAACAAGGCGAGATAAGCAGTTGCCAAAACGTTTAAAACAATCAGATGAATGAATGATCACATTTATAATCCACTGACACTATATGATTCTGATTGGATACTCACTCACATTCTGTTTCCTTTTACTCTGTATATATAGGGCTCAATGACATGCCAAGACGAAGAGACAACATGTGGCTCTCTAAATGAATTCTGACTTCAAAAATATATGTGGTTTCTCTTAATGGTTCATTTTAACATAAGAAAAACAAGCTCTAAAATCCAAGGCTCTAAGATCTTCGTTGCTAGCGCAAAATTACGGTCTTGGGGTCCATGCCACCGATCACAGCACGCAAAAGCTGATATTTTTGGGTGCTTTAATTGGCCCTCAATATGATTTGCGTGTATAACACTAGAAGGGGATCCTGTTGGGCAATTGATCCCTATCTAGTCTCTCACTCAGATAAAAAGGTCGCTGATGATCATGAGCTCCCTACATGGGAGAATTGCAGATAAAGAAAAAATAGCAAAAAAAAAGGGTCTGAGAACAAATTAAGCATTTAACGTGGAAAGTGCTATCCTGCTAGGGATGCTAGTTGTGGGATCAAATGATCAAATATCCAACTCTAGCTGTCAAAGAGATATGTCAATGGAAATCAGATACTATTCCTTATTTGAGTTATATGTATATATGAGATTGAGAGCAACAAAACATCCAAAAGGGTCCACATCATGGTTGCTTTATGTTCTCTAGGCAACAATCTGAACGATAAGATTGGTATATTAACATTATCCCCAAGAGATAGAGAAACTCCAGGAGGCAAGATTTCATTTTTTTCTGGGTGGAAGATTCACTCTGTTTGATTAGTCAAAAAAGTGCATTTCACACATGAAGGCAATCTAACTGACATACAATGACATCATTTTTTATTGTGATTGCTATCATCCATGTTTTCTTTTGGGAGAAAGTCATATTCATGTGTCCGCTTCATACTGCTGCAATTACTGTCTTCTTGATATTATTAATACTGGTTAGAAGAAACCAAAAGAGAGAAAGAAAGGATATTTACATGATCATGCTGCCATATTGTCACTCCGAAAGCAAGAAACGTCAAAAAGTTATCTTTAAACGACAGGTAAGGTAACACAACAATCTAACATACCCTACAGAATGGGACTATTCAATACTAATTTGTGCTTTTCTTTGTAAAATCAATTAGCTAATGTTCTTGTTATGCAGCAATCGTGGGACTCTATATTTATGAGAATGTCTAGTTACGATTTTAGGGGTGTGTAGAAATTAAAGTCTAGTCTAATTCTTAAAGACGTTGAGAGCATGTTGTCGAGAATATATTGAGTTACAATTGCCGACAAGTATGTGGTTGTAAAACCATTAATATTGGATAATGTCCTCAAAGTTTTATAATGCCATGTACGGAAAAGCTACAGAACAAAAACAAAAACAAACAAACAGACAAAGGTTCCTTCCAGATTTGGCAAACCCCTTTTGCGTGCCCTTCCTAATTTGATGAAAATTAGTAACTGCAATTATTCAAGTGCCATTATACCAGCGGCTGAACATGAAAGATATTTACCAACTTTGATTTGACAAGGCTATGTTATGTCTTATTTGAGTATTGCTATCTTGTGTGAAGAATAGCATAATAGTGACAATTTTAAGTGTGCATGCTAGGGATAGAAACGAAAAAAAAGAGAAAGAGTAAAAAAATTATTTTACTTTACCCCGCTTATTTTTACTTCTATCCCGTAAACTCTTAATCATGTGATTTTGCTAAAAAAATTATTAATTTACTTGTTTTGGTGTATTAAAAATGTAAAAGACAAATAGGTTGCAATCGGTGTATAGTAATTTACACTTGGTGAAATTATTAAATGGAAGTCATCTTTACTAAATTTTGAAAACTAGTTCAAAATATCCTATAGAACCCGTTTTTCCACGAGAAGGGAAAAGCAAGGCTAGAGATCAGGCGTAGGCGAGTAGAGGATAAGTAGCAGGTACAGTACTGGATGTGGTTTTGCTTCGCTTATGGAACATGTGGCTCTTAAGGATCAATGCATTCGTTTCGTAAATTAGCAAGTGATTCAAGCCTCATTTCAAGACACAAACTTGATACTTGATCCAACAAAAATAACATTCAGCTTCAAGCACGCTCTCACAATATTTTGCACTCAAAAGAATAATCCAAAAAGGAAACTATAATTGAATAATTACCCTATTTTCCATCATATAATAGTCTCATTTTATATGGAATTGTTACATAAGTTTTACATGACTTAACATATGTTTCTAAGGCTAATAATTACCCTATGTTTCTATGAAAGGTGGCCAATTTAACTACTACTTCCTTTTTTCTTGTACCCCTCCAAATAGAATTTCGCCAAGACACAATTGAGAACCAAGGTGTCTCTACTAACGGTTAGACAAAAACGATCACAGAATTTGAATTCAACTGGTCTTAAACTTGTTCGTCTTCAAATCAAATTTTGTAACACAGAAATTTATGTATATATCATTATTCTAAACCTACAACTTGAGCTACCTTTGCGACTACTCCTTTTATAGTAGTCATTTTGTTGAACTTTCAGTCTTTCACTGTTTCACAATACTATAAATAGGAAAAATCATCGCCATTCGAAGACATATATCGTACCAATGAAAAATAAAAGGCTGAGACAAACTCTCTTTCCAGTAACTTATTCAACTTTCGACAGCTCTCACCAATGACTCCCATGTGTGGGGCATCACCCCATATGCTATGAAGCAAAAATAATTGTAACATGAATATCGTACCACACCCATGAATGATAAAAGCATGAAAAATATTTCTTTAGAATTAGTTAACTAATGTAGTTAAACAGATTTTATTTCTCACTCAGGTATACAGTGTCTACTATACTATGCGTCTATGCGTGTGTGTCGGGATCACCCCCTCATATCATATAAACACTCAAACCATACATTCTAACTATGTAGGACCAACGTTACCTGTCAAGTGTGTATGATACCATGCCTCTGTTAGCATTCTCTACCATTGCATTGGTTATATCTACAAAAAAAAGAATGTGCTCAGACAAAGCACATCTTGATAAATAATGAATACTTTTGATGAATTCTGTAACTGCTCATCCAAGGTCGCTTTATTTTTGTATGGGAGGAGCTACAGCTACAAAATGAGAAGGCTATAGAAAAAAAGTGGTATGAAGGCGTTGTCAAGTTGAGCTGTGTAGGCCTCCAGCAAACCACTTGCAGTCACTGCTACAAGTAGGGACAGCCAATGCTGCAAAAACACATGGATCAAACAATGAACCAATAATCTTGACAGAATTTTCTCTCTTTTTATTTTTTTGTTTTGTTTTTCTTTTTAGCAAGCTTTTCTTAAGTAGCTTTATTCTTTTGTTTTTTTCAACAATAATGGCAATTTCTTTCTTTGGCAATGCATGTTTAGCTTTTTCTTTTCTCCCCCATCCATTTGGGGTGGAAGGCGTCTAGGAAAAAACCGATTACAGTGGGTAGTCTAGTCGACCCTATTGATTCTATACGCACCCACTAAGGAGCCAAAAAAGTGAGGCCTCAACAGGGCTTTGACACATGGCGGCCGGAGCAAGAATGTACTCCCTCAAGGCACGCGAAATATGGAATCTGATCAAAATTCACATGCAGCAGTTAGGATTCACAAGCACTATTTAAGCATCAGTGTAGGAGGATCAATGCTTAAAAACAAAGTCACTGACACACTGGAGGAAGAAATTTATAGTGGTAGTACATTGAAGTACTAAATATCTCTGATTGTGATGTGAGCTCGGGTCAATTGGGTCAGAGTTTACAACGGACTCATCTAGGTATACAGTGATGGAAGACCAATCATAGTGAATTTACACATCTCACGCGTGTCTAGAAGAAACCACACTAGCTAATTATGTAGGCAAATCAAGTCCCATTAATTCACTACTAGGGTCACCAGCTTTACTACCCGTGAGTTTGCATACTAAAGAGGGTGTGCACTGACACCATCCCCCCACACACAAGAGAGAGAGAGAGAGAGAGGGAGAAGAAACCTGGGTAAGAATATATCCAGTTGATGCTAGGAGTGGAAGGAGTAATGAGCAAGCAGCTAAGACAGATGTGATACCAGCTGCGGTGCCTTCAATGGTTTTCTCTGGCAAGTGGAAAAAGCTACACATTCATATCATGCAATGCAAGATACTGTTATAAATCATTAAAAAAGGAAATACTTACTGCCAGTTTTGCTCCACCTTAGAACACCATACTTGTGCCCAACCATTGATGCCTGAAAAAAATAGAGAATCAATCGAGATACAAAATATGAACCACAGAGAACAGTAAAATCCCACAACCCCTTTCCACTTTTCTAGAAAGAGAAAAACTAAAATCACCATAAATGAATATTTCCTACATTAATTATGTGGTGGAAAACCATCTCAATAAGAACAATTTTTGTTATCAATAAAGAAGTAAACAGGCTCATGTTCTTCAACTTCAATTATGTACTTGTCGAATCATATAATCATTACTTCGAAAATTTACTAAAATGAGGAATTAAATGGCAAGAAAGCTTACCATTGTATCTCCAATTCCAAGACTCAATATTCCCGCAAAAGGGGCAAGAGGTCGATCGCTATACCCAGACGACATCCAAATTGGAAGCGCACATCCCAGTAAGAGTGAGAAATGGCTGACCAAAGGACGTTACATCAGGAAAGGAGACCAATTGGAGTTCTTATGCATCATAAACTGTGTACTTCACAGTTTGAGCTATAATGGAAAGAAAGGCAGAAAATACCTGACAATAAGAAGATCAGAGTCACGATGGTCTGTAAAGGCATTCATAAATTGACGTACTGGTTGTCCCAAAGGCCAGATTCTCCATACCTGGGTTTATGGAAAAGAAACCAAGAAAGATTTATTAAAGAAGAAAATTAAAATCAATTAGCCTGCTTCAAAGAACCTGCAAAATTAAGACCCAATTTCTAGGTGATTATACTAGGATCTATGTTATCTGGATATCAAAACAACAAAAGGACTAAGGTTGAAAAGTTTAGCTGTTTCAAATTTTCAATCCAACATACAGTACCTATTATCAGCATCAGTTAAAATCCGAGTGAAAAGTAATAGGCAATTGTTTGGATATGTGCAATCTGTACCACAGCCTCCAAAGTTGCAATCCGGATTTAGCGACATCCCATTCTTGAGCTAAGCACTGACATTTTTAGACTCATTTTGCAAAAGATTGAAAATGTATATCACCCCTTTTTTTGTAATCATCTAGCGTTTAAAGGCAAGTTAGGATTCCTTCTGCAATACTTACTCTTATAACATGAATCCAACAATGCATAATGAACCTCACCAACAGTGTTGTCAATAGCCCGCCATGGCAGAATGGCCTGGCTCCCCAGACCCTACGGCCAAGCCAAACTCCATGGCTTGGCACTTTTCATATGGCGGCCAAAAAGCCCGCCATAGCGTCCGCTATGGGCATGTCGGATGGCTACCATGGCGGACGCCATGTTCAAAAGCAAGAAAATCTCGACTTTAACCTCACTTTATTCATCTCCAGCCAATGGTTTCTTGGTATTGGTGTATATTCGGTCCTTCTGTGGTTGTATGCCAGCTTATATGACGAATCCAATATCAAATACTCTCTCGATTCTGGTCGTTGTCTTGGGCTCTTAACGAAGGACCTCAAGTGTTGCAGAGAAACGGTGAAAGCATCACAGAGGGCTGCGAAAATCCAGCCAGAGCAGTGCGATAGGTTATCTTCTTCTTCCATTGAGCTTCCTTGTTCTTGAAATCATCACATACTCGGTCGATTGGTGATTTTCTTCCTCCAATGAGCTTCCTTGTTCCAGAAACCATCACAGCCTTAATCGACTATACCAATTCTTGTGCTTCCTCAGTTCAGTTACTCTATGGAGAACTATATTTTTGTTCTGTATTATTTTTTTTTTCCTTCTCCGTTACATATTTAAACAGAATATGGGTGCTTTTATTAAATTTTATTTATTTATATTCACATTTTATAAAATTTTTAATTCAAAAATATATATTTGTTAATGAACAGCATGTTTTAATATGGCTGCCGCCACGCCATCTGCCATTGACAACACTGCTCCCCAATTCATTTGCCAAACTGAAAACATATTGCTAACTTGAATGCATGTCTGGATACTTACTCGAATAATTTCCAACATCAGGAAAACTGCCAAAGCTGCACCGAAAGCTAGATCAAGAAACTTTGGCTGCAAGCAACGGAACAGTCAGCATTATATCTGGCAGACAGCTATTACCATTGACCAGTATAAAATTTACTACCCAAATAACAAACAATTGTTCAGTCTCAAATCACCTGGAAGAGAAGAGCAGGCAAAAACATCGAGACAGCCATTAGGTGGTAGTATTTTCGCAAAAGAATTCTCTCAATCTTACTGTTCTTTGAAATGTTATAGAATCGCAAAACAGAAACACAGATTACAGACACCCAATAGATGCATAATGACAGTCGTTTGAGTGGTTCTGAGAAGACAAAAGAAAGCACCCTGCAAAGAGAGATTTCGAAATGGCAATTCAATAATCTATCAAAATAGCTAATAAAGATAATAATACACAGATATTTATCATAAGTTTTTATTTCAATCCTAATTCTATCTAAACCAATTGGATGGGATTTTCTTATTAATAACAAGCTTGAATAGGGCTTAACTACTACAAACTATCTAGAGCTCTAGATCTAGTTGGATTAGGCCCAACTGTTTCGCTGCACCTTCTGGCAACATAAAACATCATAACCGCCAATCAAGCTGGCCTATTGAGGAACGTATCAGTCTGCTTATGTTTTCGACTATTTCAGAATGGCTTAACTTTTCAGTATACTCCTTGAAGACGCTCTCTGTCTCCAGGGTTAGTCTGCTGTCCCTGTTATTCCAACTGTGATAATCTCTGATGCCAAATTGTTTGGGTGTTTGAGTTTATAATTTTTAAGTCACTTTTTGCGCACTCCTATAAAAGTCTTATTCTGTATAAGGTCACATGCATGCTGAACTCTGAATATGCATGTGAACACACATATTAGGACTTAAAATCAGACGATGATAGTATCCTCCACTCCACAGTTTCTGGTGCAATGAGTGGCAAATGTAGTCTACTACCGCCAGCATGGCATATATGATATACCCTGCTAAATGTATAGTTAATAAAAACTATTTCCTAATTATTATCACCGACCATAATACCATATGGTATTTGATGACAATTGAAAACATCAGTAACCGCAAACAAAAAAGGTCAAACTGACTAAGATATTGATGCAATACCAGAAAAAAGGATGCATATGAAACTTCTGAACAAACTGCATCCAAAATGGTGCAATCACAATCATGACCAGTCCAAGTGAAGCAAAAAATACAAGAGATCTTCCAATCTCATTGTATCTTCTCGCTTCAGAAGAAGCTGTATTTGTAGACCATTCCCATATCTGGATGATATATTTGAAAGCTACTGGAAATAGCAGAAGGCCAAGCAACAGTCCCTGCAAGAAGAGTGAACAAACTCAACTCATCTAGCTATACTATTGACAATCAATTTCATCACTTAAGGACTCATACCTGGATAATAATACTTATCTCACTTCGACTAATTCCATATTCAGCAGTAACCAATTCTGATGTCATCAGAAGTCCACATAGCTGCTCAAATAATGCAATTGACAATTAAATATATATCCAACTGATTTGTCAAGAAGCGATATAATCATGTAAAAAAGCACTAACCTTTGCAATAGTACGTAACAGCATATCACCAAAATAGAGAACAATACCCACAGTCACCAAAAGTGATTCCCCTAGGACAAGAGAGCAAACTAAGATTATTCAAAAAAAAAAATCCTTTAATCAACCACACAACAATGCTGAGATATGATCATCTACTGGCAGTAGTGCAATGAATATAGACTTCAGTTAAGGCTGTTTAAATGAACATAATTATTGAACAATGGACATTATAAACTTCTATGAAAGAAAAAGAAAATACAAACAATTGCAGTAATAATGTGGATTTAGTGAGTTCAATTGTTGCCACAGATCTACATGTATCAGATTTGGTAAAATAAAAGTTGCACTCATTCTCCTTAGTTAAGATACCACTGTATACCGTAAAGTCTACATTGGTTACTTGAAACTTAGACTTCCCAAATTTATTACTTCTCGATGGAGTGATGGCTTCCATCAAATTTGAAAGAATCCATGAGCTATATAAAGAGCTCGAGAGCAAGTATAACTTTGTTTTTACACTATATTTCTTCTCCTTCTGACAAATAGTAAAATGCCATATTGCTAAAAGACTAGCTGGCTAAGACCGCAGGTGTAAGACATACCAATGGAAGCACAAGATGGGAAAGTACTGAGAAAATGCTGAATTAGCTTCACTGCTGCCAATCCATGACAAAGGACCCAGGATAGCTTTATGGCTGGGTGCAAGCCTGTAAAAGAAGAGGCAATGACTGTTTCAGTGGAATAAATATTTCTTACCTGAACTAGACACAGAAAATGAGAATGGATGCCTGTTTAACAGGAATTTTTGGCTCAATATTCCAAAAAGGAACTGAACTTTTGGTTTTCATTTCAATGCAAATGATCTGAAGGAAATATTCATTACGGATGTGGATACAGAAACTTACCATTTTCAGGTGTTGCAGCAAGGGACACACAGCAGAAAACAGCTTGTAAGAACATGAAACATAAGCTAAACCTCACACACCAATCATTACGGGAGAAAGGTGTGCGCCATAGAACCAAGCCGAGGAATATAAGCACACTCAAACAGCTGGCGGATGTTGCCCAGTATTGCAATGTCAGATATTGAAGCTCTACACATAAAAAATTTACATATATTACATTGTCAAACATATAACTTGTATCATAATGAAGTAGATAAAAGGACAGAAGAATCGGAAAATCGATAGCATTGTAAGAAATAATAAAGTTAATCCACCAAAACCTCCACATTGGGTCTCATATAGGCAAATTTAAAAAGAATGGGATTAATGGTAGTGGTAATTTAAAGCAGAAACCAATCCAGTAATAACATAAGTCATAAAACATGACAATTAATGAAAATTTGATGTAGAGTAGCTATTTTGAGGGTATTGTGGAAGTGAATATGAAAGAGGAGCTTGACTCCCCAGAAGTACATATAAGGAATCCAATTCGTGCATAACTAGAAGAGTGTTTAAAAAGGTAAGGGAATTAGCACCTTGAAGTTGAACTTCACCCAATGAAAATCCTCTTGATAATTGTACCAACTTTGAAAGAATAAGGGTAGGCAGAGTAACAGCCCCGAGCAGTATCCCTGAGGAAGCACCAGGCCTGAAAAATGAAATGGGAGTGTGTGAGATTTTTGAGGGAAACACAGAAATGAATAAATGGAATTGAATTTTATTTGATTGGTGCAGGGTGAGAGACATACCTGGTGCGGAAAAAGGAAAGGGAATTGGAAGTGTCATAGCGGATTTCGATGAAGAGGGAGGCAAGGGCGAGGAGGGAGAGAGCGAGGCCGTGGTAGAGAAGAGGGAGGGGAAGGGAGTAGAGGACTCGGGAGATGAACAAGAGGACAATGGCTCTCTCGCCGTTCAGGAACGACGTCGTATAAGAAGCCACGGCCACCATTTCAATGGTGCCCCTTAACTGAAACGTTGACGAAAATGAATGATGATTACAATTCGGATGAAGAGGAATCGGGTTTACGCGGGAAGAGATGAGACAGGTAAATCCTATCTCATCTCATTTCATCTCATCTCATCCTTCAAGAGCTGACCAACACAGAATCACAGAGGCCAGAGCCTTTGGGGTTCTTCTCTTGGATTGGTGATGGAATGCTGCACTGGTTCGTTACGATGGATGGAAGTCGTTTACTGTGGGCGGGCCTCTATTCCACAAACCAAACTCAGTCATTCAATTTCTTTCCCAGTCCCACACGCACTCTTTTTTTTCTTTTTTCTGTGCTAATTACTCCTTCCGTAACCGTGTGATTACCTGATTCGTCAATGAAACGCCGACGCGCATCCCGAATATGCTCCTGCAACCAAAAACATATTGGATCCCCATCTTTCCTTTTTCTCTACTATTTATTTAATCCTATTGGGCCTACTGGCCTTTCAAGGCCCCAAATCTGATAGCTTCTTGCGTAATGTGTGCCTTTTTTTTCTCCATTTTCTTTTACCCGGATGATTTAACGAAACAAAAAATAAGGAAAAAAAAAAATCAATGACGTCCGTGATCATCCAAATTACTCATAAAGCCAAGAGAAAAAAAAAAATAGAAGAAGAGATCGCATACTGCTATGGTATAATTTTGTGTTTCTAATTACAATTATTTGATTGTGATTATCATTTGGTTATAGATGTAGAAGGAGAAGCTGAAATGAAACTCGCTTTTTGAAGGAATTACCATACTAAATAATTAGGTATAGTTGAAATAACTAGTATTGTTAATTTTAGATTTAATCTGTTTAAAATTAGAACTTAGCCCACATAGAATTAGGTTAGGGCTTGAATTTGAAACTCAATTAAAATTGGGCTTTTGGACAAGGTCTAGTTTAGGCCCGATCCAATATTTTTATTTTTAANATTTTTAAATTATATTTTTATTTTTAATTTTAAAATAAATAAAATAATACTAATGGGATCTGACTTAATTATTAAATAGGCGGGTAAAGCCCGGGACTTATTTTTAGGCCCGAAAATTCAGACATTTCCCAAAATAGCAACGCAAGGAAATGTTAGATATTTATGTTTGGTACAAGTGTTGATTGCTAATGAAATGCAACTTGCAATGCTATTCCTGGAAATGTCATTCTCATGAATGAAAAATGACAAACGTCACCTACTGTGCTACTAGTTCCTTTGCAATATTCACGGCCCCACTCGCCTGCCACCTACAATAATGTTTCTCCTTTATTTATTAAGTGAAAGACTTAATATGCCCCAAAGTGAATGTTTGTGTGCCACATGCAGTGTGTGGTGAAGAGGTAGAGGAGTCCTCCTTAAAAGCCTAATCAACACCCACATAGCGCAAAACACTCACTCTCTCGGCCTGCCTCTATTAACAATAATTAATAATACCATGGCAAACTCCGACTCCGACACACACCGCCAGAAGCCGCACGCCATCCTCTTCCCCTTTCCACTTCAAGGTCATGTCAATCCTTCCGTCCATCTAGCCATCAAGCTCGCATCACAAGGCTTCACCATCACCTTCATCAACACACTCTCCATCCACCACAAAACCACCAAAGCTAATTACTTATTATCCAACAACAACAGCAGCAACGTTAACGGCGTTGACGATATATTCGCCGCCGTCCGAGATACCGGCCTTGACATACGTTATATGACGGTGTCGGATGGCCTTCCAGTAGAATTCGACCGGTCGCTGAACCACGACCAGTTCCTGGCCTCCTTGTTGCATGTTTTCTCAGCACACGTCCAAGAGCTTGTGGCCCAGATTGTGGAGCAGTCGCTGCCACCGGTGACCTGTTTGATTGCCGACACCTTCTTCGTATGGCCATCGCTTATTGCCAAGAAGTTTGGTCTGCTTTATGTTTCCTTCTGGACAGAGCCCGCTTTGGTTTTTACTCTATACTACCACATGCATCTTCTCAGAAACAACGGTCATTTTGATTGTTATGGTAATTATTATTGGCTACTTTTATAAAAGCCTTATACAATCTTTCTCTGTCATACATATATATACATTAATTACATGGCTCAGGCCTGTCTTAAAGACTAGCATTAGGCATGTACCATGAGATTTCTAAGAAGGCACTCAAATGATTGAATGTTGACTATTATACTATATATGGAGATTTAAAATCCAAATCCCATTATTAAATCATGAGTGAGTTAAGATATATATAGGAGTGAGATAGAATATCTGTGCCTCTGACCAAAAACAAATGTATGGATATCTATGCATCATATATTCTTATTAATTTGAGGTATCGTTTATAGGATGTGTTATGCTACACGTCTCTTATATGAAACAAGTTACATATTCATTTTTTTTACACATATTTTTTTATATATTGTATCAATCTAGCATAATTTACATAAATTCACTTAATTTTTTTTTAATATAACCCCAAATATTAATTCAGTAAAATTTAAATTAGGTCAACTATATTAAACAGATATAATATAAAATTAAAACTGTGTAAAAAAATAAAAAATGTGACTGTGTCACATAAAGGGAGTGCAGCATAGCACTCCTTGTTTATATTCAGAGCACCATTATTTCATACTTATCAGGATCGATCTTATAATCTGTCTTTTTCTTGCAAGTTGCAACTAGTCATGCGAAATTTTCTAGCTGCTGCTTTGGACATTTGTTTGTTAAATACTAGGTTTTAATTAACACATACCTCATGAGAAAAACTGAATTGCTCCAGTTCTTTTTTTCTATCAGATATTCGTGAAGACTCCATTGATTATATACCTGGGGTGAAAGCGATCCATCCTAAGGGCATGCCGTCTTATCTTCAAGAGACGGATACATCCACAGTGCCCCACCAAATAATATCCAAAGCCTTCAATGACGTTAGAGGTGCAGATTTTGTGCTATGCAATACGGTGCAAGAGCTTGAGCCTGAGACTATAGCAGGCCTCCAAGCTGCCAAGCCATTCTATGCCATTGGACCAATTTTCCCAAGTGGGTTCACCAAGAGCATAGTGGCCACGAGCCTGTGGTCCGAGTCTGACTGCACCCACTGGCTCGACTCCAAGCCCCATGACTCCGTCTTGTATATATCTTTCGGTAGTTATGCCCACATTGAGAAACGCGACCTGGTGGAGATAGCAAACGGGCTTCTACTTAGCCATGTGAATTTTGTTTGGGTGATTCGGCCTGATATTGTGAGCTCTGATGATCATGATCCACTGCCCATTGGATTTAAAGAGAAAGTTAGTGACCGTGCGATGATCATACCTTGGTGCTGTCAGGTCCAGGTGTTGACCCACCCAGCCATTGGAGGGTTCTTAACTCACTGTGGATGGAATTCCATTTTAGAAAGCATTTGGACTGAGGTTCCTTTACTGTGTTTTCCTTTGTTGACTGATCAGTTTACCAACAGAAAATTAGTGGTAGATGATTGGAGGATTGGAATTAACTTGAGTGATCAACGGTTGGTGACAAAGGAGAACATCTCAAAAAATATCAGCCGTCTGATGGATGGAAAATCAAGGCATGACTTAAAGACTGAAGTAAGAAAGATGAAGAAGAAATTACAAGATGCATGGAGAACCAACGGATCTTCTACACAAAACATGGAACGCTTCATCAAGGATCTAAACGCCAAAACTCAAATTCAACGTGGTGCTGCCAAACATAAGAATTCCATGTCCAATAGCATCTAAACACCTACTTTAGAATTTGGACAAAAACATAATTAATTAGCGTATCTAATAAGATCAGTTGTGTCTTGTCCCTGAGAGGGTTGTTAAATGATGAAATAAATGTGGGAGTTTTTATCCTATCCCTTGAGAAGTGACACAGTTCACTTATTTTTTACTGTTTTGATTTTATACTAAATTATATTAGCATAATTAAGATCCACTTAATATAACTCACACATTATAAAGTAAAAGCAATGTTAAAAATAGGTAAGACGGCACGTCTCAAGAAGCTCCCTCTGTCCCTCATGATGCAACTACACGTATTATTGATTGTATTAAATGATTGATTCCTTTTTCCAGCAAATAGGGATCTATTGATTTGGACTTAGCTTTGAGGTATTTAGACATGGTACATCATCGATAAGACAAGCCAGCTTTGTATTGGTCAGTGTAAGTTAATGAAACAAGTGGACAACTCAAATGGGGACCGCAGCCCAGTCTATCAGTGTCACCCTCATGCCATATTGCCATTCCAACTATCCATTCACTCGGCTGTGTCCAAAACCAATGTGTCACATCAAAGATGAAATTTTAGCTCGAGTGTCTTATGATCTGATGCAATCATTGTATCTGTAAGATAAATAAAATATTGGGCAGGAATCTGACACTTTAAGGCATAAAGTTAGATCTATATATAAATATCATACTTGTCTTCAAAATTCATGATAAATTCACAAAACTAGAGTCGGCAAGCAAGGCTAAGATTAAAATGAATTATACAATGTATATAGCTAAACAAGGTTCACGGTACTATAATTCATCTTGTATTTGTTGTATCCCGATTACACTGAAAGCTTCTAAGAAGGGATATTTTTCTCCCTACGCAAAAACATAATAAAACGAACACAAGAATACGATAACCAACGGCCATAAGAAACAAAACCAGCAGATTCTCCCACTTGGAATTATTGTCGAGGGATATATTGTATGCACTTTGCAGAGCTTGGAACCCAGGTATCGTCCTTACTTGACCAACTGCAAAGGAAGTGCCTAGGTACTCATTCTCCAATAGCCCCTGCAACACATAGACAAGTAATAGTTTCAAAACAGATCCATGTAGGGGGCACACAAAATAGAAATCAATTTTACTTTTTAACTGCTTAATCCTATAAGTTTTGGAATTTTTTTTTTCCAACAAAAGTCAGAAAGATAAAACCAAGTCACAGCATCTATCTACTCGCCTGAATTGAATATGTGTGGAAGGCAATATAGGACATTGGATACATCCACACCGGTCCAGGCAAAGCATTTCGGATTCTAAAATAGCCTGCAGAAAGCATCATGACCACCTGAAATGGCATGCAATATATTGAAACTTAGTTCATGAACGTCAGGTAATTGACACTGGCTAAGCTATTACATAATCATGGGCATAAAATGGAATGTTGGTTACTAGTTGAATGGCATTTAACCCTTTTTAATACTTTATTTCTAAAATAGTGTTCAATGGGTAATGGAACTCACGTGTATGCACAACAGTGTCAAGACACTCCAGAAAACGTCTTGCCATATAGTAGCAACTACCAGCATAAGTCCTTCATTCACTAACAGTGACATGAAAAGGTTCAGCACAAAGTACATTAACAAGCTGAACTCATCTCGCAGCCCTATTAGGAAATAGAAGACAAGACTTGATGAAATGGAGATGAGAAACAGGAAGGGGATGCTGGACAAGAGTTGCCCAAGTAAAAATACTAATGCACCGGAGTGCTGGTTTGATTCTTCACAGGCATATATCTGCAAAACAGCCAATAGTGTAATTAGATCAACTTTAAAATGATTACAGACACTAAATTATTTTTAGAAGACCACACAACTCTCTTCAATATATTCTGTCAATACAGCAATTTCCACAATCATACAGTTACTACACATTTCATGACCTAAGATACAAACAATATGCTTTTATATCAAGCAATCATAATGCTTTTCAGTTTTCATGAGATTCCCACCTGTATTTACAGAGGCATGAATAATAACTCAAGAACCAGTGTCAAATAATTGTTTCAGTTACATGTCTTTATCTGAACTCCATTGCATTTCATTTAGTTCAAAGTAATCATGCAAGTGAACATGAGAGCAAGTTTGTGTATTAAGCTTCGCAAATACAGTAAGGCCTATTTCCTTATCAGCCAAGCTTTTCAGGTTATTGCTAGTCCAACATATAATACTATGATGTGAACCATAACAAGACAGGTTTATCAGCCCACCTTTCCCTTCTAAGAGAAAAGAAGCAATCCCTACATTTCAAATAATTGTGAATTTACGAATTTCTTGTAAACTTCACACTAGAGTTAGTAAAGCCAATGAATAACTTCAGCATTACAGTGGGTGATTAATTTTGTATAGGGTCAATTTACTTTCATCTTATGCATATAAAGTACATCAGGACAAACTTTCAACATGCTGTAAAGTAATACAGGAGTAAAAGCTGAAATAAGATTACCTTGATTTCTTTCATGAGGACAGGCACTCCAGCAATACTTAGAAGTGAACAGAATGATACAAATACAAAAATTGCTGCAACTCTTGTCTGCAATGTAAGAGATGGAGAAATAAATAACTCGTACACATTATAAGAGTATCAAGCATTGTACACAAATATAAATGCAGATAAAAGTTACAAGAAATGCCAATTGAAAGACAAAATGCAATCATGATGTTGAGACTCACCACAACTGATGACAGAGAATGCCCCAATCCAGAAAATACAGTACCAATACAGAGCGTGAGAAACATAAAAAGAATGAGACGCAGCCAGTAATATTTCCATTCCCTCGACATAACCAATAATGATCTCCATGTCAAGACGGCTATCCGAGTAGCATTGCTAGCTTTGCCTTTGGCTTTGAGAGCTGGACCTTCCTGAGAAACCAAGAATGTTTTAAGAAGACTGTAAAAGTTACTTCCCAACATTGACTGCCCTTGAATGCAGTAATGCAGGATATAGGCTGATATAAATCAACAGAAGGTATCATGCAAAATAAAAATCTCATATACCAAGAAGACAAACATATGAAGTCACCGACAATGATTGACTACTCTGTCAACAGAAGTTTGTTTACACTGGTTCGTCAATGAAACAGAGAGTTAACTATCTTCTACTTACCCTATACTCCTATAGAATATGCAGAGTTTCCCAGATTTCAAACTTTTAATAAACTTGAATATGACTCATGCCCCTCTTTCTTAATAGAGGAAGCTCCTTTTCTTACCCTTTAGTTTCAAACCAAAGAGAGCACTAAATTGGCAAAGGGTAATATGAAATTTGTGAAAGGGGTGAACCTATGATGCCCTTGAAATAATGAAATTAATGAAAGATGTAACTCAGATATCTGGCAGCATTACTGTATCTGTTAACACCAAGTAATACTGATACGGATATGCACAGCTGCAAGTTGCCAGGCAAGAGAATATGACAAGTAGTAATAATATTAGTAACACTACCTTCTCAGTAAGTCTCAGAATCATAGTTTCAGCAGCAGCTGCGTCTGCAGATGATTTGTAAGTGGCTTCAAGTGTACGGATAGCAACAGCAGTGTCCATGTTTACTGAGGAAAAATCTCCATTGTCGTCCTGTTATGATGATTATGTCAATAAAGTATCACAGAATAGCTTAATCTGTGACTATAATAACATTACGTGCAGATCAATCATCAATACGTTGTCCTATTAACCAGCAGCTACCGTAGTTACAAAATCCAATTGTGATAGGTCATAAACTCAAAGCTACATATCATAATCATGGGTCAGATATCTATATACTTTTCTTCTGGAAGAATTTTTATAACCTTAAATCGCTTCTAACACCAAGCAAGCTAAAAGTAAAAAATACTGCATACTGTAAATAATTACCTGCCAGTTTTTACACATAGCAATTATTCTGTCAAAATCTGTATTAATTGCCCGTAGGAAGTGGTCAGAAGGACTTTGCATGATTGGGCAAGGAAATCCGGCATTTGAGAAGTGCTTCACCAAAATAAAGGATGGCAGTTAGTGATAAAATAAATGCCTCATTTATTAGCTGAGTAGGTAAAGGCAAAGAAAACAATTTTGATAATTATACAACACACTTATCCTTCAGTAGTCATCCTAACCCCACATCTATATAGCAACCCTATGAAGCATAAAAACCAATGCCTCCTTACATTTTATTTTGAACAGAAAATATGATTGTTTAACTAATTTCGAGTCAAATTTCACATACAGAAGCAAACAACATAGGAGGTAACTAACCTGCAGGCAAGCCAATGTTTCTCCAAAGAACAGGGTATTTCCATTTGAAAGCAGACAGATTCGGTCAAAAAGGCCAAAGACTTCTGTACTGCTTTGATAAATGGTGAAAATAAGAGTGCAACCTGTGCTTGCAAGTTTCTTCAATGTAACCATCATCAAAAGCGCAGAGACACTGAAGAAAATGGAACAAATTACTACAAGGATGTCAACCAAATAAACCACAAGGGACATGTAGGGACACTTACAAAAAACAAGGATAATTCCAAAACTATAAATTCTAATCAATTGGTTGATTCTGTCACCATGCTATGCAGAAACATATGTATGAATTTGGGAAATATAAGAAAGTGTAATTTGCAAGAGATTCATCATTTAGATAGCCTCATATTGAACTGAACTGAATTTGAGGACCACTTGCAGCACATGAAAGAGTGACTAATTTGCACCATGAAAGATTCCATAGCACATCAACTAAAAAGTTTCTAGTTAGAGTATAGAGTATGGATTGTTATTTCTTATTCCTGGTACAGTTTGGTATGTCAGTTAAGTAGTTGCCATACACTTACGAAATTGTGCACCACAGTACATTTTGGACATAAGCAACTAAGTTTTGTGAAAGTTATGTCAAATGTAGATCAGGAAGAATTGTTAAAACAAAAAGAACTGGAAAAAATAAACACCTGTCTAGATGGTAAAGAGGCTCATCTATAAATAAGATATGCGGTCTCATCACAAGCTCCCTGGCAATGCTAACACGCCTTCTCTCTCCACTAGGAAGACCTTTCATATAACAATGTCCACCTATAAGCTTATTTGCATAGTCACTTAAAGACATTGCATGGATGGCATCCTCTACTACACTCTTTTTCTGACAAAAGAAACCGGGAAGTTGAAGCAGTGCTGAATAGTAGAGGAACTCACGCACAGTAAGAGACCCAATCAGAGTGGTTTCTCTCTCCACATAACCCTGCAAATCAAAAGGCAAATTTCAAATAAAAGATCCCTTGGTACAACAGAGAAAATCACAACCATTATAAAAAAGGAAAAGAACAAGCTGCAAGCATCTAGCATCATCTAACCCAGGAATCCCACCTTAAAGACCGAAACTTAGGAGCTAAGATGCTCATAGATTTCCATCATTGAATAAGAAGTCCATAGAATGCTAACTTGTTTATCTTAAATCATGTGCCAAAACACTAATTAACTAGTACCAATCAAAAGAAAATACAAGAAAAAGTACTGTAGCCACAATGATACTTCTTGAAAAGTGACAAATCACCAGATTATTAAGCATTACCACAGTTAAGTGGCACAGAGAACAGCAGATAATCATGGTTACTTTTTTTGGTACAAAAAAAAAAAAATATTTGGTACAAAATCATCATGGTTACTTTATTACAGAGAAAGTCACATACAAATTTTCTCATATGACATATCAGTTCATACATCAGATAAAGAATATTATGACAACACAACAATAGAAAATGCATATTGTAATATTGAGAAAAAACATCTCAACCTACATATCCATGCTTCATTGAAGATTCACACCTTGTAATCAATATACCACATGAAAGCATCAATTACAACTAATAATCACCTAAGAAAATAACCACCTAAGTTTATCAATATGAACACATCGGAAAACTCAAACATTCAACAGCCAGTGAGATATTGAACTCACATATGATCCATAAGGTATGGGCAATTTTGCCCCATTCACAAACACTTCACCATACATCCTAGCTGAATGATCCAATCTTCCTGAGGTAAAGGGGCAAATCTTTTTTAGCTTTGAGTATTCAAGTATACATGAGAAGAACATGATGAAATGCTTAGTACCAAGGACAAAGGAAGCACACTAGCAAACCTGCAATTGCACGTAATAATGTAGATTTCCCTGATTTAGCAGGACCCATAATAACTGTCATTGTCCCAGGTAAGGCATAACCAGTTGAACTCTTAATAACCTTATCCGAATACTTTCTTTTCCCCTTTATTGTTACAGTCAAGTCTTTCCAGACAACAGAAGCCCCTGCAATTTTTTGTGGAATAACTGCACCCTCTGGTAGTGGTGGAGATGGCAAAGAGCCACTGTTGAGCTTTGAAAGAGAAGGGGAAGCTGGTGTTGTTGCAACATTAATAGAGTCACCTCCTTCCTCAACCCTAACATCAATATCAGTATCTTCCCACTCTGGTGAATCCTCAAACGAGATGGGTTGTCTAAGTGAACCAGGTTTACGCAGGTAGAAGAAGTTACTTGATGGCACCCTACTTGCTGGGCTACTTGCTGAGGAGGACGAAGACCTATAATTATCTGACTGGGACTGTATTTCCTCCATCATATTCAAATTTCCCGAAACTAAATTTTTGAGGGCATCGTTTGACAGGTAGCAAGATACTTCTGTTGAGCAAACTAATACAGCTGCATTCTAGTATTAATATGCCTCCTATATACCATTTTCAAACTGTAGATAACTCCTTGTGCCAACAGCCTGTCATTCACACAGCCACGCATCAAAATTAAAAAGAAAATAGACAAACAAAGAAAAGAGGGAAAAACAAGGCAAAATCAAGAATTCCATCTACTACTGTCATTTATGAAGAAAAACAGAAAACACAATATAAATATTTCAATGTTGGGAAAGGTAACTGAAGGGTCCACGGATAGAGAAAATGACTAATTCTTACGAGCAAGGTATTGAGATTTTGAAATTTTGAAATTTTTTTTTAACTCAATATCAGGAATAAGACTATGTAAGGTGTATAACTCAAAAACTATTCATTGATATTGAAATGCAAAAGTTCTAAACATTAAATAATGATTGACGACACATAAGGCAGCAGAATTCAAACACTATCCTCCAAAACGCTGAATATGTAATGCAATTCAATGTTTATGCGTTTCATTGACTTAACTCTTCTGTGAGGAAGAAATTTATTTCTATTGCAGAGCCGAAGAAATGTTACAGACATTGGCTTATCTGCTAATAAGATCTTTAAACAAAACCAAGGTGGGAAAAAGATCATTGCAGAACCTCAGTAACTACAAGGCATTGGAGTTTCACTAAATAAAATTACAGACAACCCCCTTCATGTAATGAAACTAACTTCACAGTAATAAAGGGGCACAGGAAGGTAGGGGAAGGAGAACCCATGTATTCCAGCAGAGTGTACACGCATGCCCATTTCCACCAGTGGCACAAAACCTATACATGCTGCCAAGTAAAAAAGAGCAAGGAACTAAAAAAGAAGAGACCTTTAACTCATAATTTCTCACTGATTAATACACAAGAACAAGAAGCTCCTGCCCCTGCTCTCACCTAGGCTAGAGAAACCTCTTTGATAAAATAAAGTACTAAACTATTCTTCTATCACTTCTGGAAGTGGAAATAACACTTTAGTGCAATAATACAAAGAAAAGAAGAATAAGGAAACAATGAAGATTCCTTTATATGAACTCAGCAACCAACGAAAATGCACAAAGCCACCACCTGAATCTAAACGAGGGAGCTTACTTCCACTAATGAACACTAAAAACAGAGGAAAAGACAAGAAACAAACCTGGATCTAAGGAAGATATGAGCTGGGGAGGCAGGGACAGAGAGTGAATGTGAAAGCATCAAGTAAGTGAATGAGTACTGGAGGGAGCTCAAATGATATTGCTAAGCAAATGGGTGGTTTCCGATTTGACCCGCCTCTCTCGGGCTTTTGTATTGCTTTGCTTAATTTCTTCGATGTTTCTCTCTTGCTTTATCTTCTTTCTTTTTTGTCTTTTTCTTTCATGGTGTAGAATTTCTTTTTCCTTTTCCTAAGACAGTTGTAATGACGTTCCAAATAGGTGTGCCAACGCAACAATTCCAGGGACCCAAAAAATTGACAGCAAGACACCCCTTCAATGCGTGCTTTTATAATTGACTCCTGCTGATCTAACAATAATAACATAATTAACACCAACACCCCTTTAGTTTTCTTTCATTTTAAATTTATTACGTCTTCTATAAATTATAAAATATAAAATGTTTGCTATAAAAGAAAAATAATATATTTCAATTTTCAAGCATGGTACAAGAATGCTTCTATTTGTTCATTATTTTTATATAAATGTCATAAGAAGTTCACTTATCACATCATTTCCTTCATTTATTTATGGAGTATACACCTAATTGTAGAAGGTGGATGTGATACTAAAGTCAATTGTGACAATTAAGTTATGTGTATTATATGTTGTCGTGTGCGTATCAACCATCTTTCTTTTTCTATATTTTCTAATATCTCACCAAGCCGCAAGCCTTTGAGAAAACTCCAACAAATAGAATTAACCCAAAAAAAAATAAAAAATAAAAAACAGACATTACTTGTGTTTTAATGGGGTAATGCATTAAACAAATATGAAAAGTTATTTCCTCATTTTCCCTTATATTATCTATTTGCTTTTCGATAGGCATTCACTTTTGGCGGGCAACTTAACGAATCACAATTTGGGTTTAATAACAGTTCAGCCTTGACAAAAGTGAAGGGAAAAATAAAAATAAAAATAAAAATAAAAGCGAGCTAGTCATACGCGACATTATTTGTCGGACCCATAAAACATTGTATAAACACATTAAATATAACGTTGAAGGAGACACTAGTGCTTGCTTGCCAAGGTTTTCTTCCCTTTCTTTTTCTCTCTTCTCAGGCTTGCAATATAGGCAAAGTTAGAGCATTGGTTTTTGTACTTTCCAGAGTCTTACGCTCCACGTTTCTGCTGTCCAATGCTATGATAGCCCTTGTTGACAAAATATGATCTTAATGAAGTTTGTAACTATATAAATAGTGTCCAAAAGGGGTCATGTGTGAATTATAGCATTGCAGATAGATAAAGAGACCGTTTAAGGACTGCTACGGATACAAACATCACTACGATGATATGTTATAAAGCCATGCATCTAATATAATTATAGCATTGGATCGTATAACATGGTATAGTTCATTGCATTCATTATATACAATGATTTTTCGGCCATGCTAATATTTTTCAATATCATGAATCTTGCAAACCTTGTTCCCTAAGGAAAAGAGATGCCAATCTTGTGGTGGGCTTATCAATTATCACGATTTGGAAAGAAAAAAAAAATAATGCAGTGCGATAATGTTGGGAAACGAAAATGTTAAGGCCCCGTTTCCCTTTTAAATTTAATGTTTTATTTTCCAAAAAAATTAAATTATATGTTCGCTTGGAACAAGTGAAATGCCATCTTCCATTTTGAAAGAATTGCTAGAAAACAATAAAATTATCTCAAACTAATGACATTTGGAGAAAGATTAAAGACTTTTTCCTTTTTTAAAAAAATAAGAGAATTATTAGTTGGGCCATTTTATGGACTTCATGGGCTACTGTACATTACTCTATTTACCAATACGCGCGTGTAATGATGGAGCATAAATCAGGCCCAATTATATAAAATTTAATTATACAGGCCCATTCAAAAAATATTTAGGCCCATCTTACCGGGCCAGTCTGTTTTTTTAATAAGCCCACGATAGTGGTAGAATGCAGTTCTGCTTTTATAGTTCCGTGATAATTACAATTTTCTCCTAATCCTTTTCCTTGCCAAACTAGGCTATTTCGGAACCCCTCAAAATATCGAAGGGTCTTCTCCAAGCTCTTCATTCTCTTCTCCCAGCGTACTTTCCTTTGTTTCATCGCCCAAAAGTTGTGTGCTTTGATCTTCAATTCGAACAATGTCTAACCAAGCTGAATCATCGGACTCGTGAGTCTGCTCTTTCTTACTGTTATACTCTTCTCAGTGTCTTGGATTTTGTTTAAAATCGAGATTTCGATATCATGTGTGTTTTTCCGTTCTTTACCCAAATACAGTTGTTGTGCTCTCAAGGTTGATGTTCGAGTTTTGTTTGAATTTCAGGAAATCGGGGAAGAAAGACTACTCGACTGCGATCTTGGAGCGCAAGAAGTCGCCGAACCGACTGGTTGTGGATGAGGCCGTCAACGATGACAACTCCGTGGTCGCGATGCACCCTGACACCATGGAAAAGCTGCAGCTTTTCCGAGGCGATACAATCCTCATCAAGGTTGCGATTCTGACCTTTCTCATTCTCTCACTCTCGCCGCGCCGTATCGCTCCGTAGTCAATATTAGCAAAAATTATTATTGTTACTTGGAGTTTGTGTCTGTTTTGATGTCTCCAGTGGTTGTATTTTTGTTTTGTGTGTTTTATATTATACCTTGGGCTGTGTTCCTAGTCTTATATATATGTATTGGATTGTGATTTCTGTTTTAGGGCAAGAAACGTAAGGATACAATTTGCATAGCTCTCGCTGACGACACATGTGAGGAACCCAAGATCAGGATGAACAAAGTTGTGAGATCAAATTTGAGGGTTCGTCTTGGAGATGTTGTATCTGTGCACCAGTGCCCTGATGTCAAGTATGGAAAACGTGTCCATATTCTACCCATCGATGATACTATTGAAGGTGTTACTGGCAATCTGTTTGACGCATATTTGAAACGTGAGTTTCTACCTTGCTTTTCTACTGAGTACTTTGACTTCAGTTTCAATTGTTATAGAGCTTCATAGATGAATTTTGATTTGGTTAAGTCGTTGCTTGGTAAATATCTCCTCTAAGAGTAGCTGTATGGATTTGGTCTTGCTTCATGAGTTGATGTTTATAAGAAGCCTTGCGTTATTATAACTAGTAAAGTATGAATACGATCATTTTCTTTCTATAATTTGGTCAGTAGTTTTCTGGTCTTTCCTTTTGTTGGAATTCCTTGTGGTTCCATCTGTCTGGGGTACTCATTGTGCTGAATGAACAACTGACCCACTGTTGTTTGTACTTTTTGATGTTTTTCCATATCGCCTGCTTTGAGAATGCGTCTAGTTGTTTTTCTTAGAGCATGTGGTGTGGGAAAGTTAACTTCTATGTTTCAATGATGATTCGTGCTATCGCTCCACTTGCTTCAATGCATATCAAACTGACTCTTGTTGTAGAAAGTGAAACACCTCCTCTAAGTATTTGGAAAGTCTGTAATTTTTGCTTTTCTAGGAATTTTCTTTTTCATGTGATAGTATTTTTTTTATGTTTTTCAAATTCTGCAGCTTATTTCTTGGAGGCTTATCGTCCTGTAAGAAAAGGAGACCTATTTCTTGTCCGTGGAGGGATGAGAAGTATAGAGTTCAAGGTCATTGAAACTGATCCAGGGGAGTATTGTGTGGTTGCTCCAGACACAGAAATCTTCTGTGAGGGGGAGCCTGTGAAAAGGGAGGATGAGGAAAGGTTGGATGAAGTTGGGTACGATGATGTCGGTGGTGTTAGAAAGCAAATGGCACAGATTCGTGAGTTGGTAGAACTTCCACTGAGGCATCCTCAACTTTTTAAATCAATTGGTGTGAAACCACCCAAAGGAATTTTACTATATGGACCCCCAGGTTCTGGGAAGACATTAATAGCAAGGGCTGTTGCTAATGAAACCGGAGCCTTCTTCTTTTGTATTAATGGGCCAGAGATCATGTCCAAACTGGCTGGAGAGAGTGAAAGCAATCTCAGGAAAGCATTTGAAGAAGCTGAAAAGAATGCACCATCCATCATCTTTATTGATGAGATCGATTCTATTGCACCCAAGCGGGAGAAGACACATGGTGAAGTTGAAAGGAGAATCGTTTCACAACTTTTGACTCTTATGGATGGACTGAAATCTCGGGCTCATGTTATTGTTATTGGAGCTACAAATCGTCCAAACAGCATTGACGCAGCATTGAGAAGGTTTGGGAGATTTGATAGGGAAATTGATATTGGTGTCCCTGATGAAGTTGGCAGACTTGAAGTCCTTCGCATCCATACCAAAAACATGAAGCTCTCTGATGATGTAAGTTGATCATTACATTCATTTTTGTGGACAGTTTTTTTTTTTTTGCTATAAATATAACTTTGATGATTCCCGCATTAGTTCGGTTACCTGGATATTTCTATCACAGCACTACTTAATATAGAATTGTGTGAAAGCATGTTATATGAATCCAGGATTAGCTTTGGTTCTGTTATAAGTTTTATTACTTGCTGTCCTTATTTTTTCTGTTGTCTAAACTTTGTTGCCCTCCAACTGTAGGTTGATTTAGAGAGAATTGCAAAGGATACCCATGGGTATGTTGGTGCTGACCTTGCAGCCCTTTGCACTGAAGCTGCTCTGCAGTGCATTAGGGAGAAGATGGATGTCATTGACTTGGAAGATGAGACCATTGATGCTGAAGTTCTGAATTCTATGGCAGTTACGAATGAGCACTTCCAGACTGCTCTGGGAACAAGCAACCCATCAGCTTTACGTGAAACTGTCAGTAGTTTTCTATTCCTTAAAACTAGAATATTATCAGTATGTGAGGCATTCCATCTTTATGTCTTGTTTTCTAATTAAATGTGTCTTTGTTTACAGGTTGTTGAGGTGCCTAATGTCAGTTGGGAGGATATTGGAGGCCTTGAGAATGTCAAGCGTGAACTGCAAGAGGTCATAATTCTTTCCTACACTCAATTACAGCTTGTTACTTATTTCTACATCAATTTAATTTTTAAACTTTCCCCCTTGGTGGACGCAGACTGTTCAATATCCAGTGGAGCACCCAGAAAAGTTTGAGAAATTTGGTATGTCACCATCAAAAGGAGTCCTCTTCTATGGTCCCCCTGGATGTGGAAAAACTTTGTTGGCCAAGGCAATTGCTAACGAATGTCAAGCCAACTTCATCAGCGTCAAGGGCCCTGAACTGCTTACAATGTGGTTTGGTGAAAGTGAAGCCAATGTTCGAGAAATTTTTGACAAGGCCCGACAATCGGCTCCATGTGTCCTCTTCTTTGATGAGCTTGACTCGATTGCCACTCAGGTTCTTTTCTGTCACATCACAGTTCTAGTTTGCTATATTAGTAATGGTTTAGACTTGATCAATATTGAATTCTGAGTTATAACCATATAACTGTGAGGCAAAGTTTTATTGCCTATGCATGTTTGAGGAAATTCAGATCCCATGTATCCTTTGTCTATTATTTTCTTTAATTTATGTTAAGCTTTTGTTATATATAACTCTCTTATTGTTGCAGAGAGGAAGTAGTGTCGGGGATGCTGGTGGTGCTGCTGATAGAGTTCTGAATCAACTCCTGACTGAAATGGATGGCATGTCTGCAAAAAAGACAGTGTTCATAATTGGGGCAACCAACAGACCTGACATCATTGACCCAGCTCTTCTTCGGCCAGGCCGTCTTGATCAGCTGATCTATATTCCTCTTCCTGATGAAGATTCCCGTCATCAAATCTTTAAAGCCTGCTTGAGAAAGTCTCCTATCTCAAAAGATGTTGATCTGAGAGCACTAGCTAAGTATACCCAAGGCTTCAGTGGGGCTGATATAACAGAGATATGCCAGCGAGCATGTAAATATGCTATAAGAGAAAACATAGAAAAGGTAAGCTTTTGGTTAGGTTGCTTGGTAGGTAGATATTTATTTCAATCACTCTAATTTTGTTTAAGTTGTCAACATGTAAATCACTAATCTGACAAATAACCGAGGTCTACTGGAACACCATGAAGTGTGAATGAGAAGTTGGGATCGGGATATGAGGAGCTTCAACTGTGCCAGTTTCTAGTCTTAGTATTTTTAGGTTCAGGGGGCCGTAGCCAAACTGAGTTATTTTTTCTGGAGGTCTCCTGTAGTTTGGATGCCAACTTAATGATTTTCTTGCCTAAAGTTTCTTTGCTTGAGCAACACGTGTAAATTATCTGTTTGAATCAAACAATGTTTCTCACTAAGTTTGTGCTGGTGTTTTATCCTGTGTATTTCAGGATATAGAGCGAGAGAGGAGAAGAAAGGAGAATCCTGAGGCCATGGATGAAGATGTTGAGGAAGAAGTTGCAGAGATCAAAGCTGCTCATTTTGAAGAGTCAATGAAGTTTGCTCGTAGGAGTGTTAGTGATGCAGATATACGCAAATACCAAGCATTTGCGCAGACCTTGCAGCAGTCCAGGGGGTTTGGAAGTGAATTTAGGTTTCCAGAGGCTACTGGGGCTGCTGGATCCGAGCCATTGGCAACTTCTGCTGGTGGGGATGATGATGATTTGTATAGTTAGGTTTTTTATGTTATGTATTTTCAAGTCTCATATCCTTCTCACAAGACGTATCTGTAGACTGCCCCCTCAAAGGGGTAACTTACTGGAGCCTGTGACTTATTTGCTTTGCATATGCTCAATTGTCTGAATTACGACCAGGTTAACATAAAGTTCAGATGTGGATATTCTTATTATGGGTTAAATTCTCTGGTTTTTTATTGAAAAAAACAATTTGAACATGTTGGATTGCTTTACCTTGTAATGTGGATGCTGTGTTGTGTTTTTACATCTTTGCTCCATTTTCTTATGATTTGCTTCGTTAGTTAATTGATTAAAATATTACTGTTGGCACACGAAGCATGTTTTGGCTCCTGCTGTTGTTAAAGTTACTTGCAGACTTCAAGGCTTCTAAGCTGTATCTAGCAATTTTGCACTTTGAAGTGGCATGCTTATGAAACAGGGCATCGCAATTTCGTATATGGTAAATTGCAGCATCAGGCAACCAAATCTGTATTAGATGACAGTGTTGTAGGAGGGTGCTTAGATTCTTAATGAACCTAGAGCTTTTAACTAACTGAATGTGGCCTCAGATGCTCCTTATATATATGATAAATGAAACAGAACTCATTCACCAAAAGAGTAACACGGCATGAAACCTGCAACAGGTACAACCAGTAGCAGCAAAAACAGAAAAAGCCACCCGCCATCCATACTGTAAAGTACAGTTACACTCTACACATTAATACTCCTTTAAATAACAATATTAGTTTTGATAGTATGACTTTTTCTTTAGCTAGTTTCGACTTGTCAAAATATTGACTTTGGTGAGATTACGTGCTTGACATAATGCTAGCATTCTCCATCCATCGTATCCATGCCGATGGCTCGAAAAAAAAAATTTAAACATATGACATGGTTCAAAATTGTAACTGATAATATATATATCTATCACAAATAAGGAACAAACTAAAAACATACATTGATTTTCTAATATGGGAAACACTCATGATGGTGAAAAAACCATGTACAAACAAGTCAAGCCTCCTCCATCAGACAAGGCATGTTTTAAGGTTTCCTTGAATGCATTCCAGAACAGCCGCTAGAGCCTAGCGTCTTATAATTGACGAATCTGCTTGGAGCTGATGAATGCCTATACCCTTTTGGCAAGCAACTCTTCACTTGTTTCCCTTGGAAGACTTTTTGGTTGTGATCCAACTGTGGCTTCATGGTCACGTAAGGTGAAACTAGTGGTCTTGTAACTGTACTTGGAGCACTGGGGGGAATGAGCCGTCCTGCCATGGTTATGTCTAGAGAAGATAGTGAAAGGAGGAGGTAGAGGGCCAAAACGGAGAGAGGTATAGTGGTAGACATTTTAATTTTTTGAATTGAACTTGTGGTTTGTGGTTGGAGTCTATGAAATGAGAGGTTTATAACTTACGAAGAGGTTTTATGCTAGACTGCTTATAAAGGGTTTGGAAATAAGTGCCTTAAATAGGCTCGTGAATAGCTGATGAAGACAGATATGCACAGCTCCTTGTTAGTACACCATTACTTTGGAGTTGGCGGGGTGGGTGCTCTTTTTCTCTGTGCAGCAAGTGAGGATGCCCGTGAGTTCATGTTATTGCACTCTCACTCATACGTGTTATTTGCCCCCAAATCTAAGTAATATCTTCTTTTTATCTGCAATTACCACATGATGGCACCCAAATAATCTGACATGGATATGCTAATACAGAAAAGAAAAAAAAAATCTAACACTCCCTTTTCTATTTTGATTTTTCTTTTTCAAGAAAAAAAAAAAAGAAATATTTCAAGCAATAGGTGGAACTCAATTAAAGAACATTGAACAATGCACCGAAAGAAATTACGAGTTCCTTACGTCTCTATTTATGGATGTTGATCAGTCATTATAAGAATTCAAGACTAATAGCAACTTCTACAATGACAATCCCTTCCATTAAATTGGTTGGTAGAATTAGAAAACAAGCATCCTCAATCTTCTTTTCGGGGTACCACCTTTTCCCCATCCACAGATTGTGGCCAAACTTGTCTTAATAAAGTCAAAATTTAATACATATGGGTTCCAATACTTAACTCATAATAGATGACATGCAAATACACAATCACAGCAAATTAACATGAATCCCACAGTTCCCCCTTCTTTTTCCTTCCCATACCATTTCGAACTTTATCTCTGAATTTCATTAACTTTTAGTATTTGTGGCGGTTGCCTGTGATTGTGATGAGCAATTGGTTATGTTGGGTCTGAAATTTAATAGACATTGGCTGCACTGCGGGATGCAGAGTAAATACTGACAGTACTAGTAATTACAAACACTAAAACGGAAAGGAATAGAGATTCTACCACCAGAAGTATTTAGTATCTACAGAATAGAAAACCAAACATTGTGGAACGAACGACTCAGTGTAGAAGTTCATAAAAGGAGGAAACTTTATCATTTATGATATGCAAACGGGTTTCAATAAATTTATTCACCGTTAGGATCGGTGAAAGAGGAAGGATTGAGTTTCCACGTGAGGGGAGGGCGAGGCCACTTGAGTGAGATCAAATTTGAAATGCCATTTATTATGCAATTGGCAGCAGAAGTCAATGCCGTTCGCTATTGCTATTGAATGTGATTTGTGAATGAGAAATTACCTAGAAACGGCAAGAGCAACAGAGGTTTCAGACCCAAAATTTACTTTTCTCACGTGAAACATGTCACTGCTTCTGCTTGCTTCAACCTCAGAAGAGAAGCCATACGCGGAGCAAATCTTTGTCTACCTTAATCATATTTCTGCTTCCAAGTGGGATCTTTTAGGCCATGTGGCAACTGTGGATTCGTTGATCATTTTAATTTCAAATATTTGTCTTTTATTGAAAATATCTTCAGTTTGTTACTTTTACATTTCTTTTTAGTTTTCCTGATGGTGGTAATAATGGTAGATATTGGCCTGAGACTGAGAGGCATTTAGTTGGAAACGAGATAAGGGAAGGGTAGTAAATGGCCAGGGAACAAAAAGACACTGTCTTTCTTGACAGACAGAACAAACAGAACCATTTTCTGAATGGAGCTCCTAGCGCGGCCTATATCATTTACTCCCTTCTCTAAGAGTAAGATAATTTCTTTCCCTTATTCCTATAACTAGCAGCAATTGGTAGTTGAAGTGGTTGTAATAGTAAGATAGTTGTTTCTTTTCTGCTTCGTTGTACTTGGTGTTTAAATGAGAACAGAAACGTCATAAAGCTAGCAGTTTATGTACAAATCTGAGTTGGGATGAAGATTAATGACCCACTTTATATCGGGCCATTGGGGTTTATGAAGGGTGGTTTTTCTTCTGTTTGGTGAAACCACCATCCCAAACTGCCAATTGATTGCCAACTTTAAGGAGGAAGGTTTCTGTTCTAATTAATAGTCTCTTTAATCAAGGTAGATATGCTTCGTTTTCCTTATCTCTTTGACGATTGGGATTGGTGTTAATTGGAAGCACCTAAGTAACTTGGCAAAATTAATTATTATTTGTTGAGAAGTGGTTCTTCAATGAGTATTCAATGGTTAGATAGATGATGTTGTTGCTCTAATTTGTGTTAAATTTCTAGTTGTGGGGAGAGGCAAAAACCCCAGATATGACGACTTTTTCTTATTAATTTTGTTTCAGTTGAATAGAATAGTTTGCAACTTTGTTTTGCTATAAATTCTGGGTGGAGACTGTATTTTCGTTTTAAAATAATAAGAAATGTACTGAACTGTTGGTGTTTGTTCCCAAAACAAAGAAAACAAGGTGACATCTAATTCAGTTGGCATAACTTTGTCTTGAGATCTCCAGCACTCAAAATGTGTCTGGTGAAATTTGTGATTAAGAACACTATTGGAATCACAATTTCCAGTCAGGGAAGAACACTATTGGACCCAGAATTCAGGTTATTTTCTGGAAGAGAATGATTGTAAGTTGGTACCCTCATGCAGTTCCTATAGTAGCTACTCGCAAGTGTAGAGTTTCTACACCTATTGTATCTCATTCTCATAATTTTCCAGTACAAAGACTAGCAAGCGAATCTGTTCTTAGAGAATTTGAGATGAAAATCATTATTTATTTTGAGTTAAACTTGGTTGAAAATGATAAAACTTTCAGATGTATTCTTTCTCCGTATTGTTCTATCCCAAGTTGAATATTTGCATTTTTTGGTCTAATTTTATTTCTGGAATAGATGTAAAGTCACAAGTACAAGGAAGGAGATTATCCACGGTCTCCTCTGCACTACCTGAGACAGCGGCTTCAGTGGCAGTGGCCGCCACTCTTGTTGGTGCAGCGGCCTCTCTTCTTGTGAAGAGAACCAAAGCTTCAGAGGCAACAGAGGTCAGTTCCCATCTACAATTACTAATTCTGAAGACAAGTCTTGAGAAAAATAGAAGATGTGTACTTACTTAGGTGTTTGATGTTTTTTATCACTTGAAATTTGGTAATATGAGTTACTGAAATTTCTTTATTATCCAGGCAGCATGTATAGATCATTCTGTGACTATGGATACATGCCTGGAATAGAGATAGAAAAAACCTAAGTAGCTAAAAAGGAAGACTGGAATTCATCAATCATCAATTTGTGTCAAAGTGTTCCTTTTCTTGTGTTGACTGTTTGTTTAAACTAAATTGCTTGAAAATAAAGATTCAATTCAGAGAATGCCAAGATTGTGGTGGTTCTGGTATATGTCCAGAATGCAAAGGTGAAGGATTTGTGCTTAAGAAACTCTCTGAGGATAATGCTGAGAAGGCAAGAAAACTTGCTACGAATGCAGCTACTCGATACACAGCAGGGTAACTATTTTTCTCTCCACTCCTCTCATCTTTAACTTGTTGTATTTACCCACTAAGCTGAACTGAACTACACCAGGCTTCCAAAGAAGTGGAGCTATTGTACAAAGTGCTCTTCAGCGCGATCCTGTTTGACCTGTGGTGGCAGTGGGAAGCTAAGCTACTAGTTTTGCTTCATTTTTCTTTTCTGGTGCTTCTAGTTGAAAAGGCGCAGATCCTCTACATCACTAACAATATCATCCTTTTTGAGATCAAGGTTCCAAGTGAGAGAACTTTAATTATGAACTGAAGCTCATGAGTCATATACATCCTCCTATCTGTGCTTGTTGTACCTAGTGATTTACCTTGCTCTATTCAACAAAAAGCAAGAATTTTATGTACAGATATCGATTGGCAATGTATATTAAGTTCTTGTTACAATTGCAGAATCATTCAAATGGTAAGAGAGGAGCAGTTTTCTAATGATAATAATTATTAATAAAAGCTTAAAAGCTGATGGCACAAAAACATTCCACTTGCTCTTTGTCCCTTTCTCTCTCAGCGCTTTGTCAAAATTTTTTGCCGTCCAAAGAAGTTGGAATTCAGTGAAACAGGAAGTAGCGTATAGCAAATGACAGATGGTGGTTACCAATCTTCTTCGGAAGCAGATGTGAAGATGACTCACCCTTGAATTGCAATGCAAGCACAAGCGCAGAACCAATACCATTTATGTTATGGATGCAACTAGAGCTCCATCGCACTTCACACGCAACCCGAACCAAGTTGCATAATTAACTATTGGCATATTTCTCTATTAGTATCTGCTTAATCATTTATCAGATTATAAATTTGACTTATTATATTCTATGTTTCTCCAAAAGAGACAAGTCAACTTGTCATGAGAAGCCCTACAATAATTGAGACTAAACAATATCAATCTACTGATTCCATCCAATCATGGAACGCCATTCGGTGACAAATTATGACACTCAACATCGAGATCTGCATTTACGTATTGATACCACCAATAAACAACTCCATTATATAATTCTGCATTTTGCATTGCTTACACAAGCCAGAATATTCTATTTCTATAGAATATATAGATTTCTCTGGAATTCAAAAAGCATTAAAAGAAAAAAGAAACATGGCATACATTTACATAGTTTCTCATTATTAGGCATTCTACTTTCTAGCTTTAAAAGCTGCACTTTTTTCCTTCAAATTCTAAACTTGAATTTTCTGTAGAAGGCACTTAGACATGGTTGGGAGTTGTATTTGGCGGGGTTGGGGCAGAGGTCACACGCTTGCCTCTCTCAGAGCGGCTGTTCTCTGCAAACTTGAGACTTTTGTGGTGCAAGCCCTTCTGCTTCTCTTCTTCATTCCACTCAGAAGTGTAATAGTGTTCTTCAGTAGATTTGTGAACATCTTTGGAAGGAGGAAGGAACATGCCACCCCACTGTGGGAAGTGAACCAGAGTCACGGGAAGAGTGCAGCATACAATCATGATTCCCATCAAAGAGAGACCTGTAGATGTTGAGTATTTTGAGGTTGAAAAGAAAATCAACTGGGTCAGGCCAGAACCCAAGTTGCCACCTGCACCAGTTAGACCTGATATAATCCCGAGAGACCTCCTTGAAATGAATGGGATAATGCCAAAAGTTGCACCACATGCAGCTTGAGCTCCAATAGAGAAGAGAATCATAGCCAATACAGCAACAGGAAGTGAATTGGCACGGCCAAGCCAAATGCAAAAAACCCCTCCTAAGGTTTGGAGGATCCAAAGGGTCCAGAGCCTGCCTCTCATGCCAAACAACCGAGCTGAAAGATCAGAAGCATACCCCCCCAAGGGACGAGCAACCAGGTTAGCCATTCCAAATGAAGCAGCAATGATTCCAGCAGTGTGAAGCTTGAGATCAAACCTGTTTAATTTACATATATATCAAACTGTCAATAATCTTAATTATCAATGAGTAATAAACAAAATCAAATTTTCAAAATGAAAGTTGCAAGTGAGAAAGACTTGAGTTCATGAACTTACCTATCAAAGAAATACTCAGAAATGACATTGTCAGTGGTCAATTCAACTCCCATAGAGTAGCCATAGAGGAGAACAAAAATCCATGTCCTGTAATTTGTTATGGCATACCACAACACCTGAAAACAACAATTAATTAAATTAGAACCGAATCTGTTGTTCAATTAAAGATTTTTCTTCAAAGTTTGCAATTTTTTTTCCTTTTTGAGATAATGGACAAATTAGGGAAGAGGAAGAGATATTAATTGTTGTCTTGTCGTATAATTAAACAAACCTTAGAGAACTTGTCTTTAGCAACTTCACCCTTCTTCTGCAAGGCACCAAGGTTTCCATCAGGCAAGTCTTGGCCAAGAGTTAAGACCATGATCCCCATGATGACATGCATCCAACCAGGGATGAAGAAGGCAATCCTCCATGCAGTGAAGGGAGTTGCCCCAGCTCTTTTTATCAACTCATACACCAATGGCATTATAAGCTGAGTGGCTCCCCCACCCATATTACCCCACCCTGCAGCAGTCCCATTGGCAAGCCCTATGATCTTGCTATTGAACATGGTGCTCATCCAGTATTGGCATGAAACAAAAGTCGCCAATGAGAACCCAATCAAGAACCTTATTGCTATGTAACCAGCAGCATCTTTCACAAATGACATGCAGAACACAGTTGGAGCTGTGAGCATGATAAGGAAGGCGCAGCCGTAACGCGGGCCTAAAAGGTCACAAACTGCACCCATTGCAAGCCTAGAGAAGATGCTTCCTGAAACAGAAGCAACCCCAGCATTCCCAATGTCATTTTTTGTGAGGTTGAGGTTATCACGAATGATGGGAACAAGAGGAGCAGCTGCAAAAGTGGAAACAAAGCAAGTGAAGAAGGAGATCCAAGATAGGTGGAAGGTTCTCATGTGGGGATTGGCAAGGGAGAAGAGTTTGAACACTTTGGCCTTGTGCTCAGAATCAACAGGAAGAGCAAAGTTGGCAGTGGTGTCAGTTGGAACCACTGGGGAAGAAACTGAGGATATGAAGGTTTTCTCTCTGCCTGTAACTCCATGCATGGAGCTTCCTGGAGATCCCTCAATATCAGCCATTTGGTATTGACTCTTGAGAGAAGAGCAAGCTATATATAGTGCAAAAGCAGCAAAACACAAAAAGAGAACAAAAACTAAGGAAAAAGAGCTTGGAACTTGCAAGTGTTGGTGTTGTGTTGTGTGAGGGTTTATGGAAAGAGGAGTGTGGTATTTATATTAGGGAAGCCGTTGACAATGTAAGAGGCTAACAGAGGCCAATGGGATTCCCAACAGTTGAGAAGCTTTAAACAAACAATATATGAATATCCATTCCGCCACATATTTTCCAATGAACAGGAAAGGGTCTCATCGTATATCCCAAAGGATCACTTAAAACAGATTCACAGAACCTTCAAATTACCTCACCTTAATTTAATTACCAGTCACCATGCATATTAACTATTAAGTAATACTCTGCGTCTACACGTGTTTGCGTCTTTTATTTGATCGAGTTTATTATTCGTGTATTAGCTGTGAATTTGAATTAACCAGTTCTATACATGCTAGGTGTCTCTCTATGTTTTACGCGTCAAACGGTGCCATTGTATTAAGTAGTTTAAAATTTTGGCTTAGTATTTTTCTTAAACACATCACTATTCACTAGTAGTAAAAATGATATTTTAACAACCTAATAGCATCAATTTGTGCATACTTTAGTGATAGTCATAAGTTTTATAAACTTTTACCTTATAAACCCATATATAGTAATCTTTTTTGGTACAAACAAATCTGCACTTTTGCCACTACCATTACTCAATAGGTCAAATAAAGGAAGAGATTAACTTTCTTGTTTTTCTCTATTCTCTCCACTTCATGAAGAAATGATGCGATTCCATATATATATATATATATATATATATATATATTCTACTTTTATGAGCTAACTGAACTAATGAATACAATAACTCTACTTTTCACTTACAAGAAGTTAATAATTTCATTTTGTTAGCGATGCATGCATATGATTATAATCATATTAATAAACCACATGCTTCAAAAAAAAATTGTAAAAATTAACCTTCAATGGGCAAAAAAGAAATATAAGAACTAGTAAGTCGAAACTAAAACCTTCCTACTTTTTTTTTTATCTCTCTTAATTAATGTTCAGGATGTGTTGAGTAGGGAATGTGAAAATACAGATAGGAGTTGGTTTGTAGTCTCTTTTATTAGTTAAAAAAAAAAAGCCTTTGAGATAATCTTTTGGGTGGGCTTCTGTTTACCTCTCTCGTGAAATTTCAAGTATATCATTGATACCATGCTCGGTAGTATTAGAGTAACATATCTTTATTACCATATTTCCTATAATATATATATATACAACAAAAATAGTGTCCAAAAAAAAATAAGGAAATATTTGTGTCCTTCCAAGTGTGATAACATTTGATCTAATTTATTAATGCAACCCAAACTTGAATTTGGTGATGGTTTCATTTATTTAGTCAAATTTATATATGAATATATTAATTATCCAGATATTAGCTAGTAGTATTGCTACTTGCTAGTCGCTTCTATATACACGGCCAATCTATGAAAGTCAGATGTAATAATTTGGCAAAGGAAAATGGACAGCAAATTGCAAGTCAATCAATTATATATTGGCCTCGCGAAGATGATCCCAACTCCATTCTTCTTTTAGAGCCTTTTATTTTTAATTTAATTATTTTCGTCGGCTCAATCTTAATATGTTAATTAATTAGAAATTGAATGTCTTATTGAGCCCAAATATATTAATCAAATAATGAGATGACAGAGTTGTGGGTTTCTTTTTAAAGTATAAATAAAGTGAAAACTGTCTCTTCTTGTTTTGCTATTGAAGTTTGCAGCATTTGATAGTGACAAATTAAAACTATATGAACCCAACTTACCCTTTCACGAGCTCTTAGAGTTCTTTGGTGTATTTTTAGCTGAACATCATTCAAAGCCACTGGCTCCGTAGACCCTTTTCTATTTTTTTTTAGAGCTGTTAACATTATTCAATGAAACTAATTAATAATAATGACTTTGTTCACATCTATCTTATAAGAGCTTCTCTATTTTTATAAGTGCTAGTATTGATCAATGGGACAAGGACGAAAATGAATATTGGCAGATACGTGTGTCTCTGTTATGAGAAACTCTTTTTTTTTTTTTTTTTTTTTTTCCTTTTTTTTTTTTTTTTTNTTTTTTTTTTTTTCCCTGTCTCTTTTTAGTTTCCAGGACTTAAATTATGTCTAAAATAGATTCGATAAAGCAAGAATAATGAAGAAAATTATTTAGTCTGCAGAATTATTCAAAACTAGGGTAAAATAAAATAATATTTCAAAAATTAGCAAAAATGTTGATAAGATTAATAATGCTAGAGCAGGGCAGAAGTTAATGTGATGACATAGTGTTCCCCTGCGGAATCCTCATAGAATCATACAAGTAAGAATAGAATACAACAATAATAATATAGACTAACTTGGCATACATGCATTAAGTTGACCGATCTCCAAAACTTATTAAAAATGTATGGAAATGTTTTCATCCCATGACTACTTATCTACAATAATTGTTCAATGGATAAGTACTCAGCTAACACACTGACTGTCAATGATAAGCGCCTGCATTTCCATTTTTATAAAAGCTCCATTACAAGATGATAGAGATATAGAAAAATCATGAACCAGAACCTTAGCCTAATGGATAAAGCTTTTAGATTGAGTCATGTTGAGGTAGTATCGATGGATAAGAATGTTTACTTGCTCCTTTCCTTTTTTTTTTTTTTTTTTTTTTTTGAAAACGTCTTTGTATTAAGTAATGCTAATTATCTTTGGAAATTAGAAAACCAGGATGTTGCTGGTATAGTTAAGAAGAGTTAGAAAAGCTTCATTGATAATTGTAAGACATTTTGATCAAACTAAAGACGGTTGCACAAAACAAAAATATGGTAACATCAAGTTCATGGCACAAATTCTTAACGAGCCTATGGTAATACAATAGAAAATTAACTAAATAGGATTTTAACTTCAATCCTTTTGAATTGATGGAATATGTTATATATTCAAAGAGCGTGTTTAATTGAGTATACCATACCCACTCTATAAACCATTTATCTTCGAATGATCATCTAGTGCCAAGATTGAAAAATCCATTTAATATCACGATAGAATGTTGACAAATTTGGTGCGAGTACCAATATTGGAGAAATATAATATGCGATCCTCCAACATGGCACCGAGCCACTAATAATACGAAGGCACTTTATTAAATAGTGACCAGGCGTGGAGTATCAACATGGTGACAGACTAATGCGTTCTAAATTTTCTCAATTGAACAAGGGACAAGAAAAAAAAAACATAAGTATAGTACACACCGTACAAAGAGACAAGTTTGGAATTTTGATTGTCTCACAAGTTAGTCCACTCCTAAGTCCTGGTGCACCACATAACATATGCTGATTGCTGATCCAGTCCAGTGTTCGCAACACTGGCAGCGGCAAAAAAGTACCACATAACATCAAAATGAATATGCATATCATGAATGTATAGAATAAGTTACCCCAAACAAACTAAAGTTCAACTAGTATGGCGCAATAAATATGATTTCCTGCTGATTGGAATATAAAGTCTACAATATTTAATTTCACTGTAGCATGATTACAAAGCAATGTTGCTGGAAGTTTTCTATATGCACATCAAATGCCGGTACTCCCCCTTCTTTGAACTGGTTTGTAAAGCACAACTGTAACATACTTAGATCGGAACCTATGAGTAAATCCCAGTGCCACAACAGATCTTGCTGCGTCTCTATTCTCAATATAAAGATGATTGAGAATCACATTCTGAGGCGGAGGAAGAGTTCCTGAAGTGTCTCTACTGGCAGGATAGCTGAGCAATGGATGTTGCAAGTGTGGAGGGACCATAGGTGGATCACGTGCCTCATCCTCATTTCCATTGTATATATTGTTGTAACTAGAATCAGGTGATTTTGGAACTTCAAATCCCGCAACAGTTGCTTCACCCTGCAGGTAGATTTTATCTCTAAGATTTCCTACTAATAATGGAATTGATGTAATCATCAGGGTGAATTACTTACTTGATCGTCAGGGTATGAATTGCTCATCTTGGAATAAGAAACAACCACTAACAATAAGACTTCATCAATTAGAAATTAAACCTGAAAAAGAATAGTCTTGCTTTCATAAGCACGCAGCAATTTTACTTTCATAAGCATGCGCAATAAACTTGCAGCAGAAGTCCATAAGATAATGCTTATATGCCCACTGGTAAATCTAACATAAAATCATTAAAGAAAACGTGTGCCAACAAAATACTCACCCTAAAAACCTGCCAAAATTGTCAACATCTCTGAAACATGCATAATCCACCACCTACAAGGCACAAGCCTAGAAAGCAGCAATCAAGTAAGCAAACTCGCTTGCTTGCTCTCTATCTCTATCCAATCTCACCCTCCATCCATGTTTCTAGAAGGTAGGAAGTAAGGTCACTGGCACACTAGCTAGTCATCTCAAGTGTTGCAACTAATGAGATGAGAACTAACCTAGAGGTAAATAACGTCTAATCCCTAAAGAACTTACAAACTTCTGTCAACAGAAAGAACTTTCATATTCAAGATCCTTGCAAAATCCTTCATAGAGTTGACTCTATCACAAATCACCAGGCTTGGCAACCCCGCCTCAGCCAATAACCTCATCCTAAAAAGGGAAGTTTGCAACATCACATAACCATGAAATGCCAGGACATAATCTCACACAATGTACATGATTGGTGACACTACTTAGGAGTCTAGTAAGTTGACATTTGTCTCTATAGTTGTGTATCAATTAAAAGAAATTTCTAAATCAATTGTATACACTTAATCTGGATAATATTTTCAGAGCACATTCTAGAGCAAGAAGACATTAAATGAAGCAATTAAAGAGAATCCTTAGACCAGAGTAAACTAATGGTAACGGGGATCTATTCATGAAGAATGAATCCAATGTGACCTTCTCCCAACTCCCAAGAAATTAAAGAATGACATTTTACTAATGCTTTTAAGAAAGTTTATATGTTAAACTCTGTCTTTTTTAATAGAAAGAATATCATATTTCTTGATATAATAGCCCCCATTTTCTTAGCCTAATTAACTGCGAAAGAAAGTAAACCTATCAGTAAATTAATGCAGCTACAATTCAGGTGCAGAGTACTCCACCTGAGGACAACATATCTTACTGTCTATGAACCAAATACCCCAGTAACCATTTCACTGAATGTGATCCACACAACGACTCATTGGTTGAAGTCTCAGGTCTCCTGACAAAGTTGATGATCACAAGAAATACAGGGATACAAATTTGGAAGAAATGAGGGTATGTCTTGATGCGTGGTCAAGATAATTGGAAAGAAGACCTCGAAGATTAGAGAAAGACAAATATTCATTCATAACATTGAAGCGTAACTAAATTAATTATTAATCAAACTGCAATTTTGTTTCAATTTTGGGAAGACTCTATATAAAATTTAGATCACTCTTCTGCAATTATATACCCAAGCCTGACAAAATAACATAGGACCCACCAAAGGACTCAATTTTATCCAAATACAAACTGTCCATAATCTTGAGATACAACAATAAGACTAACTTAAAAGCTAAAACCCTTATCCATACACACCAAAGAAGGTTCAAGAGAATCACAAAATAGTTACGCAGCAAAGAAATGTACAAGAGAGTAAAAGGAAGAAACAGAAATGCTGAGGATTTCAGAACTTCACAATCCAGCTATTGACTGATAAGGAAAGCTAAACTTTTAACCCTAGACATAAACTAAAGTTTTTCCCATCTTTGTACGCTTTAAATCTGCCTAAAGGAATCCACACTACAATACTTCCCATCCCTTAGACTAAACTGGAAAGTTCTAGATTATAGTCTCATTAAGTATCTGAATTAGTACAAGGTAAGATGTCGGCCTTTTCTTCTTTTATCAATATATTTATGTATAGGTCTTGAGATTATAAGCTATAATAATGCAAGTACGTAGTTTCCAACTACACGAGATGTCAACACATAGTTGTTCCCATTTGAAAGTATTGCCCATGAGATCAAAAGGCAAAAGAATTACATCTACTTCAGTAACTGGAAACAAGAAGATGCAACGAAAGTAAAACATGGTCAACTTTTGCAAAATCCTAAAGGAAAACCCATTGTTGGCGAAACTACTTCATGCTACCAGATAACCCAGCTATACTGCCATATCCAAATTTTCCTTGTAAAGGAATAATAAAATATTCACTTACGACCATAATCCTTTCCAGCTCAAAAAAAAAAAAAAANTGCCCATGAGATCAAAAGGCAAAAGTATTACATCTACTTCAGTAACTGGAAACAAGAAGATGCAACGAAAGTAAAACATGGTCAACTTTTGCAAAATCCTAAAGAAAAACCCATTGTTGGCGAAACTACTTCATGCTACCAGATAACCCAGCTATACTGCCATATCCAAATTTTCCTTGTAAAGGAATAATAAAATATTCACTTACGACCATAATCCTTTCCAGCTCAAAAAAAAAAAAAAAAAANAAAAAAAAAAAAAAAAAACCCTTCTTTTCCTTTATCTGAAACAACAATTGGACTATACTTTCTTTCTGCTAACTAAAACTCCACCTAAAAACCAAAGTATTACTTCCACTGCAACTTCAATTGGAGTCAAACCAAATACTGGACTATAAATCGAGTATAATCATAATCAAGATGAGGCTGATACGAGTTCTAAAATTCTCAATGGAATCATACATACATATTTGAGAATCACCACGAAACTTAATAATTGCACCCAAATAACAAAAAACAGATAATAGAGTACAAATATTAGTATGCCTTCGAACGAAAACAAAACTAGATATAGCAAATCGACAACCCAGATACACTAATTTAGAGCAACAAGAGTTATCAAGCCAAATGAGATATCAAAAATTGTTAATCACTAGGAAGCAACGATACTTCATCATAGCTAGCGTCCCAGTACCAGATACGCGTTGGATGCGGCTGGATACTTATCGTATAAGGGAAGTATCCCTTACCAAAAAAAAAAAAAAAATTAGTTCTGAAATTTCAAATACAACTGGGATAAAATGAAAATTGTCAAACCTGAAATCCAAGGGATGATAATATTTGAGGAATTCAATCTCAATCCGTTGATATGGAACAGCTGAGTTGAGAAAAACCTAATCTTTTTGAGCTGAAACAGTGTTGGGTTGCAATGCAAAAACGAAATAGCAGGGAATTTCCAGAAAAGTGAAAATTTGATGTGAGAGGGTGAGATAGGAAAGGAACCCCCACGCAAGGCTGCTAATGCCTAATGGTATGAACAAGAACAAAGCCAATCAGAATTCATTAGTCCATTCACCTGCCTTTTACTTGTATCACCTCCATCATACCATGGCTAATACGATGTGGTTTCTTGGTTTTGGTCAATGGACTTGTGGGCTGGTCAAGTTAGGTCCATGGCCCAATCAATTAACATAATAAAAAACTGATAAGGTACTCCTTCACCATGGCTTGAGCCCAGGTAGAATATTGCAAGATAAATTGGCACATCTATTCCTACACGGTACTTAAAGTTAAAGCCTAGGGTGAGCAGGAATCCATGTCCGACAAAATCCGATAGCTCGGTTAACAGTGAAATAGGGGCACTACACTAATGAGTAATAAGGAGAGGCCTTGGCTCAATGAAATTGCTTAAGTAGGGAAGCTATAACCATATAGTATAGGCCAATAGGGGCACTAATGTGTAATTAGTGCGTCTCAAGTTCTCAACTTCCTAACAATTAGCCACAACCTTTTTTTGACAAAAAACTGCAATCCGTAGGTGGGCCTAACTCGCTGGTCGAATAGAAACTGGACCTAGCTCGAAGACTATGTGAGCAACAAAGAGGTAAAGTACCGTAAGACCAAAGAGAGAGAGAGAGAAAAAAAAAAAAAAAAAAAAAAAAAAAAAAAAAAAGAAAAAAAAAAAAAAAAAAAAAAAAAAGGGTCAAGTAGCTTTGTGTATGTTTCTCACATTATTCAATTAGATGGGTATAATTAAGTCGAAATTGAAGCACTTACATCAGTGTAATAAAATATAAAAATAAGTCCATATTATTATTTTCCCTTTATTTACCACGGTGTTAATTTGTTGAGAGTTCCCAATAATCGAAAGATATAAATGATTCTAAAAGGATCCTGTTTAAAGTATATTTAGTTTGGGTGTTACAGAAGAAAGAACATAGGCACGTGAATTTGCCTGAATTGTCATGTTCATTGGTAGTAGTAGATACTATATATACAATTATTGGAGTCACGTTGCAAGGATCGTGGACCGATCGAGCTCATAGTATATATATATATATATAGGCAGATATTGAGAACTAGACCCATAACTTAGATGATGGACCACTGGAATGGGCTAAAGCCTAAAACGTGTCCCATTTCGAATCACTTAACACCAACCAAATTACATGTTAAATATTGTTCATATTAATTTAGTTTTTTTTTTCGAGAATTCTATGATACTACACGAGTATATCATATTACACTTACGTGACAATCATACATAATTTTTATATTTTATTAAATATAAAATATAATTTATTTAATTTTTTAAACAAACTTAAAAATAGTTAACTTGTACACATGTCATTCATTTATTAATTATTTTTATATAATATGACATATTACATAAATACTAAAAGTTACCTCCTTTCTTTTTTAATAACTTGGGAAAATGAGGGGAACGTGATTCATTTGTTTCTCGTGTTAGCCATACAGATGACAAAACTGTGGTGGAAAGCAAAGAAACAAAGGAAGGGCAAAGGAGAAGAATGCATGGCTGCATTCATAGAGGGGGACGTAGATACGTATCATGTGCTCACGTCAAGTGACATGCCTATTAATGGGATTACAATGAGCCACGTATGGTGAGTCCACAATTGACACGTGATGAGAGCCTGCAAAGAGTGAAATATACTATTGTTGGTGTATAATCTCCAAGAAAAAAACATTAATATGGTTAATAATATTGAAAACTGTATAAGGACGATGGAAATGATGAAGTTGAAGGATGATGTGATGAGGAGTGTCACGTGGGGAGGAGGGCCAATGTTGGTGGTAGAGCATTAAAGAAAGCGTACGGACGGGACCACGTTGCCACGTGATGGGAGCGTGCAAAGAGTGAAAACTGCAGGCTACACAACACTGTCGACTTGCTCTGGTGCTCAGCCTCACCTCTCTGCCTTCAATTCATCATTCATTCTATTCCCCTCACCACCAATAGTCCACAGACTTTGAGGACAAGAGAGTTCATACTACACCTACACACTGCAGCTCTCTCTCTCTCTCTCGCTCGCATTCACATTGAATGATTAAAGGATAACAAGCTTGGATATTTGGGTTTATTTGTTTTGACAGTTGTTTCTTGCGTTATTTTGTTGATCCACATCAAATCTTTTTGAATTTTTACGACTTTGTTTGTGGCAGCTAGACTACCTACATAGTACGTAATATGACTGTTATAAAGGTTTATGGGCGATGTGGGACTTGACTAGCGGCTCGGCCGGTGTGGGTCGCAAGCTTAATCGCAGAGTTGCAAGTGACGAACGATCATCAACATCCACAGATCAGATCCACTTGTGTCCACTACCCACAATAGGACTACACTTTCTTTTTTCTTAACTATTTTTCTTTCTTTTATCATTCAAATCTCGGACATTTTTCTACTTTTGAGATTTTTTTGGGACCTTTCCCTTCCTTTTTCTTAATTTATGCTCATTTTTTTTTTATAGCACATACAGGGATGAAGAGGAGGAGGGCTGGGGCCTGGGGGAGCAAATTGTGATTTTGTTCAAGACATTTTTCTCATGATATGATGATAATTGATGAAGAAAATCAGGCCAACAAAATTGATGTTTCAAAATATATATATATATATATTCTTTTAAGGTAGTAGGAATTAGAAAGCCGCATAGCCAGGTCAGATTGTACGGACTGGGCCATGGTCCTTTCAGGTGGGGCTCTGATGAGAAGGAATCTGTCATAATATTTTCAACTTTAATCTATTAGCCAGATTTGAACTGTTATTCAAGTTCTCCATCTGCTCCATGTGTCTATTAATTAATCATTAAAAGTTCATGGAAAAAAAATAAAACAACTTCTCATCCATCCAAAATGTTAATGTTAAACTAATTATCATATATTTTCATCAATAATTCTACTAACATGATCTATATATTCCACCAATATTGCCACAGTCAATAATAGTCATCTGTGTTAGAAATTTTGAAATTTAAGATAATTACAATTTCACTCTTCACTACCACATTCTAAAACTTCCTTTAGGAGGATGGAGCTCAAGGGAAGTAAAATGAGAGAAATGGAGATAAATTTAAATATACGCATTTTACTCCTTGCTTAATCTGATAGAATAATAACATAAAGATTAATGACAGCAAAATAGAAGAATTAATTTACCTTAAATCTGATTTTCATTTTCTGAATTGTCATATATATCATCATCTAATAAAGTGGTGAAATTAATGGATTCCACCTCATATTCATTTCATTCAATATATATAATCTTCAAGAAAAAAGATAAATCCAATATTTTGAAATCTAAGATTTTACTCAACATGTAAAAGTTGACCAAAATACAATGGAATTATGAGAAGTTGAATCTTTATTTACAAAATTTATTTAGGACCGAGTAGAATGGAATTACAAAACTTATTATTTATGTAGCTTTTGGTAAAAAAACAAAAATATTAATTCCTATATTTTCTTAAAGAGATTTTATTTTGAATTGTTTACACTACTAGAAGGAGGTGGAAAATTTATTTCCACTCAAGATTGAACCTGAAACAGAGACTTCATGGTGACAGCTGAGCAAGGTTCGCTGGCAATCTCTTATTGAGATTATATATGATAATATTGGTCATTTTCGAATTCAGTGGGCGTATAAGCCTTCAAGATCACAAAGGATAGTATATATATATATATATATGTGTGTGTGTGTGTGTTAGTTATAGTATTAGCTTCATTTAGATTCAGATCGGGCACATAAATATTGATTGTAACCCATGTTCGGAATCCGAAAACCAAGGTGCAGATATCTCGGATATTACTAGTATTTAGGATTAGCTTGCATGCTTAATTTTTCTATAATATTATTATGTTAGACACTGTCCTTTATTAAGTAATGATTTAATTTGTTTTCCGCTATACGTACCAAAGGGAATAATCTATTTATACTGTTAACAAAATTATGTCAAACTTGTAATTTAATGGGCTGTTTGCACATTGTGATTATTTTAAGCATCTCTCTCTCTCTCTCTCTCTCTCTCTATATATATATATATATATATATATATTAGTCAGCAATATCAAATTGGTTAAAAATTTAAAGCAGAAATGTTCCAAAGGATATGTAGAGTACATTGTGAAAGCTTGCAAATTATCAAAAGGTGTATCAGTAAGTGCTATAATATAATTATTTTCCTTATTTAAACGTATAGTTCTATATTATGTATGGTGATGTATGAAATTTCAAGCACATAACTATCACGTTTTAAGGACTATTGTAAGTTAATATTAACCTATATTTAAATAATGGGGTACTAGCTATATATCTGAGGGAGATTATAAGTAATATAAATAAATTATGGAACAATAAAAGTTTATGGAAAAAATTACAATAACAGTAACTTCATATATGCATTTTGTAAGATTCATAAGCAATACATTCCTTTAAATTAATTTATTGTTTTCTGCAGGAAAGAAAATTTTCTAAACTATAGGTGGTCCTATATATGTTTGCACAGATTGTGTCTGTATTAGTACCAAAAAAAAAAANTATTAGTACAAAAAAAAAAAAGACTTTGTTGCCACTTACGCAATTCTATGGTTAGAAAAGTGAGGATGCCCTGGTCGTATGATATCAGCACTCCACCAATAAACTTAAAACTAGGGTTTAGGGAAAGATTACAGTGTGTATCTACAGCCATATAGCACTTGGGACAGTACCATATATACAGCTAAGCTTCGACCAATGGGTATAGAGAAAGCAAAATGGCAAACATATGTAAGCAAAATTTATCAACCAATAAAACCACGCCTTGTCCCTCTCTATATATATATGTATGCCTAACCTTCTTCAACTCTACTATTACCATCCCAATGGCTTCTCTCTCCTCTCCTCTCTTATCTCCCCTCTCTCTCTCTCTCTCTCTCTGGTTTGGTTTTCTCCTGAAGAGTTAGATCTCAGGCGTTTTGGTTATATTTATATTCTTTTTCTTTCGATTATCCTCTGTACTGTTTCAACTTTCAACTGTATTTTAATATATCTTTTTAAGTTATATTGGATTCCTTTCAAAGTTCAGACTTAATATTTCATAAATATTTTTATCATTATTTCTCTTAATCACGTTTCCCTTCTACTCTATCTCCTTCGATGGTCTCCTCAGAGTGACAGAGTTCTTAAAAGAAGAAAATGGTTTACCAAACTGGGTTTTTTCACTCTTGCTTACTGGGATTCTTGTTTAATTGGGTTGGATTTTCACCTGGGTTTCTTTATCTTCTTCTTTTTTATTTGTTCCTCGCAAAACGCTTTTCTTTAATGAGCTTTTCATTCTTCGATCTCTCGTGGTTCTGCAAGTATGTATTTTTATTGTTATTTTGGAGAAGTTGAAAAATTTTATTTAAAAAAGATAAAGAAATAGGGGTTTTGGCTTTTATTTTCGTTCTTGAGGTGGAGTTTCATCTGGGTTGGGAAGATTCCTTTCGGGTACCCACAGAGACTCGTGTCCCAAACACGCTTTAACCACTGGTAAGGGGACACATCAGGTCCTTCTTCTGGTCTCGGTGCTAAAATTGCACATAAAATCTCAAATTTTCTTTTTCCCTTTTTTTTTCTCCCTAACTTTCTCTTAGCTTTCTCTCTGTTTGATGTGGTTGCCTTTTTTGATATCTCTTTGGGAGAATGGTCTTTTAGCTCGTAATCTTAAGGTTTTAACACTTTTCTTTTTAGCCATACTTTTCTTTCTGTGAGATTGATAATGTTTCTACAATCATATTCGATCTTGTGAGGAATCTTTGAAGTTAAGCTGATAAAAGAGAGTTGCATGGGATGACAGTCGTTGTTTGCGGATGTAGCATCATCAAGATTCACATGCAGATGCACATAGGTGGGACTGTATGCAAATCTAATTAATCTCTCTCTCTCTCTCAGCTAAGCCAAAGTTCTCTGGAAGTGAGAATCTTGATGATGCTGCATCGGCCATAAACGACTATAAAAAGTATATAAATAGTATTAAAAAAGGGAAGTGGGAGGCCAATATGAGTCTATCTACACAAAACACAAACCTTTCAGGTACTGTCCATTCTGCAAGCAAAACACAAGTGCACATTTAAACAACAATAGGTGACTCTATCTACTTGACCTTCTTTTAGTTCCTGTCAGGTGGGCTTTATCTTGTTTTTCGATTTAGTGGGATTTTTTTATTGGCGGTGGTACATAAATGGAGATGGACTTCTTGTGCTTTTTCTTTTTTTTTTTTCTTTAAAAAAAAATATAGTACCCTCTCTTTCTTTTGCATTTTTATGTCCTGCAGACAATCGTAGGTTAGCAAATATAGACCTTGTGAAGGTCGAGTTGAGGCGCTGTTAGGTCCTTTATGTGCTGACTTTTGCAGATCTATGAATATTCTTTCTGAGCAGATCGAAATGCTGGGATGCAAATGGTATCTTTTCAGTTTCTTGATTTAGGTGGGGATACTATTTTGTCTAAATCCAGAGGGAGAGAGAATTTAAAGAGAAAGAAAAGTTTTAGATTCAGATTTTAGGGTACTAAGTTGTCTTACTACCATTGTTATAATCGTTATTTTAATGGGTATTTGGCTTTAGATCCACCATCCATGCATCTATCAAGTTCTATGATACTAGGTAGGAGCTAGCTGATCTATAAAGAACTTGATCAAACCCTGCAGTTTGGTTGCTAAGGAGACAGTGAAGACGAAAGAAGCAAAGATATTTGTGGATTTTACCTTGTGATTCTGACTGTATAAGCCAAACAGCTTTCTGGGGTTTTTGGTTCCCGTTCCCACCAGCTTCGTCCTTGTCACATACATTATATTGTTTTTTTATTCAGTGGACATTCTTCCAAGTGGGTTTGCATCTGTGGAACTTGACAGATCATGGAAAATTGAAGCTTGGCTAGCTTCGGAACTTGGATACACAAAATCACGGACATTATACATATTTGTCACTTCCACGATCGTTTTTTTTGGCTTTACTATGCCTTAATCACCCGTCGCTCTTCTTGGTGGTCCGACAACAAAAGACATCTTAGCAAGTTGGACCCTCACCCTCTTGGTAAGCATGTACTCCTATTCATCTCTTGCACAGATATTTCATTTCAGTCCACCCATATTCTTCTTCTCTATTATTATAATACTCTTCAAATCAAAATAGTTTTTTTTGGGGGTGAATTATATATATTTATATTCCATTTTCTGCTTCATTATTCATGACAGTGATAATTCACTTATTCAAGATCATGGAAATCTGTGTGCTTCCATCACTGTCCAAGTTTTGGTTCACATATTTCTCTCTTTCAATGGGGCTCTCTCCTGTGCTAGATCAAAAGTGAAAGGAATGGAAGAAGAGTATTATTTCATCAACTTGCCCTACTTCTTTGCTCCTTCTAAAGAACCGTGTGGAGAATATATACGTTAGGCCCACTAAATTTCTTGCTCTCTCCATTTATAAAGTGCCTTATAATTTTCTTTGTTTTGATGACAAATAGTCAATGGATGAGGGTACTGTCTCTCGAGTAAAAATTCTCCTGCTGCTTAGTTTATTTTCTTCCCTATTAGTTACTGTATAACAATGCTATACTTATACTTATGCAACTAATTAATATCATGTACCACGTCTCTAACGTAGTTTACAACTTTTTGGTATATAATGGGAAGTACTACAACTTAAACCTATGACCTCTACCCAAATTTCCTCCCCACTGACAATATGAGCTAAGCCAAGATGGCTAAGGTAGTTTATAACTTTATGTTTTCTAATGTTACATATATTTGCAGCCGGTAATTAACGTATGCTCAATCTTTGGTTGCAGGTTATTTAAAAGGGTATTATCTTTCAATATGGGGAATCTAGGCTCCTGGTTCACATATAGAGGTTCTGTAAGTCATTTCATATGGATATACTTCTTCCTTAATTACTTGTCCAGTCAATAATTATGGAACTTCTTTATTCCATCGCTGAGCTGCATTTATCACTTTATATCTACTGAACTCAATAACTGATTGAGACTGTGTCTTTGCCAAAATTTAAAGTAGTCAAAATAGGAATTGAAACAAATTGAGACTATGGCCAATATAGAACTAGCCATTGCTAAAGAATATTGTCGTTGTTGAGAACAAGTTGACGATGATGTCTTCTATACATTTTCATTAGACTTTTGCTAATGGAAGTAATCATGGGAAATACGTGCCGTCATATATACAGTAATTAATGTATACTAGCTAGTTTGATCTAATTGTATTTAGTAATATGATATTTTTTTTGCGTCCAATTACCTAGTTGATCCTTTACTTTTAATCTTTCTGTTTATACATTTCTTGCAGCTCCTTGGTTTTCACAGCTTATTCTGGATACATTATAGCAGTACTTCACATGATATATATAAACAAGAAAGACATTCATAAGCGGGCATAGAGTAATCATGCTTGATCATTCATTGGCATCATGATATTAACATTTTAGACAAAGACAAATTATTCCATCTTCATTCCGCTCAAGTAAGATTTACTTGCACCTTATGTATATTCTGTCAACATAATTACAAGGTCATTGGTCATACTGTTAATTAATCTTGATAACATCTTTCTTTATGTAAATTCCATTATATATGAAATATTCCCTTTAATTAATACAAATTTTGTATATATGATATATTTCAAAGCCTATATATGCTAGCTCTATAGGTTTCAAAAGGATGCAATGTTACCTTTTTCCCATCTTTGCAATTTTTGAGCCAAATCTTGCACATACTGCTAGCTAATTAATTTCTACTTTTTGACAATGGACATAATCACATGCCTGCATGTACTACATTGCTTCCATCATTTCAATGTCTAGCATAATTCCATTGGCAAACAAGGGAGAACCACAAATGATCTGTTCAGACCATTATTAAGGATCTATAGTTTGAAGGTGCAGGATGCTCACTGTTTTGTTTGACTTGTAATTAAGTTTCATTTTCATACTTCGTACAAAAGTTTCTGATGAGATTCCCACATCATGTCATGTTGGGTTGATGAGGAACCAATTGGTTCCCATATAACTCTCATATTTAGGGAGGAAGAATTTCTGAAGTTCTCTCTGTTACTTTTACCATATTCTGCAATGATATGCTAACTAGTACTCCCACTATTGAGTATATATGCTGCGAGATTTTGCTCTATTCAAAATCGTAATAAAGGAAGGAGGATGGGGAATTGGTAGAGAAGAAAAGAAGTTTCTTTTTCATATCAACAAGAGAAGTTAAGCATCACAGAAACTGTGACTGATGAATAGCGATTTGACAGTTGCATACTTATCCAAAGATGTATTATATATATATATATATATCAGGTTATGAGGCATTAGCTTTACTAAAAAGATGGGTGAAACTAGATATTATGGTGTACCTTCTCCAGTAACATTCCAATGCATGCCTTTGATGTTTACTGATTTCTTTTCTTTTAAGTGATGTTTGTTCATTTTATGCTGATGAATAAGATGCATACTGGTGTTAATGTTTGTTTCATTGTATTTAAAAAGTTTTTTTTTTTATGGCTTTAACTGAATTTACTAATTTACTTTGTCAAATTGAGCAGGGCACTCTTAGAAGTTCTAAAAAGTGAAAAGAGAGTGAATACTCAGCTGGATGTTTATATATATTAGGGATGCAAACTAAAAAATGAAATGTTCACCTGCAACTTAGTGCACCCTTGAAGGCCATTTAATATATCTGATGCAGAGACCCGAAAGCCATATCCAGCTAATGTGAAATGTGAAATGTGAAAAGATTAAAAGAATAAAATGGATCAATGAATTCTTGAGTGACACGTAGGCTTGTGTTTCTGCAATTAAGCGGAAAACTGCATAGGAATTTGAGTAAAAAGGGTTGATGGTTATGCAGTGTAGAGATTGGTGGTTTTGGATTTGGTTGGTTTCTTTCTCTTGTTTGATGATTACAATTTACCAGTAGGGTTTTGGTCCCCATGTATCGTACGTTATGGTCCCAGTGTATGCCATACCACTTGGTTTACATGTGGCAGACATGCAACTCAAGGACCATCTTGGGCCCCAGCCCCAAGGCACAAGATCTTTTTCGACAGCAAAATCCAACCATGTTTCAGTATACAGTTATTATGGAGCCTTTTTTCCTTTTCTTTCTTTCTTTGCTTTTTCTTTTTTTTAAAAAATATATATATATATATATTCTGGTGGAAGGGCTTTAACGTAAGCATCTTCTAAAATATTGTACTTATCGATGATAATTGCCTAATTGGTACTAATACTGATAGTTCATGGAGGGTGGTCCATTTACTTGGAAACTAACATTGATTACCGATATCTAATTAAAATTAAGATAGACTATTTTTTGTCACTTAATTAGGTATTGCTCAAAAGATTGAGTACCTAGAATTTTCCATAAAAACCTTACCCTCTAATTATTATATTTTATTTAGGGGTTTATTTGCTTAATTTTTAAAGATAAATATTTGAATCTCATTTAAAATTGAATATTCTCAGGAAAGTGGGGTATTCGCTCTGGCTACTGGCCACTGCCACCCATGGTTGACGTAGGAAGAGTGTTTTTTCTGTTTAAAAAAAAAATTGAGAAAGAGTGAGAGTGTGTATTTTTATCCTTACCCACCAAGGATAAAACTTTATCTCATGATGAGAAAGTAAGATACCACCTTTTCAAGTAGGAAAAATTAGGAGAAAATTCATTCACGAGAATGATAAATTTTTATAAATTGTAACTTTGATGCACCAAAAATAGTCTAAGAATACTCTTATTGTTAAAATAAAATAAAAAAATTTAAATATTTCCACAAAAATTATTCTGTGTATAGAGAAGTAACATTCTCACAATCACATTTCTAAAAATTAAAAAAAAATATATTAAACATATGGTTGAACTTTAACAAAAAAAATATGTTTGAACATTAAATATTTTATGAAAATCTCATGTCCAAATCTTACTAGGATTAAGTAGTGAGATGGAATTGTAGATGAAGATGAATTATATATATATATATATATATATATATATATATATATATATATATGTTGTATCATTTATTATTTTCTTCTCAACATAATATAATTTAACTTTTTTAAAATTTAATTTTACATTCATAAACTTTTTGTACAGGATGAACAAACGATAGGGCATGAATAAAAAGAAGATGCTGAGCTAAACGGAGTCGGAGAGTGAACAAGTCAAGAAACTTGAAAAGTGCTACAACTAAAAAGACAGTGCGATCTAATAAAGAAAGTTGGCGCCCTTCGGCTTAGGAGACAATTCATACCCAAAAATAATGTCTTTCCAGAACTGAGAACTGTGTCTGTGTCATCAAAACCTTAAAAACTATGAACAGGACTAAATCTCCCAAATGCTCCACCAACACCAAATTCTGACGCCACTCCAAGGCTCCAACATCCTCTGCCTTTTCAACCCCACCATACTCCATCACCTTCTCTCAGCCACAATTCTCGAATCCTCAAAATGCTTACACCTTTTCGAATTGCTTCTCAAAAACCAATTCATCATCTCATTCAAGCCCGATCTTCACCACCACATTGTTCTTGCTTCCAGGCTTGTCAATGAAAGAATGTTCTTGGATGCAGAGCACGTCATTTAATATGTTTCAATTCATAAAATTTCCAGTTACCCATTTCCTGTTATCGCTACTACAATCAGAGATTTCCATGATAAACCCAGAGTTATCTCGAAGATGTTCAAGTTGTTGCTATTAGTCTATTCTTATAATGGATTCTTTGACCGAGCTTCAGAGACTTTTGATTATATGAAGGACAACGGGATTAAAATTAGTGAGAGGACTTGCACAATGCACTTACATGCCCTCCAAAAATCTGATCAGCTAGAATTGTGATTAGATTTCTTTTACAGGATGATTGAATCGGGTATAGAGATTTCTGTGTATTCTTTGACAGTTGCAGTCGATGGGATGTGCAGGGCTATAGAAACTAAAAGGTGCAGGGAGTTTGTAATCGAGATGGTAGACGGAGGTGTTAAACCAAATATTGTTACTCTCAATACGATTATAAATTTCTGCAGAAAGAGATGGAATTTCCAGGAGCTAGATATGGTATTGCTTTTGATGGAAAATGAAGGAGTGGATTTCAATGCTCACACATACAAAATTTTGATTGATGGTTTCACGAGCTATGGTAGATTTGAAGCAGAGCGGTTGATTTTGGAGATGCACCAGAAAGCTCTTCAAGTAGATACTCACTTATACAACTTGATCCTTACTTGTCACTGTCGATAGGGGCACATGGACAGTGCAATTTCATTGTTTGATAAAATGCCTGAGAGAAGTGTCTTACGTGGTCTTTGTAAGATTGGAGACATGGGCCTGGCGATGGTATATGCAGAGCGAAGGGTTGAAGATAGACTGTTCTCTTTATAATACTTTACTTGATGGTTTTTGCCACAAAGCCATGTTCGATTAAGTTTTTCTGTTTCTTGTTAATATGGAGAAGAGAGGAATTGGGGCTGAGTTGACACTATGCAGCAAGCCAGGGGTTAACTGACTTATAAAGGAAGGAAGAAGCAAAAAGGCTATTGAACTTGATTATTAAGAGAGATGCAGATGCCACTAGCTTCATTGCTCTGACTTAATTTACAAATGTGCCTCAAACATTCAGATTTTCATTTAAGACGAGAAGTATAGAGATATCTCACAGTTGCTAATTGAGCCTGATGCTATTTGCGAGGGGTTTTGCTTCTTGAGTTTGGCTTTATTGTCGCATAAATTGCGATTTTTCTGAATCCCAAATAATGATAAACATCATTGTTTCTCCCTGTCAAGATGAGCTCATCTTTAAACTACGTGAACTTGGGCAAACGGGATCAAAACACTACGGCATATGAAAGCACAACTTCAAGGGAAATTATCTGTACTGTGGAATAGAATTGTGTTAATTGCTTCTCTCTTGTGCTATGCACATGGTTTCTTATGTGAAAGACCTCACTTTCGCATCTCAATTCAGAATAGACAAGTTTGATATGAAAATTATGATCATAATATAAAATCGTTGGCAAAATCTTGTAATTCAATTCATTAAATACAGCCAGTAAATTTGAAACTTCTCACCTAATGCACCTGGTTCAAGTTTGATAATCCATACGCCCATCAATTTCATCCAAAGAAAAAAGCATTGAAAATAGCAGAGGATGAAAGTTTTTGAAGCCTTACTATACACATGGGACATCGGAAGATATATAGCTACGCTACTCATTTTAAGGGCCGAAGGGCAGGAAGGAAGGGATTAAAAAAAGGTGGTTGTTAAGACTAAAAACAAAATTGTCCTGCTACCTTTGAGGAGCACCGGAAAGGATGGGATCATTGATTGCTGAACCATGCTTTCCCAATGCTGGAATGCTCAGAGAACGTTTTCTCAATTTGGCTTTGCCAGAATGTGATAGTTTCCTCTCATGCTTTCCCATAAGCAGGGTAGAATAAGAGCAGAGGGGCTCCGACACAGGATCACTTCTAGTTCTAAGGAAGAGATCCAGGTTCTGACGATACTTATTCCCCTGCATTTTAGTTCCTTGGCCATCGAGAATAGCAGCAAGCTTAGTCTTAAACTCATCATCATCTGAGCAGTAACCATTCTCCTGCAAGTCTAGCATTGCCAAATCATCATACTCTTCATCAGACTTAGTGGATTCCTCATCAACTGAACCTATCTGCAAATAAATCAATCAATCAATACGCAGTTAAAAAAATGGACCAGAGATGGTTTTATACTATGGATAAAAATTGGCCTTGGTGGGTTTAAAAATCTTTTAAACTAGAAAGGCAACTGAATCGGCCACTGATATAAAGAAATCAATGCCGAGCCAATAATCAATGTCAATTCATTTCAATATATGCAAACTCATCACCATGAAAAAAAACATCAACTGACCATCAGATTCCCCATTTGATACAAGTGCTAGCAAAGGCAATACCCGAGGAAACCAAAAAGCTTGAAACTATACTGTGGGGTAAATTTCCTTGAATGCATAAACATTTTAGTTAAATGAATTATTGAAGCTATAAAAACTAAATCTACCTCCTCGTGGTCTTGTTTGTCAGCATAATCACTAAAGTCCTCATCACTGCCCGCCTCTGGTGGATCATCAATCTCTTCATCACTACCATGCACTGAGTGCTCCTCCTTGAGCTAGAAAAAAAAATAGAAATCAGCCAAAATTAACAAACAAAACAAAATAATAATGATAATACAAACTTCATATCTTTCTCTGCCAACACTGAAAAACCCTTAAATTTAATATTCAATTGAGAAAAATTGACATAATATTCTAGTTTACCTCTTTTGAAGGTCCATCAGACAGCCTTGGTGAGCTGCAGCCAGAGGACACATATCTACTACCAGTATCAGTCCCATCTGCCCTAGACTCATCAAGACTTCCAGCATGACTAGTACCACCATCACTAGGCCACGCACTAATCCCATACAAACCAAACGGAATATTTACTGGTTCTGCCTTACCAATCCGTAAGGGTCCGTACATTGGATTTCCTATTCTGTTCTCTAATCCATGGCCCCATATAGGGTTCCCATTACTGTCAACTGAATTAACAGGCCAGGCCTTGGCCACAGATCCATCAGTATTAACAAGAGCCATCAGATGCCTGGAAGAACCTTTTCTTTGGATCAATTGAAACATTCCTTTGGAGCTCAAAGAATTGGCTGCACATTGATTCCTATATTCCTCATCAACAACAGTTACAGTATTTCTAGTGGGATCATACAGTTGTTCCCCAGCTTCACGCCTACGAAGACAGCTGAAGACAGTAGCATGGATGGCTGCTACACTCTTGTCAACATTTGTATTGTTTATTTTGGGAACAAGATGCTTGTCAGCACGCTTACAGAGGTAATCCTGGATTGTTCTTATGTTTCGAATATACTTTACATATTTGTTTTTGGCTGGGTCCAGAGTCATATATTTTGCACGAACGGCAAATCGTTCCAAGTGCTTATCCTCATTTGTAATGTATATCATGAAGGGTATGATTGAAGGATGTTTCTTCATAAGCCCCATCTGCATGAGGATTTAAGTTATTATTAACCAAACAATAGTAACAGAAAATTGACAAAAGAAAAAAAGGAAAAGAGAAAAAAATGAAGGACTAAATAAAAGGAAAATTTGACATACAACAAAATTGAGGCTCAAGTGAACACCCTCAACAACAACGGACTCTTTTCGCTCTTCCCATGAAGTAATTAGCCTATCAAGACTGTCAATCACCATCTCACTCTGTGCCTTAAATCCTTCAATAGCCATTTGTTTTGTACTTAGGAGTTCAGTAGTACCAGAACCCCCCTCTGATGACCGGGTATCAGATTTCTTAGAATTATGACCCTCAGTTACTTCATCCTTGGGAAGTGAATGTGATACACCAGCCAGCTTTTTTGCTTTCCTTTTAGCCTTTGCTTCTGCAACAGCAATAGGATCCAAAAATTCGCCTGCATGGTAGGTAGAAGCCCATAACAAGGGGTTTTCCTTCTCATTAACAAAACTTCTCATCATGTGTCTAATAGAGTCTGTTGATACCACTGTTGTGATTCCCAACCTGCTACCCTGGAGTGAAGATATAAATGATACTCAAGCTCTTGAACCACAACATCATAGACTTTCAATTTCAAAATTATTACTCACTACAAGTTAAATATCCTACCACAAAATAAGTAAAAACTGGCAATAGATATTTGTAATTGCAAAAAGACAACTACTTCTCTATGCAAAGATACCAGCAATGCAGACAAGGTGGATTTGCCACAGCCACTAGTACCACACAACAGCACCGTTACAGATTCCTTCCGTTCTCGGATTCTGCCACCAAATTAAATAAACATGAATAAAATAGGGGTAATCATAATGCATATAAAAAAAAAAATCACTGAACCCAATTACAATTATAAAATTCAACTAAAATTGTAGTGAAATAGGAATATTAACATACTCTACATAGTTTCACTCAGAAGGAAATGAGACTTTCTTCCAGAACAACCATAAACAATCTTCAGTCCATCTAGAATCTTGCCATTATAAACAGAATTTGAAGGGTAGGCTTAAATATTGCCAAGAACTTTATTAGAAGTAAGGTGGGATCTTTTTAACCTAGTCACTAGAATCAGATCAGCAGGGTGATCACTTAGAAAATCAAGAAATCTATCATAGTCTCCATTTCTTAAGTTTCTTGGAAGTCTATGACAGAAATTCACATGAATAAAAAATGCTGTCATTCAGAATATAAAAATATCAAACTCAAATTCAGAGAGTGCAGCAATTTGGAGAAGATACGTGACAACATATTTTGGAGGCATAATAGCCAATGGATGTAGCCTATCTTGAACTTTAATAAACTTTAAACAATGTACATGTTGATTACTTTTTCCATGTATAGATTGCATCTTAATGGCTAGAAATGCCACCATGCATAAACCAGACAGATATTAAAAGTAATGTAGACTTGGAGGAACCTGATAGAGCTATAAATTCAAGCATATGCAGCCATGTCAGAATGCACCATAACTTTTCCAATAGGGAAAAAAAAAAAGCATAATAAGACAAATGGCAGCAACCAACATCATTTTGTCCTATTAAAGAGCAACGTAAAGACACCCAAGGCCCTAACACAACATAAAAGACATCAGATGTCACTCCAATGGGACTTCATGAAGTCACATAAAAAATTCCTGCTAACAGACACCTTCAAGTAAGAATACAAAAGCAAGACATCTGTTACATATGTATAGAATATTGAGAGTGGAAGTCCAAGAGGGCACATCAGGTGTCACCCCCACATACAAAATACACATATTTAGACCTTAAAATTCATATAACACCCAAAACAAGATGCGTGATCAAGTTAACTTAATCCAATTTCTGCTATCAGGCTGACATAAAGGTTGTAAGAAAAACTTGACCGTGGAAATACAACCACAGCAAACCACCTCTAACCATAATTTAAAAGATATCATTGCATTAAGCAGATGCAGGAACCATATTCAGATTTTGTTTTCTTCTTTTTTTTCCATTTCCTTCTCCTTTGGTTACTTAAATCAATAAACTCCCATAAAGGTAGAAAATGACATGAGACTATACCTGCATGCCAGAACCAAATCTGCTCTCTGATTGGGACCCACATACTTATACTCCGCCAGAGCAGCACAGACAATATCTAAAAAAGTTTCTCTCCTAACAAATGCAGTGGTGCGTCTCTTGTACAACTCAAATGGTACACTTTTCTTTTTATCATCTTTCCCTGAAGGAAAATGGTCACCAACATCCACTTTACCCAGGCAAACAGTAGCACAGCGACCAAAGTTTTTCTCAAAATTTCCGTTAGGAGCACCTGGATCCGAGATTGCCACCACTTCAGGCAGCAAAGCATCAGTAGAACTCTCACTCCTTGTCAGTTCAAAAACCCTTTGGCTGATCTGATCAGATGAAAACATATTCAGCATATCTCTATACAAAAAGCCCCAGACAAGTCACATTTATTGGAAATATAAGGTGTAATGTAACTATCAATCCCGGCAATGTACTAGTTATAAACAAACAACAGTCAATTGGTAGATGCCATATCAACAATTAACCCCCATATATAAACTACTTATTAAAAAAACATCTATTGAGTTTTCCTTTGCATTACAAACTCTAGCAAGGAAGCAAGAACTTCCCTAGCAACATAAATTTCCCTTTATAACTCAACAAACATAACCCACTATGACCTATTTAAGTAAAGCAATATTGGAGAAGGTCAGAAGATGACTCGTAGCCACTCAACTATATCAACCCAAATTAGATGCAAAAGATTTCGTTTTAAATGCATCATCACTCACCCAAGCAAAAATAAAGAGAAAGAAGAATGAAGTCAGTTAAATCTTATAGGCATACCGAAGTCTTCCATTGATTTATAAGCACAATGGAGACATCTATATGATCATCTCCATAGGCAGAACAACAAGGGACAAGACAAAAAAACGGATCCAATAGCTAAGCGAGGAATGCATTCTTTTCAAAATAAGCATAGACCCGAATGATGACACAGGACCAGATAGTTAACCAAATCGTGGCCCGAAAAATGCAAAATGATAAACCAGAAGAACGGGCTGAGCAAACTATGCCCGGACAGTCAGAGAACACAACTATGAAGTCCTAATACTATGTTCGATTCAGAATTTTATAAAGATACGAGAAATCCAGACCATAAAATACCCTCAAACATACATGAAGCAAAGGTTTCAAGATCTTCAAACGAACGAGGGGAGAATCAAACCACGACAAACCAAAAAAAAAGGGTAAACTAACACTTAACAGGATCAATTACAAATGAAACGGATAAATTGATAAATTATCGAATTGAAGTAAGATATACCTTAAAGGCATGCCGCGCTTTACAACCCATGAGCTGCAGAGTACTCTGTAGAACAGAACGTGAATACCGAAATGACTCCTTGCCATTCTCTTTCTTCTCACCCTCGTCCATCACCACTATGTACAGTATTTTCCCTACCTCAGACATACCTGCACATTCATTCATGTTGTCCAATTCGGTAAGGAAACGGATCGCACGCATGCAAAGAATAACCAAAATCAACACAACCTTGCACAGTAAGCAAATACATTGACTGACAGAACAAAAAAAACACAAAGGTCCGTGTTGACGACAATTATGCGATGTGGGCCATAGGAGCACGTTTGAAACAGAATCCCGGGAAAATTTGCAGAGAAAAGGAAAGCATAAAAATTAGAAGGAGGCGAGTAAAAGGTAATGTGTAGTAGTTTAGGAGACGGGAAATGAGAAAGAGAGAAGGACAATGCGAAGAGCAAAATAATGGGATTGGGAATGGAAGCGATCAAACCTGAAGGGGCAATTGTAGCAAATTTGATGGAATGAAGCGCTGAGAAAAGAAGCGTGTGAAATGATGAGAAGAGAGGGATGGATAAGCACTAGGGTTTGCTAAGCGCTACGATCGCCATTTTAAAGAGCACGTTCCTTGTCTCTGCAACGCGATCTCTGGGCATTCTGTGTCACCTGGCGTCCACGCATCCCACTGAGCGACCCTCCACGAGTCCCTCCCGTTTCTCTCTAACACCGCTTTCACGCTCTAAAAATACAATTCCAGTGCCAACAAAATGACGGATTTCGCCTTCGGACTGTGCGTAAATTTCAACGCGAGAGGCCGCGGTTTGGAATTTTGGGTTTGGTTTTGGTATTGGAACCCTAGTAAAACAGGGTTGGACTTGGGGGAATCCCTGGGTCCGACAAACGGGGATCAAGGAGGGGCAGATTCTGTAATTTTCACCCATCAGTGGGGTCCCTTCGACATTATAATTTATAAGGAGGCAATTAACATCGAAAGTGACTTTACCAAAATCAAGGTTTTAATGCTGATTGGCGATTGCTTACCCAAATAATTCTTCCAAAAAATGCAATTTATTTATTAATATAATACAACCCAACCCCTACGCGGAGACATGTTACAAATCCTCTTCTTTGTCATTTTAGATTTAGTATCAACCTCCCATTTTTTTGAAATTATTAAATCAATATCCGACAGAACCCAAGGGAGACAAAATATTATAATATGTTGACCATCAATTTTCTTCTATTGCCAGCCATAACGTAAAATAGTGTCATATTAACTTTATGTACCCCAATAAGTTGACTTCGTCAAATAGTGTCATATTAACTTTCTAATTCATCTTTGGATAAATATAGAGATCTAAATCTTCTAATACAAAATATTTGACGAGTGGGAAAAAAAAAAACAAAAGAAGGAAATCATCATTTTCCATATATATATATATATGTTATGTTTGTTTGAGGTCTATGATCCTTAATTTGTCTTCTTTTGTTTACCATCACCGTCAGAAAGCAAACTTTGAACGGGCAATGACTTCAACCACTTGACTCATTTTCCTTTAGTTTATTGCGGGATGCGGCATCCAATAAGGACTTCAACCACTTATAAAAAAGACTTGTATAGATTATTCTACAATATGAAATTAATTTAAATAATTTGTTAAATTACAAACATAAACATTTAACTTGGTTTGTGTACAAAACAACTTATAATTGACTGATATTGAAATTGTATTTAAGAGTCATATAAAAAAAAAAAAAAACTTAATTTGTGTATTTTAGACTTTTCATGAATACTAGTTTAATGATCCCAAAATAATAAGATGAGGAATTGTTAAAATAAGTTTACATGGAAAAAAATAATAAAATAAAAATGTGTTCAATTTTTTTTAAAAAAAAATAAGAGGTAAATATATTTCTTTAATTCTAATGTAAGACATACCATAATTAATACTAATAAACGATCATCAACATATCTAAATGGAATACTTTTTTTTTTATAAATTCAAACCTATAAATTAAATCAATTTTTTTTAAAATAAAACATTAAATAAATGCAACATTGATCACAGTATAAAACATAATAAGTTAATAACTTTTGTAATAAAGTTACCAAATAACAAATCAACCACTAACCCCAACCTATATATATATATATAATATCAACCATGCATGTGACTATCATTACAGATCTAAAAAAAAGGTTTTCCTTCTTATCAAAAAAAAAAAAAAGTTTTTCCTGGCGCAAATGAACAATTAATCAATGTAACTTTTGGACGATTACCAATTTATCATTATCAGATGCCCTAAATTAACTATGATCCGATCAAATTGAAAGCTAACTTTTACCACACCCAATGAAAGACTCTGTTTTTACTTTTTACTCAAGTCCTTGACCTTGTCCCAATTGCCAACGTTGTAATGTTGTAATTGAGACCAGAATTGTGGGTATGTTGTCAAAAGTCTTAAGTTTGACATATTTCGCATTTCCTATTATTCTTTCTGTTATCTGACTGACCCATACACGTGTGTATTAATGCAAATAAATTGCAACACGTGGACAGTGGGGTTGGATAAATACAACTGGGCCCGACAGCACAGATTTTAATGGGCAAAACTCCAAGCGTTGCCGGTTTCATTGCATTATGCGCAAGATAAATTATTCTTACACGCGGAATTTGAGATGATAAATCATGTTTTCACTCTTGTTTGGGGAGTGACATTGGCTCAAGATATTCTTACCGTTGAAGAAAAAAACAAGAGATACAAAAAATTTAAAAGAGACGTGTACCGTATGAGTGATGAGTGGGAAAAAAACAAAAAAACAAAACTCTATTTGCAATTTTGCATGATAAAAGTCAAAAGTTGCATGCCGGCAACCTCGTTGCGGCGCACAAGTTGATTTTGCTTTTTCAAAAAAAAAAAAAAAAATAAAGGCATTGAAACATGCAAGGTAAATTTGAAGGTGTGTAAAACTTCCAAATGGCACAATTCATACCATGTGTTTCCATAATATTAGATTTGCATCCTTTACAATTACACATGTGAATCAATAGAGTACAACACTATTTGGATGTGTCGGAGAGGGAAAACCATAGTTTGTACTATTTGGAAGTTGAAAGATAATCATGGTATGGATTAGAGTGATAATAGAGTTTATTCTGAAATTTATGCCATACTCGAAATTAGCTACCATGCTGCATCTTGAATCATTCTCCATTATGGGTTCCCATTTTCCTCTTGCAAAACTCTAAATCTGTCTCTTTAAGTATATTCACTAATATTAATATAAATAAACAACCAAAATTGGAGGGACGTCAAAGTTTGCCCTAATTAGTGGAAGTCACAAAAAATATAACTTAATTTATCCTCCGATCTATAGGGGGAAAAGAAAAAGGGATAAATAAATTGTTTTTTCTTATTTGTGGCTTAAATTAAAAGACATGGATACTACCTACTAATTAAAGAGGAATTTAACTCCATATGCTCCAACCATTGCATTAGCGGCTCTAAAAGGAAGAAATTAAAATGCGTATCAGATTAGCAGAGCATCTTTGCCATTAAACACAAAAGTGTGATTAGGGAAACGTATGCGAAGGAGTTTCCAGCAACACAACTATTTAAAAACACTATAATATAAATTTATCCCTTTTTTGTACGCTGATGTTATATGCCAATGGTTGCCTTTATTGATTGAAGCGCAGAAAAGAAAGCAGACACTTGGATTAGACGATTATCCAGTTCAAAGGAAACGCGTTATTTTGGGAATATATGCCATTCACCCTTCACACTTTATATTGTATTGGAAGTCACAAATTTAACTTCATCTCGAGTGCCACAACCACAAATATGTGATGGGAACTGCACCTCCAAACAAAACAAAACAAGACAAAAAAATGTTATGGGGAATTCTAGAGTTTCTCAAACAATACGCAATGGGCTTAAAGTTAGTACTGAATCTTAGTGATTTTAATAAAGAATTTCTTGGCTATAATTTTCCGTTGTCGATTTCTTTGTTGCAGCAAATTTGGTTCTTATTATTTTGGTAGATTTATTGTACATCTAGCATTGCTTATATTTAAGCATGCAAGGGCAGTGAGAATTTTGAGTGGTTAGCGTGAAATTTTAAATTCAATATTATTTCGTGTCATGTATTAAAAAGAAACAATACTCATCGTTTAAGCATTTAATGTGATCAGGCGCTTGTTTCAATTTGTTGTTCTCGTGTCTTGTAACAGATTTAAACATTGATACAGTTATTATATGTGCATAATTAATCATATAATATTACATTTTAGAAGAAAACACATTCATTATTACTTCACAAATTATGTTCTATAATTAGCAGCTTGATATGCATATCAATTATATTGTTAAATGTGTCAAATATATCTATTTCATAACATTGTAAGTTTTACCAAGATTATTGAATATTTTTCGTTGACTATAAATGATATCATCAGACATCAATTTTCACGTCTCTTCCCAGACTAGATCTGGTCTATTTATGCTATTTGACATTAGGAGCGTAACGAATAGGCCCCTCAGATAATAGTCAGAACCTCATCTGCTTGCTTCTTTTATATTTTCAATAAATTCATTGTCTTCATCAAGAAGACCAATTGCATAACATGCTTTTTTAAATGTAGCATAGACAACCTCATTAATTGTCCTAATTTTTTCATTGCTTGTACATCCTTTTTGTTGGTTCAATAGGAGCCTCATATAATATAACTCACCAAATCCATGTGAAACATAATATAATTTCCCAATAGAAAATCCTTTCTTTCTTGGCAACCATTCTTTAGTCTGTTGTTTCCAGACAAAATAATTTGGGAACTCAACATAAGTCAGTTGTCTGGCATATGAATATTTCTTATTTGCCTCAAACCAAACAAGAAATTTAGTCATTTTCACACATATTCTATTCACCACATCATCAAGGTTATCACTATCCTAGAAGACAACAAACTGCTAATCTAGAAGATGAAATGATAGCCTTTCCACTAGTGAATCTCGGTAGTGAATGTCAAACGCAAATATCTTCCAGGTTGCCTCACATGCAGAAACGAATTTACAATTGTAATACATCTTGATCTCATCCATCATGTTATTCTATGTATTATTTTTATTTGATTCATAAAAAGCAGTTGTGATGCGATCAAACTCCTTATTTATGTATTTGAATAGATATTTAATTACTCTTGACTGATTGAAGTGCATAAAGCATATACTTAGATTGATCGATTGTCCAGTTCAAAAGAAACGCGTTATTTTGGGAATATGTGTCATTCACCCTTCACACTTTATATTGTATTGAAAGTCACAAATTTAGCTTCATCTCGAGTGCCACAAATATGTGATGAGAAATGCACCTCGAAACAAAACAAAACAAAAATGTTATGGGGAATTCTAGAGTGTCTCAAACAATACGCAATGGGCTTAAAGTTGATACTGAATCTTAGTGACTTTAATAAAGAATTGCACCTAAACAATTTCTTGGCTATAATTTTCCGTTGTCGATTTCTTTGTTGCAGCAAATTTGGTTCTTATTATTTTGGTAGATTTATTGTACATCTAGCATTGCTTATATTTAAGCATGCAAGGGCAGTGAGAATTTTGAATGGTTAGCTTGAAATTTTAAATTCAATATTATTTCGTGTCATGTATTAAAAAGAAGCAATACTCATCGTTTAAGCATTTAATGTGATCAGGCGTTTGTTTCAATTTGTTGTTTTCGTGACTGTCATTTTTTACAAAAATAACTGTTTATTTTGTTAGTTTTAGAATAAATTATTTTAATACACAAAATTAATACAAGTAAAACTATCAAAAAGTAATTCTACTACTTAAATATATATTTTTTAAACTGTGCCATAGGACCATTTTTCAAATCCTAGTGAACCCAAGGAGTGGTGTGAATTCGTAAGTGAAATTCGGCTTGAATTTTCTCCACAGATAGCATCACTCTTCTGATAAAAAGTTATAAAACCCATATTGGATGGGTCCAATAGTTTATGAAATTATAAAATGATGCCATTTATACCATATGTTTGTGTTATTTTTTTGCTGGAAAGGGGAGGGTATAAATAAAAGTCAGGCCGAAATGGCCAAGAAACTATTATTTTTAAATCCTTGATTACCGAAATGATGGATGCAAGGTACTATTCCCTCATAATTAATGCCCTCAGAAAAGAAAACACAGTATGTGTTTATTATTTGGCTTAATTACAATTTTGGTCCCCTTATTTTAACCACTTGAACGTTTTGGTCCCCCTTCTTTAAAAATGAACTATTGAGTCCCTCTATATTCATAAAATGTACAAGTTTAGTCCATTTATCTTTAAGTCAAAATTCTTAGGTTTATTTCAAGGTGTACAGTTCTCTGATTCATAATCCCACTGTTCAGATTGAAGAGCTACGTCTTGTGAATATTTTCATCAAATTTCAACTCGATCTAACGGTGAATAAGTCTAAATTTTTGGTTAGATGAAAACTTATAGTTTTGGTATTTTGGGTTGAGTTTCACCATTAGATCGAGCTCAAATTTAGTGAGAAGGTTCACAAGATGTAGCCCTTCAATCTGAACGGTGGGATTATGAATCAGAGAACTTTACACCTTGAAATAAACCTAAAAATTTTGACTTAAAGATAAATGGACTAAACTTGTACATTTTATGAATATAGAGAGACTTAATAGTTCATTTTTAAAGAAGGTGGACCAAAACGTTCAAATGGTTAAAATAAGGGGACCAAAATTACAATTAAGCCTTTTTATTTTTATTTTGGTACGGCACATGTTACACAATATAAACAATGATAGTGATGGGTGATGATTGAAAGAAAAAAAAAAAAAAAGAGAAAAATAAATATCATAAAGCAAACATTACGGTTATTTGAAGAAAAAAAAAAAAAAAAAAAGCCTAGAAATATTACGGTTAACAATTTATTCATTTCGCATATGATTGACAGATGAATATCACGCTTGTTTTAGTGCTTGAATGTGGGCAACCACTGGTATAATGGACACCCCAACACATATGCTTGTCATCGCTGACAATGAGGGACTCCAAGATATTAAAGCACCCAAGCACGGAATCTTCAAATTGAAGTTGGAACTGGGACCATGTTATGATTATCATTCATCAGTAGCTTTCATAAAGCCAAAGAACGTTGACATATGGATCATAGACTACTTCTCATATTGCAAAAACAACACAAAAATTTGTTTAGGAAAAAATTCACCAACACATCAACGTACAACATCAAACACCTTTGAATCTCTTGTAGACTTCAATTAATATTACCCTTACCTCAAGTTTAAGCACGTTTGACTAAGAACTAAAAACAAAGTCAAGATGGGAGTGAGAAAAGGAAGTATTGTTTGCATAAAAAACAGTTGTTAAACACTGCGAGATTGAGCTTTCGTGGGTGTTGGACGGGCACAAGCACAACACACGCTCGCTTTCGTAACATGTCTTACCGCCGTCTGCTTTGCACTATGATTAAATCCAAACGTGAAACTTAATTATTACCCTTAACACTTATCATTCAGAACTTCGATCTCCACCCTTGCAAGTGCAGCAACAAAATCAAGTTAAGCCGTTTCTAGAGATAGTAATATGGAAGGACACAATCTCTGTTCTGGACATTTTTTTTTTCGTACAAGGGGTTTTGTTTCTAATTTTCTATAGACTTGCCTACTAACTGCTAGCTGGGATAGAAAGCAAATTTGAATTTCATTTATTTGTGTTTTTTGTTTTGCTTCTGAAAATTCAAAAAACCGAAAGGAAACAAGCCTTAATTCTTATTTTCTGAAAATGGAATGTTACTGCTGGGTAACGATAAGGGCACTGAAAGCTATCGTTTTGCACTTTTACGACATCATATTTCTATTTCAACAATGCGTACAGCTTATGATCCATTATTAGTACCATACCACCGAAAAAACGAAAAGACTCAACACCAGTAGCAGCCTAAGACGTTGGCAAATGCCAATGGCAATGACGAAAATGGAATGTTACTGCTGGGTAACGATAAGGGCACTGAAAGCTATCGTTTTGCACTTTTACGACATCATATTTCTATTTCAACAATGCGTACAGCTTATGATCCATTATTAGTACCATATCACCCAAAAAACGAAAAGACTCAACACCAGTAGCAGCCTAAGATGTTGGCAAATGCCAATGGCAATGATGAAAATGGAATGTTACTGCTGGGTAACAATAAAGGCACTTAAAGCTATCGTTTCACACTTTTACGACATCATATTTTCTAATTCAACAATGATGATCATGTCCCGCAATGCGCACAAAACAGGCATTCCAACTCTCAGCTCTTTGAATTTTCTACACAAAATTGTTTCTTGCCGAAACCCTAATGCTAAGTTACCCAGAAATTAAATGGTTAGCCCTTGTGGGGAAGCAGCCGCGGGTGCCTTGGGCTTAGCTTTTTCTACCACGATGGCCTGCGTGGTCAATACCATTCCAGCAACTGAAGCAGCATTCTGCAAAGCACACCTTGTCACCTTGGCGGGGTCAATAACTCCAGCCTCCACCAAATTCTCATACTCGTCAGTCATAGCATTATAACCAACCTCCCAATCACTATTTTTAATTTTCTCAACAACAACTTCACCTTCAATTCCAGCATTTTGAGCAATCAATGCTGCTGGTGCGACCAGTGCCTGCGTGGGAATGTGATATAAAAATCAGCATTGGCCTTTTTTATAATATAACTTGACCAGATTATAAGAAAGGCCAAAATAGAAATCCGTTCTACCAAATACAGCCAAAAAATCTAAGAGTCATGTTGATATGAAGACAATTTTAAGCATTCGACTACTCTTCATTTTATGTATCACACTGCTTCCAACTTTTGACTAGCTTTATATTGAATACTCATCCTATTTACAATCTTCAAGAAGTAATTATATAAATTTGCAGCTTGAAACTGACTAAAAAAGATGTTGATATATCTGAAAATGCCTAAGCAGGCATTGTTGTTAAGGTAAAGCGGTATTATACCTATTTCTATCAAAATATGAGCAAATTAACAGGCATTCTCACCTTTTGCACAATGTCAGCTCCTAGCCGCTCATCTGCATCTTCAAGCTTGTCCTTGATAGCTGGCACAAAAGCTGAGAGATGAACCAATGCAGTACCTCCACCAGGTACAATCCCTTCCTCAATGGCAGCAAAAGTTGCATTCTTGGCATCCTCAATACGAAGCTTGCGGTCCTCAAGTTCAGTCTCTGTGGCAGCACCAACCTTGACGACAGCAACTCCACCAGACAATTTAGCAATCCTCTCTGCCAGTTTCTCAGAGTCATAGACTGAGTCTGTCTCCGCTAACTCCTTCTTTAACTGTGCAATCCTTGCTTGCAACTCATCCTTCGATGCAGCATCAGCAATAATAGTGGTAGAATCCTTGGTGATGGTAACTTTCCGAGCCAAACCAAGCTGCTCAACTGAGGTGTTTTCAACATTCAGGCCCAGATCACTGGCTTGGAACTCAGCGCCTAGGAGTTTTAAAGATACAAAATAGTCAACCAGAGCTAAACATGAAAAATAGGAGCTTAAAGATTTACTACAAATTGACACTTGAAATAGAAGTACATGTATCCCACCAGGTTAACCTCAGCAAGGAAGATTTTGTCTGGTATGAAGTTTAGCAGACAAGAAATACTAGCATGACAAATGTGCCAATTCATCACAGATAATCCAAAAATGATTTCAGCCCTCCCAAATAATTTAACAATTGACCATATCCTGGTTTGTTTCAACGTTGCCCTCCCCTCAGAACCACATTTAAACCAACAAACAAATTCAAGATTTTGCCATGTTAGCCCAAAAAATGGTTCTGGGTCATTGAGGGTGGAAAACAAACGTGTTGTACACCTATTTTTATTAAAATCATCATAAATTTAACTGACCCAAATCACCGACCCGCAGAAGAAATAAATTTGGTCACTGAACTTCACAATTTATTGCAGAACTAGAGTGCTTCAGAATGGAATGCATCAGGTCCACACTGGAAAACCACTACTCTAAGTTTTAAACTAGATTGGCCAAAACTAGATTTATTTTCATTTTCTTTTATGTAAGAATGTTACCCATGCTCAATATCAGACTGAACACTTACTATAAGGAAATTTGACATACCTGTCAATATAGCAATGTCCTGAAGGAGAGCCTTTCTCCGCTCACCAAATCCAGGAGCTTTGATGGCAGCAACATTAAGGATACCCCGCAACTTATTCACAACAAGGGTAGCCAAAGCCTCACCAGTGACATCTTCAGCAATAATAAGCAAAGGAGCTCTCAATTGAGTGGTTTTCTCTAACAGAGGAATAATGTCTTTTATTGCTGAAATCTTTTGATCTGTGATCAAGACTCTTGCGTTCTCAAATTCAACTATTGACTTCTCAGGGTTTGTGACAAATTGAGGAGAGATATAACCTCTGTCAATCTGAGGTCATAAAGAATAGAACAAGATGCAAAGTGATGTAATTAGAATCAGAAACTGGAGATAAGAAGAAATTACGAAATTAGATAAATCCCTGTTATCCTGGAAAGAAAGGCATACCTCCGTTCCTTCTTCAACTTCAACTGTTGTCTCAAACGAAGATGATGACTCAATGGATAAGACACCATCAGGTCCAACCTTGTCAATTGCATCCGCAATCATTGTTCCAATCAGCTCATCATTTCCAGCAGAAATAGAAGCAACAGCTGTGAAACCATCAAGAAATTATTACTACAACAAGCCAGAAATCACACCACAAGGCAACACAAATGGAGTAAAGCTACAGGGATGACAAACTAATACCTTTAATATCATCTCGGCCTTCAACAGCCCTGGCTTTCTTTTCAAGCTCTGCTATCAAACCCTGTACGGTTTTATCAATTCCTCTTTTAATGGACACTGGATTAGCACCAGAGGTCACACTCAGAAGTCCCAGCTTAATTATTTCTCGAGCAAGAATTGATGCTGTTGTTGTCCCATCACCCGCAGAGTCATTGGTTTTACTTGCAACCTTCGTTGAAGATTTTAAAACATCAGTATGCAAATAACAACAATGATATAATTTTTATGAGAGATTCAAAGGGAAACCTTCCTTTTTTTTTTTTTTTTGTCTTTTAATGTGGGCAGGAGGGAGAAGACTTCAAGAAAATAGAGAGATCGTGTACCTCTCTTATCAGAGCTGCACCAGCATTTTCCATGGCATCAGCTAGTTCAATAGCTCGAGCGATGGTCACCCCATCATTAACTACTCTTGGATTTCCGAACTCATCTAGGACAACATTCCTCCCTTCAAAATTCAAAAAACACATATTACTCCCCATCTATCAAACTATTTCTAAAGTATTATACCTCACAGTTATAGTGCATTAGTACTTTAAAAGATTGGGTTGAAAGCAGGTTGAAGGCAAATGATGTTGATGAGTTAAAGTGGCAAATAGAATCAAATCATCTATGTCAATGAAGAAAAATTGCTATATTTTTCCTAGGCGAACACCTAAAAACTTCAGGTTTCTAATAAATAGACATGACATTATCAAGCCCACTCCATAAACGACCATCTTTTAATAGCCTTAAGAAATATCATTGCGATAACAGCAACAGAAGAACAAAAGCTCACCCCGGGGCCCAAGAGTAAGTCCAACAGCATCAGCAAGTTTATCAATGCCAGCCTGAAGGGCTTTCCGAGAATTCTGGTCAAAGGCAATCTCTTTCGCAGAAGCCTTGACCACAAACCGATTGCTCGATTGCCTGTAATTTATCCTACCATTTGGCTGCTGGTTTACCCTCCTGCTCAAACTCTGCAACCCACACCGTTTTCAAACAATCAATAGGCTTTACTAAAGAAAAAAATAAATAAATAACCAAATTAATCGTCCTTCCTCCAAACAAAAGGGGAAGAGGGACTAATGAATTAAACAACAACACCCACAGCTTAAACACGAGCATATACAGAAAAACTTACAGCAAAAGTTTACAATAACATATAATACATATGCACAAGCAGAAAATCTTACAACTAGATACACCAAACAGCGTTTTCATTCACTATTAAAAATCCGAAAGTCAGCAGACTATATTGCTTCACCAAGGAATGGCAAATTCAGCTCATATTTACTAAGGAGTTGGGTTAGGCACCAGATAAAGCACTCAAATCAGCTTAAAAACTCATTTACAAAGCAAAAATGAAGATACGGGAATTTCCGTTTCCAGAGGCTTTTCTATAAACAAGCAGAAACTGATGGGAAGAGAGGTCGAACAACTTGAGACTCGCACCTGTTTAGGAGAGCGAAGAATGGAGGCCGAGGAGATAGCGTTGGCTGAGGCCATCTTAGTGGAAATGTAATTCTGCTTGCAGTTGCAGGTTTGCGAGTGGATAAGGAGTCAACAATGAAAGAGTGTGTGAGTTAGGGTTTAGCTTTAAGGAGATGAACGAGGTTCCAGAAGATTCCTTCTGTTCCTGAACCGTTGAGGCCCCTTTAGGAGTTGTTTGGTTCGGGCTCGGAAGAGATTTTTCTGGGCACTTGGCATTTTAATGAAAATAAGTTCCGTTCATTAGTTAAAAAAATGTGGTAATATAGTGATAAAAATAGGGTGATTCTAAGATATTCATAAAAGATATTTAATTTTAGTTGTTAAAAAATAAATGAAAGTAATAATTATGCAAAAAAATTTTAAGTAAATACAATTTAAATATAATTATTTGTCAAAGAGTCTTGATTTAACTCACATTATTATTGAGCCAAAGGAGTCAAATCTTTCTTGGACTATTTTCCAAAAAGCACCAGTGCTCTCCTCATTTATTTAAGATAAAAAAAAATTAATTATAACTATATTTATTTTTAAATTTATATAGTTTAAATTGTATAGTTGTAAATTCTGCCTATGATACTACTTATTATAAAAAAAAAATTACCACTTATAATATTAAATAATTAACTTATATGTATATGGTCCCATTTTTTTTATATATTAAAAAATTTAACCTACATTAATAGAGGAAAAATAAAAGATTTATGTGTTAGCGTCTTTTCGAGATGATTGTTCAAAATAACCTAAATTTTTTCAATCTTCAGAATTCTTGCTGCTAACTTCCTATATTTCCCCTTGAATAATTATATGAAATATCATCTTAAAAAGTTAAAATTCAATACCTTCCTCTTTAATCTATTTACATTATTCTCAGTGTCTTCTTTTATGACATATTTATCATTTGAGTTTAGGTTTAACTTCAAAAAATAATATTCGAGAGTCTATCACTATGTGCCTAATATTTTTACATTACCATGTTATACGACTACGTAGCAAACACGAAAAACTACAAGAGAGATAGGCAAGATTTTTATCAGGTTATTTTGTAGCATGTAAATATTTTAAACATTCGTACAAAAATAGAGGTGTGCCTTGTGAGGGTATTGTTTTGAAATGTTGTAATTTTCTGTCAATTTATAATATCAAATTATAAATATATTAAAATATTTAATACTCACATATATTATTCTCAATTGGAAAAATCAAGAGAGGAAAATGATATTGATAAAATAAACCATGGAAAGATGCAATAAAAAACATTTTCTTTTTGGACCACGAGCTTAATAAGGGAAAAAAAAAAACACCACTGAGGGGACTAGGCTAATTAGGGGGTGAGTATGGAAGAGAGAGTTAATCAACAAGGCAGGGCCACTAATGTCCATCCATATAAAAATTCAATAAATCTGATGGCTGAAACTACCAGAAAGGCACAATAGCAACATTGCACACATGTTAGACTACTTTTCCATATATCATTAGCAAAATAAAAAATAAAAAAAAATTATGTCAACGAACATATTGGAGGCATCAAAACAATCCACGCGATAAATGTGAATAAGATAATGGATTGCCACTGCTAGCATCAATTTAATCGCCCAAGGGTACGTAAACCATAAAGATACACGTTCAATTCCGAGTAATTGAAGAAGAGTTGCTTTGGTGAACCAATATAGGAAAATGCGTGCAACTTAGACAGGAAGCAGAAAAGATGGGCAAAAAAATTCACATATCAGCCTGCAGACCTGCAAACGTCTTGATTTGGTTGGTCATCATCATCTTGCTCTAAAATTGTTGTTGAAATAGTTTTCTACTTTTCAACAAGACAAACATACAATAATGTTGCATGCTGACATGGCAATACTAATACTCTCTAAATTTTTTGCACAATAACCATATCTATATGACTATTTTCCAATAGATTACATTTATATGGCTTTAAAAGGACAACTAAAACAAAAAGTACGGTACAGCATTACTAAAATACTTAATTCTTGGATGGAGTGGTATTTCATATTCAATGTTTTCAAGCAATCATTTTCGAAATTTCTAGCTAGGTGCGCAATTTAGCTCTTTCCTTCCTTAGCGTTCAAGTCCAGTTAGATCCAGTCAACATTGTCAAAATCTATTGAGCTTATCTCCCTATGGCAGCCAATTTCTACCAAATCTTATGAGATAAGTAGCTTTTATTGTCAAGATAATCTAGCAAGCCATCAGGCTAAGGTTATAAATTCTCAAATTATCACTTGAGAATCCAATAAGAATCACCAGTTCAATTTTATTTCCCCACTCAACACCATTTTCCCAAGAATCTGGAAGTTATTATTTGCGCGTCACTTTATATGGAGCACAGAAGTTGCATATTATAATAATCGTTTTAGTATTCCAAATTTAACAGCCAATGGAGTATATGTCAAAAAGATATTTGAAATGATATATGCATACTAACCTCCTTCAGGATATATTGAATTGTAATGCACCTCTGCCCAGAAGCTCAAACAAATTACTGCACAATATACATAACACGAGCAATTAAGAACAACTGTCACAGTATAACTCACTTTATCTAAGTTAAATAGGTTTCTTTATGATGCATCTTCAGGTCCAATTATTCATTAATACTAAGAGCTACACAAAAAGGGTGAATGGTTCTCTCAGTGAAGATGGAAGATAACTGTACCTCGTTTTGACCTTTCAAAATTAGGAAGAATCTCGATATAGCAAGTGTCCTTGAAAGATGTTATGACAAATATCTTAACTCCATACTGTAAAACATAGTAAGAAAAATTAGACAGCCAAATAAGCTATTCAGGACATTGATTAACAACGCTGCAACTCGGATTATCCAACCACATGCATAAAAAAGTTTAGGTTAAGACTCCTACATAGTTTTAGATTCAAATTTTTAATAAATCAAAATCAATGCTTTACATGTAAGCGTCATCTATCCACACAATACTCACATAAATAAGTAAATTAGAAGTTCTGCTTGCACCCTGCAAGTAGTAGGGTCTAGTTATCCAAATGAAACTAGGATCACATCTAAGCTCAATAGACTGAATTCCTAGGTATTAAGGAACTGAAATTGATAACATAATCCAATCTGTTGCTTTAATAACAAATGGTCAAAAATTTCAAATTGGAAATGCTACGTTATGGTTGGGGTTCATAATGTCCACTTTCAATATTGCATTACAATAGAATGAATTCTCCTACAAGGCGGGGGTCAAAAGTAATAACTTGAAAAGCAATTAAAAAAAAAAACAAGGAAAAGGACTTTCAGAAAGGTTATAAGACTGGTATAATACATGCAGTGACCCCACTTCTTCCATTGTTCCTGTTAGGTCTGGGTCAAGCTACCAAAGAGATGGGAACAAAAATGACATTCAGATCCTCAAGTCCAATTGACTATATCTTTATCTATCATGTTATTTTATTTATTTATTTTTTTTTTTGTTTGGGGGAGGGGGGGTGGTGGTGGTGGTGGTGAGGAGAGGGAACTTGGTGATTCCATTTAACTATTATCTGCCAATTGTTAAAATCTGCAGATCATATTAAATGCGTCGAAGTCTCAGCTATGTTTGGCAGAGTTTAACTGGTTGCTAAACAAAAAATTTCCTATAATAAGGTTGTAGAAAACAGAAAATCCATAAGCATAAAGATTTACAACATCCAATATCAGGGGGTATCTCAGACTCGGCAGATATAAATAATTTAGTAAAATCAGCTGCGACAAGTAAATGATATATAGCGGACAACGAGTTACGAGTTATAGAAGAATGTATACAAGTCATATGTCGTAAACATAAGAAATTAATAGATAAGTTGCCAAAGCATACAGAATCTGCAGCAGCCTGCAAAGTAACATGATCTCCCCACTCACCGTTCCTGATTCCATTAGCAAGATAGTCAAAGGTAAGGTACAAATATTTCAAGAAAGAAACTGATTAATTCAACTGGAAGAAATAGAAAGATACTTGGACATCTTCTCCAAATAGTCTCCATAAGCCATAGGAACATATCCCTCATATATTTCTGGGTACGACTTCAGCTGACCCATAAAAAATTTCATGTTATATTTTAACCAGAAAGCATCGTGATTAACTTGAAAAAAAATAAGTTCATGAAATCAAATCAAGTCATCACATTAGAATACTACGCTTAACTATAATGTGATAAAAGATTGCCAACCTACCTGATTCACAATTTCTTCTCTCACAAATTTATGGTGCTCAGGTGTTCGATAAATTTGATCTGATAGTGCGCGAAACTGAAAGCATTACAGACCTCATGTAACACAATGACTAATTAATTATTCAAATTGGAAGTCCAAAGGAATGTAACTATATCAGTGAGTCCAAACTTTAGCATCATGCTTGAATCTATGGTCACACCAAAACAGAGTATACAAGGACAACTACTCTCTCATTTTATTACGATATGATATGCAGGCCATCTAATTGATGAAAATTTTATTACTTCTAAAGAGAAGAGTAGCATCGAGTAAACATCATGATACTAGAATATATGCATGCTCAGACAGAAAAGATTAAACCTGACAGTTGCCATCTCCTTCAACTTTAGACTCAACCAACTCATATAGCTGCAACCTATGAATGACATAAGCACTCTCAGCTTCTTAAGTTTAGGATAACAAATTTAAACAACCAACCAACAACTATGAATAAAAGTTATCATAAATTAAAAAAAAATAAAACGAATGAAAAAATATGCATAAAATTAAGCATTACCTGTCCAATAGCCTTTGATGATCTAAAGTTGCTTCATCAACTGAAGGTATTTCTCCATTGATTCTGGGGACATGCTGCATGAAGGAAAACAAATATACGTAATTATAGACCATTTCGAAGATATTGATCTGAAAGACATACCATATGTAGCCCCTCCCCAAAAACAAAATGTTGCCAATAGTCTAACCCCACTGAGCAATTGATAGTAGCTCTCGACTGCCTAAATAAGAATTCAAATAGTAGACTCTAGAAAGCAAGCAGTTAAAAAATGTTATCCGATCATCAAACTAACAGAAGAAAACCTCAATGCAGCTAATTTCATATAAGATATCAAAAGTGTGATCCAGTGACATTGAATGCTAATTGACGAATAAATAAACGTAAAAAATAAAGAAAGTTTTCTTGAGTTCTTTCCCTGTAAAAAAGAAAAGTCTTCCTGAAATGCATTAACGACACTTGAGAAGCCAAACTTACTGGAATTGGAATCATCTGATTCAACCTTTTCCCCACTTCATCAAGAGCATATGCATTCATCTGCTGCAATGAATAGAACCACTCATCACCACAATAAGAATTCTTCTCAGAGCTAGAATATGAACTTGAAGGTCCCACATCATCTGCCTCTTCTTGATCACTCTCCTGTCCTACAAATTTTGCAGAAAATAAACACAATACAGTAAAGTAATGCAGAAAAACTAGAAGCTATGAATGATATCAGACCAAGAATGTTCAATATAAGATATACCAGGGTCATAGTTACTCATTGGATGACTGAGCCACTCTTGCGAGAAAGCAGATAGCGGCAAATTTTCAGTCCATTCATGTGGAGGAGCAGAAGCTTCTGCCACTGCAAGTTGTGACAGTTGTTGTTGAAGAGCATGGACCATTAGTTCATCATTTTCTATATTGCTGAATTCCGTATCATAATTCTCTTCCTTGAAATAATGCCCATGATAGCAATCAGTGTTATCTTGAGAATCAGTACCACAATATCCATAATTAGAATATGGGCCTCCATCAAAAAGCTGCAGGCCCCACTGTACAACATCAGGATCTTGCTCGTAGGAAATCATCTCCACAACAGACAGCTTCTTAACTCAAAAGACATTTGCTCCAACCAAACATATTTTATTCCAAGAGAGTCTTGTTTAGTATAACTCGACAAAGGTAATAATACTTATCCAAAGAATGCAATTAGCCTCAGAAAGTCATACTGCAGCCTGCCTTCCTATGAAACAATCATTGAACCAAATTATTTCCATCTCAAAGACCAGAGGATTGCTATAATGTGCATAATAACAAAGCTGAATGCAAATGCCTTTTCTAATGTCTTGTGAGATATGTGGAGTATTACTAGATTCCTTGTTTCCATGTTCAGAAACCATTAAATCTCAATTTTAATACGAAGAAGAGAATTTTGAACATGAACTTGGGGGTTTTTTTTGATGATTTCTCTCACCAAGCTTAGGGGAAAAAATGGTGGTCTGTTAGTTATAATACAAATGACATGGCAACTACAACTGAGAACAATAATCAGATAAATTAGACTAATGTTGAAATATTTTAGTCACTCAAAGCAAGGATATTAGTCAATATAATCAATAAATTATTCAAACCTATTAAAAGAAAAGGCTCACTCATTGGCCATGCTATACACCTAATCTTCTCCAGTAATATGAATAAAGATACTTAAACACTCTTGACTTTAATAAACATTCATGTGAATTCTCTTTAATGGAAGAAAGACGACCTAAGAATTCTGAAATTAATTCTAGTTGAATTTAAGACATAACACTCAAAGATTCAAACAAATTGATAATATAAATGTACAATAAGTTGCTTCAGATGCGCCAAATGAAGTGGAGAGACAAGAACTTTTCAGGCGTACAAATAACTCAAGCATCTGGTAATGGTTAAATTACTTCCAAAAGGAATGCAAAAGAGTAGCAATTGTTTTTAAAAAAGGAGATATCCACTGAGTCGTATACATAATCTTCGAAAGTCCGATCCATTAACTGATTTTTTCCTTTCCCAGTAGCCAAACAGCAAATCAAAAATTTAGAAACCGTTTTTCAATCTGGGCAAACTTCACAGAGAAAACAAACTATTCTCGAATTTAACTGAAAGCATCTCAACTAAAGGAAGCAATGGAAAACAACATACAAAAATCAGAGGAAATGAGCGGCGGAAATGCATTATTTTCTTTTACCTTTGGATCAAACCAAAGAAGATGCAGATCATGTTAAATCTATCGAGACAAAACAAGCAAAAGGCTCCGAGTTCGAAAAAAAGAATAGTTAGCTAAATTTTGAAATAAAAAAAGAGTATCATATTAATAATGCATATCATTGAGAAGGGAGCGAAGTAAGAAAAACGAATAGACGTCACAGAATGAGAAGGGGGTAACAGTGGGAACTGAGAAGTATCTTTTTAAGCTAAGGGCTTCAGAAAAGGCCAAAATGGTAAAGTGACAACATCACGAGGTTTTGTTCAGTGTTTCAGAAGCGAATCTTTGAAGAGTGAAGACTGTGACTGATGATGAGGAAGGGAGAGAGCCGTTTTTTTTTTTTTTTTCTCTATATGTAAGAGGGGATGGCAACTTGTGTGATACTGATAGCATATAAATATTTGCTTTCTTTTTTTCTCTGTGTGTGTAAATAAACAATTAAGGAGATTCGAAGAGAAGACCAAAAACTAAATTTTATTAAATTAGAGCTCTTTTTCAAATAAATATTTGGTTATTACACATTATTTTTTATATTAATATGTATTATTTTTTTAAGCTCCATTTGTAATATTCGGCACCATATATTAAGCGTGCTTTGCTCAAAAGTCTCATTGTTTTTAACTTTTTATTAAGGTGGTTGCTATTAATTTGGATAATTTAAAATTTTGATATAAACTATAAGTAAGTATGATTAATAGCGGAATCAAATCCTTGGTGTTGGTTGGTCCATTAGATTTATGTAAAATATTGTTTAGTACGAGGTTGGATGACTCAATGGATGTCATTGTCGGGGACCACTTTATAGGAATATTGAGTGTGACATTTCATATGCAACAGCCAATGTCACACTCATTTTAGTTCAAATAATCTCAATTTACAGTATTGCATAATATCAATAAATCAGGTTATTTGCCATCTAATATGTTAGAAATGGATGATTGATTTTAATAATACATTTTAAAATTTTAATTTCATAAATATTATATTTTTTAAACAATTTTTATATTTATAATAATTTTTATTTTTAATATTATGCCATTTTATAAAATAATAATAAAAAACTAAAACCACCAATAATGTATATTGTTACACCACATGTCCACAAGAGTCACGTGATTTGCCAAATTTCTTGATTTCCTTTAACTCATTACTTATATGAAGGTTTTTCAATTATTGTCCCTATTTTTTTTGTCGTTGAAATTTGTATCCCACGTCAACAGTGCATACGTCCATTGAAGTTTCTGTTGCAATGTGTGTCTATCTTCCCCTGATTCCCATAGTTTCGCCAACTCTTCCTCCCCGCCATTTCTTCTTCCGAAAAAACTTACCATCTCTGCACACCCAACTCTTACTCTCTTTCTCTCTCCTCTCTCTCTCTCTCTCTGCCTCCCAATCCTCCATTTTCATCTCTCTGTAACCAACCCTGCACGTCTGAATCTCTGCTTCACTGCGAATCAACCCAAATTCACAATGAATTTACCCATCTAGTTCTGAATTTCTTCCTTCATCATCAAATTTTGTTTTTTTTTTTTTGGCTGAGATAGTTTTTTCCCCGTTGAAAGCTAAAAAATGAGCAACAGAGATGGTCAAAACATGATGAGAAATACTGGTTTGGTTATAGTTGTTGTATTAAGCTGCTTTTCGGGGCAAGTTTATTGTCAGGACAAACCAAATGACATGAGTAATAATCCAGCTGTGGTTCAGCTCTTCGCGGAGGCCATCTACAGCAGCCTCTCTAATTTCACCTCCATCTTCAAGGACGAAATCAAAGAACGTTTGGGTTTTTGCATAGTTGATGTGTGAGCAATCATTTTCCCCCATCGTTTTCATTACTTTTCCTTCCTATCATTTTCTTTTTGTTTTCTATTAAAACAGAAAAAATGTCATTTTCTTCTCTTCTCCCTCAGGGACGCTGATTGGGATGGGGCATTTAATTTCTCCAAAAATTTGAATTTTCTGACCCAATGTGCCCAGAAAGCAAAAGGTATATGGAGTCCAGCGTAGAGTATAACTGAAGCCATATAATTGCATACAATATGTAATATTAAGAATGACAAGAAAAGACTTGAGTAGTCAGGACCAACACTGTTTAAAGAAGACTTTTTTCTTCCATTTTTTTTTAATTTTTATTTTTGGTGGCTTCACAGGAGATATTACACAGCGCATATGCACAGCAGCAGAAGTAAAGTTCTATGCCGGTAGTTTTGCTGCGACCGCATCATCAAAGAAAACCTCAAGCAACTACTTGAAGCCCAACAAGAACTGTAATTTGAGCTCATGGGTTAATGGATGTGAGCCTGGATGGGGCTGTAGTACCATTCAGAAAGTTGAACTTAACAATGCTAAGGACATACCATTTAGAACTAATAATTGCCAGCCTTGCTGTGAGGGTTTCTTTTGCCCTCATGGCATCACTTGCATGATACGTAAGTATTAGAAAAACAGCCATCAATTTAATACATTAGTATCAAACACTAGGCTATTTCATGTTCTTTTTAATGACATGCATATGTTGCATTCTTGATCAATTTCAAATTGTGGGAAGAAAATGTTTCTCTAGACTCTAGTTATATATATGTTCATGTTCTTAGTCCTAACTTGTTTTGTTTGGTTTTGCCAATTTGTTTACTATTGAAGCTTGCCCATTGGGTTCTTACTGTCCACGGGCACAACTCAATAATAAAACTGGAGTATGTGAACCGTAAGTACATAGCGTTTGTAGTTGCTATTTTTTCAAGTTTCTTATTTTTGGCATACATTAATATTTATCAGCAGAATCAATCTTCAGATATCGTTATCAGCTACCTCCCGGAAAGTCCAATCATACTTGTGGGGGAGCAGATATTTGGGCGGACATTACGAGTAGTAGCGAGGTATTCTGTTCAGCAGGATCATACTGTCCGTCTACTGTCCAAAAAAATCCTTGCAGTAGGGGGTATTGATAATTATCCCTGAACTTTTCTAGCGCTTGTTCTTAGATTTACAAGTTGCTACTTCATTTCTTACTGCCTGTATATTCTTACATTCTTCTCAAGACCTTTGCACCTTGCTTTATCTTCTGATCTCTCTATTCTATTCTTTTTTCTCTTCTGTTGTTCCTTCTGTTTCTCAATTCTTTTTCAAAGCTGCTTTCTGCTTACATTGCAGGTATTACTGCAGGACAGGTTCTACTACTAAAGAGAGTAAGTTCCCAAAATCTTATACTTGACTTAATAGAATTACTAGCGGCCATTCTTCCGTGTCCATTGGAAGGGTCAATGAAAATGTATATAAAGTGGCTGCAGATGTGAGTTATACCAAAATGGATCTATGTATGCCATTAAGTGAGACTGTGATGTTATTGCAGGACATGTTAATTTCGCCTATTGTAATGCTATTGTAGGACATCAATTTCAAGGGTAACAACTGGAAAATCATAGCTTACATACCTTCCGGTATTCAGCTTGCATGATTGCGGTCTTTGATTGTACAGCATAAAGGGTGGTTTTAGTTATTTCATCTCTGCATGATTTCAAAATATTGTGCAATAACATGTCAGAGATGCCAACGTATACACATTAGTATAATGGATAATATATCTATATGCACATAGATAAGAGTTCATACCTCATATTGGTAAATCTATATGGGCATTCATGCATGTGTTTGTAATGCATGGGAGAAATCTATCATTTCTGGTTACTGTGTACCTTCCTCTGCGCTACCTATAGTTGTTTACTATATCTGGAGCATGTATATCTGTTGAAATGTATTTCTACCTAGAGTTTGAAGGCTAATTTACATAGCATAGTCTAAGATGGCGGTTCCAGTGATCCTTCCTATTCTTTTGTTTTTCTATTTTTCCCAGAATGTTTCAGGTTGGCTTCTTGTGAACCCAAATCAGCAAATCAGAATATTACTGCATATGGTGTCATGGCTTTTGTGAGTATTCTTTTACTCTTTGTTATATTTCCATAGTATTGATTACAGTGTTAGTATAACGTTAAATATCTGATCATACATTGTCAAACACTCTCCATAAGCTTGTAAAACTGGGATGCAAATTTTCCTTCTGGAGCAACCAAACAAGTCACATGATTGATGAATTTCTTTCTCTTTCGGTCGAGTTGGTTTCATAGTTAATTGTAACCAGCCGCACTATACACTCATGCAGTGACCCTTTGCTTGCCAATGCAGGCTGGCTTGAGTTTTTTGCTTCTTATCATATATAATTGTTCTGATCAAGTACTTGCAACTCGAGAAAAAAGACTAGCAAAATCAAGAGAGAGAGCAGCTCAAAGTGTAAGAGAAACACAAGCACGTGAAAAATGGAAATCTGCAAAAGATATTGCTAAGAAGCACGCAGTAGGATTGCAAACACAATTATCAAGAACATTTTCTCGTAGAAAATCTTTGAAGCAGCCAGATCTGAGAGGTTTTGGTTCTAAAAATGAATCTTCCCTACCGCCAATAGGTCCAGGAGGTGCTGGTACTTCTCAGCAATCAAAAGGAAAGAAAAAGGAGAAAAGCAACCTCAGTAAAATGATTGACCAACTTGAGGAAAACCCTGATAGTCAAGAAGGCTTTCATCTTCAGATAGGAGATAAAAATATCAAAAAGCAAGCACCAAAGGGTAAAGCACTGCATACTCAGAGCCAAATTTTCAAGTATGCATATGGTCAGATTGAGAAGGAAAAGGCTATGCAGGAACAAAATAAGAACCTGACCTTCTCCGGAGTTATTTCAATGGCTAGTGATATTGATATCAGGAAGAGGCTTACAATTGAGGTTGCTTTTAAAGATTTAACCCTCACTTTGAAAGGAAAAAACAAACATCTTTTAAGAAGTGTGACTGGGAAATTATTTCCTGGCCGGGTTTCAGCAGTTATGGGCCCATCTGGTGCTGGTAAAACAACATTTATTTCTGCTTTAACTGGCAAAGCACATGGATGTACCACAACTGGTTTAGTTCTTGTAAATGGAAAGGTTGAGCCTATTCGGTCATACAAGAAGATCATTGGATTTGTGCCACAAGATGATATTGTGCATGGAAATTTGACAGTGGAGGAGAACCTGTGGTTCAGTGCCAGATGCAGGTATATACCACATATAGTTCCTTGATCACTTTAGTCTCTTGAATGACTCTGAAAGATAGACTGATAATACTTTCAATATGACAAGTACGTATTATATGCCTTGTAAATAAGACGCAGGATTGAACGCATTTTCTAGCTATACTCTCACTTTTACAACATTTTCTTGCCACTGTAGACTCTCAGCTGATCTACCAAAAGCAGAGAAGGTCCTAGTGGTTGAAAGAGTGATCGAGTCCTTGGGTCTGCAGGCAGTGAGGGATTCTCTGGTTGGGACAGTAGAGAAGCGAGGAATCTCTGGAGGTCAAAGGAAACGAGTAAACGTTGGACTGGAAATGGTTATGGAACCTTCGCTTCTGATTTTAGATGAACCCACATCTGGTTTGGACAGTTCATCTTCTCAGTTACTGCTTAGAGCACTTAGACGTGAGGCTCTTGAAGGAGTAAATATATGCATGGTCCTTCACCAACCAAGGTAATTTCTTTTTTTCAAATTTAAGAATCAAAATCTTCTCTGTGTAATGGACAAATCATTTTATTTACCTCCAACCACCTAAAATAATACTTCCTTTTCTATTCTTCTTTGGGTGTTCTCCAGTTACTCTTTGTTCAAGATGTTCGATGATTTTATACTACTTGCTAAAGGCGGCCTTACAGTTTATCACGGACCAGTGAAGAAAGTTGAAGAATACTTTTCTAGCCTGGGAATTGTTGTCCCCGAGCGTGTTAACCCTCCAGATTATTACATAGACATTTTAGAAGGAATAGTGAAACTTAGTGCAAGTTCTGGAGTGAACTATAAACAACTACCAGTTAGATGGATGCTTCATAATGGTTACCCAGTTCCCATGGATATGCTAACAAGTGTTGAAGGAATGGCCGCCACAGCTGGTGAAAGTTCAACACAAGGAGCAGCTAATCCTGGAGGGGAAGGTGATACCTCTTTTGCTGGAGAACTTTGGCGGGATGTAAAGACCACCGTTGATATAAAGAAAGACATCATACAAAATAATTTCTTATCTTCTAGTGATTTATCCAATCGGAAAACCCCTGGACTGCTACAACAATACAGATACTTTCTTGGAAGGTAAATTACAAGAGAGATGACAGATTCAGCTAATCTTCAAAACTTGATTTTGTTGTATACTTTATTCCCTGCAGGCTTGGTAAGCAACGGCTACGAGAAGCTAGAACACAAGCTGTAGATTTTCTAATTTTGTTACTAGCAGGAATATGCTTAGGAACACTTGCCAAAGTGAGCGATGAATCATTTGGAGCTACTGGTTATACATACACTGTGATAGCAGTATGTAAGTTTCATTTAGTTTCTTAGTTGCTATTTGCTAAGTATACTGAAGGATCTAATCCCTTTGTCATCTTTACTTTCTCACTTATAATTTCTTACTTTCAGCGCTCCTGTGTAAGATTGCGGCTTTGAGATCATTTTCATTGGATAAGTTGCACTATTGGAGGGAGAGCGCTTCTGGCATGAGTAGTCTGGCTTACTTTCTTGCAAAGGATACCGTCGACCATTTCAGCACAATTATCAAGCCTCTGGTTTATCTATCAATGTTCTATTTCTTCAACAATCCTAGATCATCCGTTGTAGATAACTACTTTGTCTTGCTATGTTTGGTGTACTGTGTCACTGGCATAGCTTATGCATTGGCAATCTATCTTGAACCTGGTCCAGCTCAACTGGTGAATCATCTAAATCTTTTCAAAGTTTATCCTAGTATATAAAATGATGTGGAAATGTCTTACTTTTAGTTACAAGCCATTCTTGTTTTATGCAGTGGTCAGTGTTACTTCCTGTCGTTTTGACTCTCATAGCAACCTATAACAACGAAGAAGAGAACAAATATGTGAGATTTATAGCCGACTTGTGCTACACCAAGTGGGCTCTTGAAGCATTTATAATATCAAATGCAAAAAGGTTTGGTTTCTTATCTACTTCCTATAATACGCCTTTATCTTAGGATTTTCACTTGTGCTGATCTCTCTAACTGGTTTCTGCGGCTTAGATACGGTGGAGTTTGGTTGATAACACGGTGCGGTTCACTCTATGCCCGGCACTATGATCTCAACCATTGGTATCAATGTTTAGCTGGTCTCATCCTAATGGGAATACTCGGTCGCATTATTGCATTCTTCTGTATGATAGTCTTCCAGAAGAAATAAGTCCAACTCGAAATTCCTTTACGCTTTCTTTTTGTACAAAACAAGACACAAGGCCAAGACAATGGCTGGTGATACAACTTGTTCTTCCCTGATAAAACGGACAAGTGTTGAATCCTCGTGCAGTTTATTATATGCATAAGAATGAATATCTGAGCGATAGTGTGATCGTTGACACCAACTTAGAGGAGTAGATAGCATAGCATTGGACTGACTCAATGGCAGCTCATCTCACTAATGGTTTGCTAGATCCCCGTTTATGTACGTATGATTTTGAGAATAGTTTAACTTCACCAATTTTTCTGGATGTTCTATTTTTAAGGCTTTATTCATTGAATAATTGATGAGGATTTGGATTAAAGAACAAGAGAGAAACGTGTAATGGTGAATCAGACTCTGTCAAGACGGGCCAACCCGTCGCGACCCGCCAGTAAATGGGGCGGGACAGGTTGGCTCGCAGTGGGCTAAGAAAATCTCAATCTGCGGGTTAGCGGGCCAGCACTTCAAAATTATGAAAAAACCTGTAAAATAGGAGAAAAAATTGATGAAGGAACAGCCCAAATAAATTGCATATCGGGCACAATCTCTGATCTCTTTAGTCAAGAAAATTCAGAACAAACAAAGAAACTGAAAGTTTCGATTCTTAACTACAGAAACAGAGATGTAACAAACGCACACGTCATTTTCCACCTTTTTCGTTTCACTCAATTCTCAGCAACCAAACAGAACTTGAAAACCAAAGCAAATTCATCCAAATTAAAGCACACAAAAATATAAGTTCCTCACAACAATGAACGGCAGGACCTGACTCTCCTCACTCTCTGATTCAAACTCTACTCAAGCTGAATCTAAACTTCAATTCCTGATTATAATCAAAGAAGAACCAGAGCTACAGAACCATCAAACATTGAAAACTGAACATTCATACTCGTTGAATCCGTACGATCACATAGGGAATGAGAGAGAAAGCTAACCTGAACGAAGCAAATCTCCCTCATGAGTGGTGAACTGGAAATGCTTCTTCTCGGTTCGAATTTCAGTGACGAGCGAAGCTGAAAAGGCTGCAATTCTGCACTCAGAGAGTGAGAGAAAGAGGTTTCCTTCTCCGGCGATTGCGAATGAGCCTGCGATGGATAGAGAGCGATCCGAGGGCGGACCTGGCGGTGGCTACCTTCTCCTCCTCTGGCGCAGAGAGACAGCTCAGAGTGTGAGAGGCATCGAGAAAGGTATGAGAATTGGGGATATTTTGGGTTAGGTCTTTTTTTCAGTCTGACTCCCACGGGTCAACTCTCTCGACCCGCCCTGACCCACGGGTCAAACGGGACGAATTTATTGACCCACTTTTAAACGGGCTAGGAAGAATTGAACTTATCCCCTCATATGTATGGCGGGGCGGGTCATCCGGACGGGCCAAACCCAACTTGACAACGCTATTAGAATCAGATGAATGCTATCGGATTGCCACATGTTCATAAATGTTCAAGCAAATCGGGTTTCAATATTATGACCCATAATTTGTAAAACAATGCACACGATATTGGAAATAGTAGATGAGCAACAACATTAACATGTTAATTCATTTGTATACACATAAATAAGGATTTAAAAACATGTAGATATTACAGAAATAAGCATATGAAGATTCAAAAAGGGGGTAAATGGTTATGTACACATTATACTTGTCATACAGATGTCGAAAATGGAAGCTTTATCTCCAAACCAAAACTTTTTTCAGTCTTGTGATCCGCCTTATACAAAGTAGTTGTTAAATTTGTTAATCTCATCTGAAATGTTTAATCTGCTGTTTGAGACCCGTATATTTCAAGAATGAAAACTGGGGAAAACACGAGGAACTTGAGTCCACTTTTACAATTTTAAATGAAGGCTTCAACCTAAATATTAGATAATTTAGATTCTCTGTCTCGCTGCATCAGAGAATGCTATATATCATTTGCCACACTTCCATAGATATTCAAGCAGTGTCACAATAGCCATATTCCTGAAATCAATAAATTATCTCTCAAGTTACTAATATCATCAAGTTCTAAACAGAAGACTAAAGATATTGGAAATAGTAGATGAGCAACGGTATTATATGCTAATACTTGCTGTTAATCCATCTAATACATTTACATAAGGATTGAAAAGGACTAAACAATGCAGATATTACCAAAATAAGCACATAAGGATTCAAAAGGAGGACAACCAGCACCATACATGTTTTACCTCTCACTACTGAAATGGATTCGAATTTGGAAGTGTTATCTCCATAGCATATCCCCCATGAATTTGAGAGCTGGGACACCCCTTATCTCCATATCCACTAAGGGTACCTGGCATAATCTTAAACTGGCAAGTTCTGAATCATTGTGGATAGTTTCAATAGCTCGCATTTGATCCTGCATGTACAGAAACAGCAATGAAGCAGCAGAGTTTTATTTATTGTGTCTAGCATGTTTTTTCTTCTTGCAAATTAGAGATTATCGGTAGAGTTACTTGAGAAGGATAATTATTTCAAACAGCTTTCACCTTGCGAATATTAAATCACTTGCAGCTAAGTTATGGAATATGTTGTGAAGGATACAACGTTTTCAATTATTTTTGGAAACAGTAGATGAGCTTGCCAAAATTTGCTATTCATAAATAAATATACATATCATAGTCACAATAGACCTTAAATGTACAGTGCATAAATTGCCTATTGCATGTCCTCAGATCCAACTTGCCAAGACAGGTTAGGGCAGAATTCTAATGGAACTCCATCTTTTTTGTGCATAATGGCTCCTGGGTTCCTCTGATCTTTGTCATTCTTCTATTTAGTCATTTAGTTTCTGTTACGAAGATGGACTGATCTTACCATAATACCCATTAAACCTGGTAAATTTCCAGACAGCAACATTAAATAAATAAAGCTTAACCAATGAAGAAGGACTGCCTAATTTGTGTTTCTCTTATGCGAGCAAACAATCATTTGCTTGGTCATTAACTTGTAATACAAAATGCAACATTTATTATTTAAATACTCTGACATGCTATAGATGAAAGGTTCATGTCATCATACATGTGCAAGACAATCAATTAAGATATAGAAACATGGAGGAACAATTTCTTAGTACCTTCCTTCTCATAGCACAAAACTTGCAGTCTGAGGCAGGCGGCAAGACCTGATTAATGATCAGCTTCCGAACAGGAACTCCTTCATTCTTTAAAGAAGTGTGCAATCTTGCCGATTCTTTAATTGCCATTACCTTGAAGAGGTTATAATCATATAATCACAATGTAATTGCAGTGGAAATTGCAAATAAAAAGCTAGAAAGTATAAAAAAAATAAAATATTATGCTGACATGAGAGTCCTATAAAATCATGTTTCAAGACAAGCATACCTTTCTGTTTAAGGAATTAAATCCATCTGTAATTGCAACATTGCTGTCACATTCAAAAGCACTCTTGTGGATATCAATTTTACAAGAGCAGGCAAAGTCTTTAGCTCATGAAGTTCAACTAGACCTCATTAAGACAAGGCCCTCAGGCAAAAAAACTAATGGATGGATGCAATTTGAGGCTAAACATTATTTTGCAAGCATAGGTTTAGTTGCTTTTGATATGCATTAATTGCTCACAAAGAGTTCTCTGATATAGAAACAGGGAATGCTTCCTTTCTTTGGAAACAATTCATCCTGACTTCTACTTCTTAATTGAATGTGCAAAAACACAATTATCTACTTTGGGATCAAATTCGTTCATCCACAAATAAATCAATATAGAATGATTTTCACATTAGAACCAGAAGAAACCTCCGATTCATGGCACAAATTAAAATTCCCGTTGTTTCAAATTCGGCATTTCACCTTTGACTAACAGCATTATTGAAAAGCAGAAGGTCAGCATTACCGTTGGAATTGTTACTATAATGAATTCCGTAGTATCTGAGTTGTGGAAAAGATCCCGTACTTTTGCCATTCTCTCCTTAATTTGCTCTAGTTTGACTGACTGCAAGTTCATATACTGGATACTTAGAATTTTAACAGATGAAGAGGCTTATTGAAAAGGTTTATAAGCTTACAGCATCACTTCGAGGCTCTTCTTTTCCAAACAAAGATTTGAAAGATGAAGTTAATTTAGTCTTCAACTGGATAATGTAATTCATTTGGTTAGTCCAAGTCCACAATAAATAAGCAATACAGTTTAAAGTTCAAGATTCATACCTTTATAACTTTGCCTATAGATCCATCCAGAAAGTCAGGCAGCGAGAGTAGCCGAAGTGTATGACCCTATCAACCAATTTATAAGATAAAAACAATTATTTCTCTAAATAAAATCCAAATATATTAATAGATGAGCTGATAATTCCTACAGACCGTTGGTGCCGTATCAAAAACTATCCGAGTGAACTTCTTATATTCTTGTGATTCAACAAACTGCAACACCTGGATAAAAGCAGCATAGTCAGGAACCAGCAACACATTTTCATCCAATCATTTATATCCCGTTTTCTTTTCAATTCTTGACTTCAGACAAAAATAAAATACTACATACCGTGGAGATTGCAAGGATTTCATCCATTCCAGGTGGAGGAGTGTGCAACAGCTCTTCCAGTTTTAGTTCCCCTAACTATGGAAAAAGAGTGTTATGTTAACATCTAACACAGACCTAAAGGGCCCATCCTAATGAAGAAAAGAACAATAAAGGAGTGAAATGGATACTCAAAGCTACGGAAGGTAGATGAAGGAAAAACTCATAACTAAAGACAGATATTACCTGGTCAAAAATCATCCCAAGTCCCATACTGTGCATTATATTCTTAACACCGTTGCTACCACCTTTTTGAATAGCTGTATGGATGTCTTCCATGGCTTTTTCCGGGTTAATCTGTCACAAATGAAAGGATTAAGTCGGAATGGTATAAACTATAAAGAGTCTACAAGGGACCCATCAAAGCAACTCCATTTTGGTATATTCTGTTTAATCATCGAATACCTCAAGTGCATATAATGGAGAAGCCACACCTTCAACTGGAACAAGCCTGCCTCCTGTCAAATCCTAGTGGGGCCTTAGCACTATTTCAGTGAAGTATTCTCCAAATTCCGGAGAGTACTAAAGTAAGAGAAAAATCTTGAAAATATAAGAAAATTCACTTCATAAAACATTGAGGGAGTATATCTAGGCACCTGTGCAAAAGAGTCACTCAAGGAGTGAGCAGGGTCAGTTGAGATCACCATAGTGGGGTGCCCATGGTTTGCAAATTTGACAGCAAGGGAAGCAGCACAACTTGTTTTTCCGACACCTCCCTTCCCACCAAGCATGTAATACTTCCGCTGGTTTCCTGCAACCAGGTCGTCAAATCCACAAACCGCTTCTGTAAAAGTTCCCAGTAATCTCGCTGCAGGAAAGAATTCAATTCACTTTCATTTGGATTCTCCTGAAGTAAGTATCTCAATACAGATGAATCAAAACCTTTCGAGGGTAAAACAGGTTTTGATCCAGCGTGATGCTTAGTTTAGCAATTACTATCAGGTTTTACGAAACAAAATGGCTACCAAATTCAAGGCCTATTCTCATAACCATGGATCCGATTTTTACAATGCAGTGGCAGCAGTGGTTTTCAAATCCATTTCATATGCTAATACGTTGGCTGGGGCAAAATGTTTCCTTCCACTCTTCAGAGGGATCCTTCTCCATTCTTTAATGCTACATAGGAAGTTTATAACATGTTCGCATAACAGATGGTACATTGTTGGTCGCTAGGTAATGATTATAATGAAATTTAAAGGACATGAAAAATAAGCAAGAAAGTCTAGAAAGAATAAAATCGGTTCCCGTTTTAATGGTGGGAGAGGGGGGGGAGAGAGAGAGAGAGACAGGGAAATACCTTGAAGCGAAGTTGTTAAAGGTGTTCCATGTAAAGAAGACGAAGAAGAGTTAAAGCTTCTGTTGATTTTGTAAAGAAGGGAATGCTTTTGGGTTTTGGATATTTGACGAAGTAGAACCGCCATTACTGAGGAGTGAGAGTTTACCGAACAGGGGAAGCTACCGAAGGAGTGAAGAGAGCGACGTATTTTTGTTTTGAACCCTTCTGACCTTGAGGAAAATAAAAAAGAAAAAGAATCCCACAAACAATTGTTGAGCCCAGTAAAATTGTGAAACTAGAAATCTTCTTTCTTCTCTAGGGCTCCAAATCCAATTGTTAAAGGGATATAGTGGGCAATGATTGGGCCCAAATTACAACCTTACATTCTAATTGGGCTATGAATTATTTAGACAACAACCATAGGCCTACTAATTACTAAAGCACCGTCCTTGTCCAGATCCAAAAAGTGAAATACTTGTGATTACGTAGGCAAAAGAGAAATTTCCAATACCTTGCCATCCGTAGGATGAGTGTACATCACTGATTCTGAGCAAAATGTATTTGTTGAATATAAAGTTGCAGGTTAGGACCACTCTGATGTCTGATCCATAGGAGCTAGGACAACATATCATAATGGATGGCTTTAAGATTGATGAGCTTTATAGTCACCCATGCACCACAGCTGACTTTAGCAACCCTCTCTTCCACTCTAAAATTCACCACTTTTGGACACTCCCCATAGCACCACGTCAACCTCGCTTGCTAGTTCAATATTTTTTTGATCAGTCTGTTGCTGGTTAAATATTTATTGATGTAATATGTCTAGTCATAAAAAATAAATTATTCCATTTTTTTTAAAATAATTAATCATTTCAAATTTCACTCAATTAGACAATTTAAAAATAATTACGACGTCTTCTCTAAGCTTGTTACATCATATATTTTTTGTGCTGAGAAATTAAGTAGAGAAAGAGAAGAGCATGCTTAAGAAGGCAGCAAAGGTAGCACGTAATATGAGCTTGAGAGACGTAAGCCATATCCTGAATTCCTCATAATTTGTTGGTTAGCTTAAAATAAAAGTGCGCCTATGAGCCTTAGCTCTGTCACCCATAGTGACTCATTGGAAAGGATGGTCCAGTTCCGATCGAGTAGCGAATATGTCACCACCAGTATGCATGAGCATGGGCACAAGAGTTTCTTGTTACTTTTTTTTGCTAAAAGAAGCTATTTTTCCAATGGGTGATTGAGATACATGGGATCTCTTATATAATGAGAATCTGATCATGTTTCCTCTAATGAAAGAAAGTTAATTTTCTATTGTTTTATTTGTGTACTTTGGTTTACTTTGAAAGATGGGGGTTACTTTCCTCTTGTATATCCATTAATGGAACAATGTACATATCCTTGTAAGATTTATTCGTCATTGAGCCATCATTTGTTCATTTTTTCCTACATTTTTTTTTATTTTTTATTTTGTGGAACCAAAAATCACCTTTTCTTAAGAGGTATGTAACTAGAAAATCAGATTACAATATTGATATCATGACCAAATAGAAGGTGCAACATACATAACCGCCAACGCTCAACTCAAAATCAAAGACCAGAATTGCAAGCTACGCCAAAGACGAAACCCACCAGAACCATTTTTTTTTTCTTAATTTTTAATTTTATCTCCGCATGATGTCCCACTCCCACCCACAACCACCACAATGGCTGAAGCAGCTGCTTAATGAACATCCTGAAAGCTCCCTCTCATCTTCTCAAACACTACTCCACAAAACCTCTTCATTCTCTTCCTGTCCTATTCAATTTCAAACGTCAACTACTGCAACATCAAGCAGCCTCAGCCACTCTTCCTTTGTCCCCAAACTTTTCTCATCCTCTCACCAACACTTGAATGAACGTCACAGCCCCCCATTTTCGTGTTGTTTTAATGTCTCTTCCAAGCGTTGGGGTACCCTCAAGCTCGGCTGCAGCGACGCTTCTTCCATGGCCAGTCAAGTAGAATGCTCACTTCGCTCCCCCTCTCAGATTGTAAGCCTCTCTGATTAATTGCACTTTTTTTCTTTTTTAACATTAATAGTTATGTATGTGAGAAAATTGCAGCATGTCAGGCATGCATTTCCTTCAGTTTTGGTTTCTTTTACCCTCACATGGATATCATCTATATATAATTAAGACACAATCCAGTATGGGAATTGGGACTGTTATATATAATTACCACAAATAATTTAGACATATAGGGATCGTTACATGCTTCATGTGTATTCCCAGAAAAATAGTGCACGTTTTCCTTTTTCCAAGAAAAATATATATATGCCACTCCTTTTTTAATCTTTTTGTTTGTTTGCAGAGAAAGAAGAAAGTAATTGGGAAGAAAAAGAGAGAGGAACTAGAAAGAGAGGTATTTGAATTCATGCTGCTGCTCATTTTGATTGCGTTCTTAATATTATAGTTACAGAATGTTCAAATTAAAGCACCATTAGCTTTGAAGAATAAATGTCTATGATTTATAGGTAGGTAGTCTCAATGGATGATGATTTAGCACATCTAGACATAGAAAACTCTTGGTGCAGAGATCTAGATGAGCTTTTGCTAAGGAAACAAAAGTAAGGGTTTGGTGCATGCACCGCTAAATGCTAATTCGATACTCATTTGTTAACCAGAAGTTAAGAAGTGCATGCATTTTTCTTTCAGACTAGCTAGCTAGTTTCAGGATACCATATTTGTCATTCCATAGAAGATAATTGACCACGACTGTGTCCAATATCTGTTATAGTAATTAATTAAGATGGGAGTAAAAAGTGTCACCCTCCCTTTGAAAAAGCTTCCTCATGTCACAAAGTATAATTCAAACTTTGGAACTATAAGTTGGCTATTTTTGCCAATAGAGGGGGCCAGCAATCAATGAGAACCATAACTCTTTAAGGACCCCGCTTTTGAATTGGAAAATTTATGCATATGCATAGTCTGGAAAATTTCAACTTGTTGACAATTTAATTGTTTTATGTTTAACGAGGAGAGACATAAGATTATTGAGAACATGACATAATTTAGTTAACTATGATCTTTACAAGTAAGTGATGACTTTTGAATTTGATAACCAGGTCTCTATGCTGCAAAGCTTGTTGGATCAAGAAGAAAAGGTTCATGAGATTTTGGAGATGGTTCACAATCGGCCAGATGGTTCAGCCATATCTATCCCAAATTTTCTTCCTCCTAAGGTAATATATCAGTTAACAATTTGCTTTTTTTTTGTTTTTTTTCCTAGTGTTTTCTCCATTCTCCACTATTTATTCAAGTTGATAGACATTGTAATATTCCTAGGGGTATATAAGGTTTGGCAGGGAAATAATGCAGCATCATTTCCATACACATATCAGCCAACCTTCTTCTTGCTTCTAGAACAACTGCTAGAGTTAACTCAACAAGAGCTACTGCCTGTACCAAGTTAATTTTTTTTATTTAAAAAAATTCTCTCTTTTGATTAGATAATAATCAGGATGAAAATAGTGATTATGAAACAGGTAGCATGGTATTACTTTTTTATTTTTGTTTGTAAGAGAATCAATTCGATACCTCTGCTATATCTTTCATTGGTTTTTGATTGCGAGTCAAGTATTTCAATCAGAAAATGATTGAAGAAACTTATTAAGGTTTACCCTGTGATTTATGCAGATGAAAGAAATCTTAGCGGAACTAGTCATAGTTGAGGGCGAGATATCTCGCCTTGAATGCCAAATAAGCCAACTTCAAGATAGTTTAAAACATGAACAGCAAGTCACCAAGGAATCAAAATCGAAAGCATGGAATCAAGGGAATTTGAGCAATTCCAGCAATCATTTATCGACTGCAACAATTCCAATTCCTAGTCCTCTTCACAGAAGTCTTCATGAAAGAATGGCATTTGAGACTAAGGCATTGCATTTCATAAGCAAAGCTATAAAGGGTGATTATAATCTCAATCACTTCAGTTTGAATGAGAAAACAGGATATCTGAAAAATTATGTTGAACAGAAAGAAAATCATTTTTCTGAAGATGTTAAATTTCAAGATAGACTTCCAAGAAAAAATGGGATGGTGAAGCCAGCCTCACCTTTACGAGACCCCCGCCATCCATCACCTAAGGTAAGCAAAGCAAGCCAATTTTCATGGATTCATGCATGTAATCTTCTATAGCTTAATCACAATAGAGACAGTTTTCTTCTATATTGGCATATAACTTAGAAGTAAAGAAAAGGTCAACCTTTCATTACACTGCTTTAAATAAATCAATGACCAATGCCTTATGCATGCCATAGTATGGAATTGATATATATGATTGTCAGTGGTGAAAGTTTTCTAATTAGCAACTACTTTCTCAGCCGCGAGAACGTAATCTAGAGATGTACTTAGATTTGCCAACGAAATCTCTATTGGATCCACTTCTATCAGAAGAGAACGACCTGAAGTGGCAACCTAACAAGCTGTCAGAGAGCATCATGAAGTGTTTGAATTTTATTTATGTGAGACTACTCAGAACATCAAGAGCAATGGAATTGGAGAAATCAGGGCCAATTTCGAGGTCTATCCACTCTTCTTTAAGCTCAAGAAGCTTCAGGGTTGATACTGGCTTAAACCCAAAATCAAGCCTTATGTTGCAGAGAGAATCAAGGCAGCAAGACCCATATGGTATCTTCAATACAGAAGAGTCAATTCCAAGGGATATTGGTCCTTACAAGAACTTGGTTATATTCACCTCTAGTTCTATGGATCCCAAATTCATATCAAGTCCTTCTTCTATTCCACTACTGAGAAAATTAAGGTATGACATAATACTAGAGAAATAAGTCGGTCCATTAGCCAATTCATATTAACATTCTCATTTGTTTATTTTGGAACACAGGGTCTTGATGAGCAATCTCCAGACAGTTGATTTGAGAAGCCTCACTTATCAACAGAAACTAGCATTTTGGATCAACATGTACAATGCCTGTATCATGCATGTAAATTATAGAAATTTTATTCTGCCTTTCTTTTATGTGGATTTCATTATAAGTGCTCTAGTTAAATTTCTGTATCATCTATAGTTCTTTACATCAACATCGTATCAGCAGCTGTGCAAGAATAAAATTTGGTTGCTTCTCTTGTAAATGGGAAATCTAGGACATGCAATTAATTTATTCAAGTTTGTGTTTCAGGGGTTTGTCCAATATGGAGTGCCATCCACCCCAGAAAAGCTACTTGCATTGATGAACAAGGTATAATAGAAAAAGTTGTGAAAATTGTCTGCTTGTCCTGTTTTCAGAAACTCTGCCCTCATCTGGTTCTGGAAATATTGTTGATTATTTGAAGTGCTTCTATGCAGGCAACCCTCAACGTAGGAGGTAACACAATAAATGCTCAAACAATAGAGCATTTCATTTTGAAGAAACGATCAGCTTCTAATATGAAAGAGGTGAATCGGATACGCCCTTTTATCTGTTTTTCGTTGGTGGTTGTTCTGCTCCCATTATATATCACCAAAAATATGAGTCTCGCCATTCTTAGGTACATCGAAAGAGTAACGAATGGGAGGAGAAAGAATCAGTTGTTCGTGAACTTTATGGACTCGAGTCAATGGACCCCAATGTTACATTCGCTCTTTGTTGTGGAACTCGTTCTTCACCTGCTGTAAGTCCTTTTGTTTAAGAGCCTAGCTACCTAATTGCATCTTTTCTGACCCAAAAATAAAAGCTTTCATTTACCTCCAATAGAAGATGCTAATGGTTGAGGTATATACAGGTGAGAATATATACAGCAGATGGTGTTACAGCTGAATTAGAGAAATCAAAGCTAGACTATCTACAGGCTTCAATTATGGTGACAAGTATAAAAAAGATAGCATTTCCAGAACTTCTGCTCAGGAACATGCTTGATTTTGCAAATGACACAGACTCATTGGTGGAATGGGTTTGCAACCAGTTACCCACATCGGGGACCTTAAGGAAATCAATGGTGGATTGCTTCAGGGGCCATAACACTGTCAAGGCGTCTACCATTGTTGAAAAGATACCCTATGACTATGAATTTCAGTATCTGCTCGCAGTATAAAAATATTTTTCCTTTTTGTTTGAAGAGTCATAAAAAACTTTAGCACAAAAAATAAACAAGGAAACTATGATTATTGATTGGTCATTCTCTCTTTATTCCTTACCCTGATAGAGAATAGGGAACCAACCAAACAGATGAACATGTAGTTCATTAGGTGAAGTTGGACAGCCCTGACATAGATCATCTATTAAGAAAAGCAAGGACAATGCTTTATATTTTTCCTTGTTGCTTAACATATTAAACCTTCATCCTCATACATAAGTTTGGTTTGTGAAGACTACAAAAGAGTGTGTCGGCAATTAGTTAGCTGTTGATGTTATTTTGTTACATTATTCAAGTCAATAAGCACAAGGCATCACATCGAGTGTTCCAGTTTGTCAATTTGGCAGCGTTATTTTCTGTCATAATCACGTTATGACGTTCTCAATTTTTCCTACCCTTGTTGACCCCTTTGTCGCCCATAACAATAAAAGTCACTAGAACCCCATGCACGCGTGCTTTAGATTGCTTGCAATTCTGATATTTCTAGTTCTGGGTTGGAGATCTTCGTAGGTGATTCAACTACTTCGCCTAAATAATTACAGTTGACAGATATACTCCTTAATTATGCCTCCGTCAATGATGTCCTTTCTTAATTTTTGTTTCATCATTTTTATTCCTCCCTTGTTGCCTGCCCTCAACTAACATCCAAATATCCAGTGAGAAAGTTGACTTTTAACAATTAATTTGAAAAAAAAAAAAAAAAGACAAACAAACACCGCAGCCTATGATTATAAGTTAAATTAAGCGTACGACTTAATATTAGTTATTCAATCATGGCATAGCTCATGATGCATCCAGCTTTGAACTATAAAATTGACAGTAAGCTTTTTGAACAAAAATTGATGATTCCCAACACTACCATTTCTATTGCAACACCAGTCAATTTATCTCATTAGAATTGAATAATCATATAGTTACAAATATAAAAGTTTCGTCAATCCTGCCGAAAGCAACACTAATTACAAAATATACAGATTCCACAACTCGTGTCACAATCAAATCGCCAGACCGAGTCTCTCCAAAGACCAATAATCAAATAAATTAAAAAGAAAAATACAAAATGAACAAACAACAAAAATTGTTATTAATTAATGATCAATGAAAAAAAAGGGTCGCCAGACTCGCCACTATGTGATGTTCTCTCTGACCCTATTCAATGGAACCCATCACCTTGGCCAACTCACCGAGCAGCCAATGAGACAGATATATCAGTAGGCATCCTCATATTGTCTGACCAAACCCTTGACTCCAAATATAACTTTGATATCTTTCCAGCGACGCGGCCCATGTTAGGCCTCTTATCTGGATCCACGTGTACGCAATCTAATGCTACACGTGTTACCTTCTCTGCGACCTCCACCGGGAACGAGTCCTTCAGCCTCCTATCCAACCAATTCCTTAGCCTTCCTTCTACGTTGAATCTACTTCCGCCGTCACCGCCGCCAGAACCACCTTCGATGACGGCCCTCGCCGCATCGATCACCGACGTTCTAATGAAATCCCCTGTCTTCTTGTCGAACTTGTATTTCAATGGCTCCTCTCCTGATAACAGCTCCAACATCACTACTCCAAAAGCATACACATCGGACTTCTGGGTCGCCACGCCGGTGGACTGAAATTCCGGCGACATGTAACCTCTCACACCCTGGAATTGCACTTTCGAGTTTCCCGATCGTTTCATGGGCGACGGAGAAGAGGACGGTTCCTCGGTGATTTCTCCGAACTGTTTCGTGGTTTCATTTTGTTCGTCGATTTCACCGCACATCAGGGTTGTACCGAAATGGCAAATCTTGGCGTTGAAGGAAGGTTCTGTCACGATTATACCACTGCTCTTGATGTGATTATGCACGAAGCTTATGTTTAAACCTGTTTTATTGTGAATATAATCGAACCCATGTGCTAGATCTGTAGCAACCTGCATTCTCGATATCCAAGTGGATAAAACGGTAAAGTTGAGGTTTTTGGAGTTTCGCAAACAATCAGAGAGGTTGGCTCCATTCACAAACTCATAAACGAGGTAGATGTGTTCGCCGGAGATTGAAGCACCGAGGAGCTTAATTATGCTGATGTGGTGGCTTCGGCAAATGAGGGAGAGGCGTTCTTTGAGGTGGGTGGTATCAATTTTTCGTCGGAATTTGCGCTGAAAGACAATGACATCCCTGCCGCGAAGAGTGCAGCGCCAAGAAGGGGTGGAGGAGGAGGAGGAATAGCGCTTGGCGAGGAAGTTGTTAGTGGCTGAGCAAATTTCTGAGAAATGGTAGATGTGGGGGTTTTCTGGTAGGCTGTCTCGAAGGGTAGTAAGGGAGGTTCGGCTAGAGATGGAGGTATCAGAAGAGAATCTGTACCCTGTGGAGTCCGAATAGGCGGCGCTGCTGGTGTATGAGGTTGAGGGGTCGGAGGAAATGGTGGTGGCCAAGGTTGGTTTGGATTTGGATGTTCTTGGTGTTGGGGTTGAGGTTTGTTGGCTGGCTTGAGATCGTGGAGTTCTAGAGGCTCGAGAGCTTGGGCTGGGATTCGTGGCGTTGATCGCCATTTTGGTTTTGCACATGTGGGGAACACAATAAGAAAGGGAAAGAAGAACGTAAACAAGATAAAATGGGGAATTAATTAAAATTGGGTGTGTGTGAGTGTGAGTGAACCTAAACCTGAACCTGCGGTCGGCTTGCAAGTTGGTCAATTGGGGTTGAGAATTCAACGCGCTGCTGTGACTGGGCAACAAAAGGAGCGATGGTTGACGATGCTTTTTTAGGTTTTAGTGCTAACTGGAGTAATTGGAAGCAGGAGCAGCTCGTGACGATGATGATGCTAGTTCTTGGTTCTTAATTAAACAGAAGTTCGATAGATGCTATGCTAGTTCTTGGTTCTTAATTAAACGCAAATTCGATAGGAAAGGAAAAGAGGGCGCAGGTGAGCTGCCTTAGCTGACCCACCCACAGCTACACTTGGAATGAGTTTTTGTCACACTTGAACCACTTGGGCAAATCGGCTCGCAGAGGGCTGCCAAATCGTGATTTTGGTATTTTGTGATTCGCAACGGTGCTATAAGCACATTTTGACACTGCCAAGCAAACCTGATTTAATCTCTCTACCCATGCAGATGGTCCTAACTCCTAACTTGTCTAATGACATTCTTAATTTCTCACCATAGCAACTTGGCTATCATCTGCATGTGAGTTCAATCTCTTGGTTAGATTAGATTAAATTAAATAGTTTATTTGCGAAAGGAATAAAAGAGGAGATCAAGGACGTGTACAATATTCTTCAAGTTTCATCAATAGGAATGGCAATAGCAATAGCAAAGCTTCTCTTTTCTTTTCTTTTTTGTTTTTTGTTGGTACCTTCAATAGTAAAGCTTATTTTTTTGGTAATCTTCAATAGTAAAGCTAAATCTTGATCATCATATCTCAGATTCTCAGCACATTGACAAAACAGCAAAGCCCAATTTATTATTTGAAGGGAGGGGAACCTCCGCACGTTATATCTTATTTATTTTTTGTTGCCAAAACTTTAAATAAAAAGTTATCATTCCGTCTTAGGTTCTAAATTTATGCACTTTAGCTTTATAATCTTCTTACAATTTTTTTTCTATATATAATAAGCCTAGACATTCCGTATCATCTAAAATATCTAAAACATTTCCCTATGAAGAACGTCACCAATGGAAACTTTTAATTTCAAAATTGAGACCTATAAAAAAACATCAAATATCAACTAACCTATGTTATGTACTAGCCACTATGTATATTTAAGAAATGGTAGTGTAAAGTAGTTAGCACTACACAAAATAGGAATTAAACGCTGAAATATACATACGAGTGTAATATAATTTTTTTATTAAAAAATATCAAACATACGGATCTAATAAATATAACTATAAAAAATTATACAAGTATATTAGATTTTATAATGAAATTTTTTTTATCTATATTATGGATTTTATATAGTAATTTTTAATATATTATCATGAGTATTATAACATATTTTATTAACTAAAAGTAAAAAAAAAAATTATTTTTAATCAAAACACTTATTATTCTTTTATAAGATAAAATATCTAATATTGAACTTATTGTTGCACATGAATCATATCTTAAAATACTTAATATTCATAAAAATTATTAATTTTGATTAAATAATAATATAATAAAAATCATAGTTAAAGTCAAAGTTATATTTAAATAAACTATAAGTATAAATAAGAAAAAAATAAAAATCTATCTATATATTCGGTAAAAAAATATATAAAGGAAAAAAAGTTCATTAAACCAATTTGAAATGAGTTATTTATTCATTAAAATGGTACATAACGTTATTTTTACAAGAGCTTTAAATTAAATGCTTATTTTCTGATTTTTTAACTTTGATACATCAATCGAACATTTTATTCAAAATTACAAATATAAGAGTATTATACGCATTTTAACTAACTATTGTGGACTTTACACCCATAAGAGATTTGATTCCAACACTCTATCTTCCAGAACAATACTGCTATACTACTAGGAACTATGGAATATAGTTTATCAGAATATAGAAATCATCTTATTTAAAACAACATTTAGTAGCAAAATAGTGTTAATAATTATAATAATACTACATATTGAAGGTAATTGTCATTATTATTATTACTTGGAACATAATGATAGTATATTTTATTATCTTATAATGTGGAAGAATTTCATTATTGATGACATGCGGATAATGGATGCTGGACACAATCTAGCAAATGGAAATTACTTCACGAGAAAAAGTCACTCCCTACTTCAAACTTTTTGAGTTCGTCAAGTTCATCTATTTCAATTTGGTAGACATGGTTAGCATTCAGAAAGAAGTTGACCTTGGCCTTAATCTTGGTCCTACTTTGATTTCTATATATTATCCTTGCATCCACTCAGATTATCACTGAAGCTTTTACTTCAATTATTATTATTATTATTTTAAAAAGTGTGTAATTCTCTCTTTCATTTCTCTCTGGTGCAGTCAGAAACCAGAAAAAACAAGAGGAAAGTCACGCATACTTTTTCTGTTGCAAACCACACGGTACTTTTACTTTTCTTAAAACTAGGTTGTTACATTGTATCAACTTTTCTTTTCAACAATCCTTTCCTGGTATATGATGAATTTTTCATTATAACAAAATTTGAAATTAGGAAGAACTATAAAAAAAAAATTATAAAGAATCTCTTTCAAAAACAGAAAAAGACCCCTGAAAACACACAATAGCTACTAGTCAGTAGTCATCAGATTGTTAATTTTTCCTTATCCTTCTTTTTGGGTAATTCTCCCTTGAAATTACATGCCGCAAAAAACAAATAAAAGTTGGGCCTTAATCCATCTCTGCTGGACCCAACGGGAAGAAATCGTTCTGATACTGACATAATGAGGTTGAGTGTATCCCTACAACAGATAATGTCTAAAAACATGTACTGGGCCCTTTGTCAGGAGAAGGTGAGCAGAGAACGAACTATGGTCTGAACATAAATGAGCTCACATCAGACAACAACGGGACCACCCTAACGATTGCCCAATCCAATGTTAATGATCGTGCAAATAGGCCATAAAATTATAAAATTATTTGTTATATCATTTATGAGACTCGCATGACATGTTTGAATTCTCACAAACAAGATATGACTTTCAAAGTATGCGGCGGATAGATAGAGTAACTCAACTCAATAGCCTATTATTAGGCAAAACCGAAAAGATGGATACGATGAACGTGAATCCTGGAGTTGAGTGATTCCGGTGAAGGGAAGCCAACTTGAACTTAAACAAGTACTACCTAACTAGCAAGTAGCAACCCCACGACAAGGCTTTAAATCAAAGCCCACATTCATACTTACAAGAAAGACAAGACTAAGCAATTTATTCAAGTCTAGTTTTCGTGATACTATTGATTTCGAATTTCTGCCCGTAGGCCATGTGGACTTCCCTATTCTGGAAAAAAGTCCAACATAAAAATATATAACTGAGTAAAAAGTTCCAGAAAATTGAAAACTGTGAAGAACTCATTCCAGTTTTATTCTCATTTTAAGTTTAAGAAAATAATCGAGTGCTTTTTAATCCAAATATTATATTTAGAAAATTAATTTACGTATATATTATAGTTTAAAAAAAAGAAACTAAAAAAAAAATTAGAAATAACACGTGACTAATGGCATGTCGGATAATTTCTACCAACCAGATTATATTTAAAAAAAAAAAAACTAAATATTTACATAAATAAATTAAAAAATATTATAGATACGTAAATTTTTTTTGTAAAATATAATATTTAAGTCAAAGTGCTAATAATCAAGCGATACTAAAATTGTTTTTAAGATTTATGAATTTTGTGTTTGAATTGTTACTAAAAGTACCAAATATAGTTTAAAGTTGTCTTGTGATAGAAAATAATGCCTTACTAACATTTAAGTAGTGTTAGAATAAAAGTACATAAATAGCTTGCTATTAAAGTATATATAGATATAAAGAAAATCTGTAACTAAAAATAACAAAATTTCGGTAATTAGTAAGGTGCATGGATCACACGGGGAAAGAGGTTGCAAAACTGAAAATTTCAACCCAAACTCCATTGGCCAAGAAGAAATAAAAAAAACAAACTAGAGCCTACTCTAGTCTGATTTGTAGCATACAGTTAATTCTTGGATATTTTTGGTTCTAGTTTTATTAATTAGAAATAGGTGATAGATAATAGATATTGATGATCCATCCCAATCCAATGGAAAAAAAAAAAAACAAGAGTTTTGAAATTATGATATACTTTAATTTTTTTAGTGAAACTTGGAGCTGTTGTGCCGAACAATATATTCAAAAGTGGAGGCTTCTGCCCACTCCCTAATCCACGGCTTTGTGTAGTGAAGTAGTCAATATAAGCACATAGCAGTCCTCCCCCAACTCACAAGTCACAACCCACTACTTGACTACTTGTTTAGTTACTCATCTTAATTAAGTAATGGCTCACACGGCAAACCTCGTCTTCCTTCCTTTCTTTTCCCTTTTCAATCTCATAACCCTTCCTTTGTTAACAAATGCTATCTCCTCCTGCAATGGCCCATGCAAAACCCTCAACGACTGTGATGGCCAGCTCATTTGTATCAATGCCAAATGCAACGACGACCCTGATGTTGGAACCCACATATGCAGCGGAACCGGAGGAGGTTCCACACCGCCTCCAAGCGGCGGCAACTGCAAGTCCTCCGGCACTCTAACTTGCAAAGGAAAATCCCACCCTCAGTACACGTGTTCTCCTCCGGTTAGCTCCTCCACACCAGCAATTCTCACGCTCAACAACTTCAGCGAAGGCGGTGATGGTGGCGCTCCCTCTGAATGCGACGAGAAGTTTCATGATAACTCGGAGCGAGTGGTGGCGCTTTCCACTGGCTGGTACAACCACGGTTCACGATGCGGAAGAATGATTAGAATTACGGCTCGCAATGGAAAAAGCATGACGGCCAAGGTGGTGGACGAATGTGACTCTGTGAATGGATGTGACAAGGAGCACGCCGGTCAGGAACCGTGCCGGAACAACATTGTCGATGGATCGGAAGCTGTGTGGAAAGCCTTGGGGCTCAACACTGATGTGGGTGAAGAGCGTGTTACTTGGTCCATAGTCTAAGGCTAAACCCATATATTAATATCCTCCACCTACTAATTAACAAATAAATAAATAAAGGGATAAAATAAAGACAAAGAGCATATATCCCTTGTTTTGAGGGGAGGGGACCCTCCCCAGTCCCCACACGTTATATCTTATCCTCGTTTTCATTTTATTTTACTTTTTGTTGCTACAACTTAAGAAGTCATTCCGTCTTAGCTTCTAAATTTATGCACTTCACCTTTATAATCTTCTTACAGTTTTCTTCCCTACATATCTCCCAGTGAAGAACGTCACCAATGGAAACTATAAATTTCAAAATTGAGACCTATAAATAAAAATCAAATATGAACTTTATACCCAGAAGAGATTTATACAGTTTTAAGGTGAAGCACATATGAATTTAAAGAGGTTAATTAGACTTTTCTATTATTATTATTATTATTTCATGCTAAAAAACATAACAGTTGGGCCTGAGCCCCACGGGAAGAAATCTTTCTGATAATGAGGTAGGGAAGTTGAGCGAGTCCGTGCTTTGATCATGCCTACAAATTGTCACGTATATAAATAAAAGGTGACCCGAGAACGAACTGTGGTCAGAACATGAATGGGCTCACCTCAGACAACAAGATCAGCCTAACGATTGCCCAATCCAATGTTAATGGTCGTGCAAATTAATGGGTCACAAAAAATATAATATAGGCTCTGCAAAAGAACCCAAATAATAGGAGGAAAATAAACTTGTATAGATTTTCTCTCTTTCTAGTTCAGAATGGAAAAAAAAAAAAAAAAAAAAAATATAGATATTTTTTTTCATGATATTATTTGTTATAAATTTATATCATATAAACGAGTGCAATGTTTTTTTTTTTTTTGGAACTTTTAATGGAGTGCAATGTTTTCTTTAAAATGTGAGAATACTGATTAGCTGTGTTGAATTGGGTGGTGGAGAAAGCGCCTAAACCAGATTTCTATAGCAAAAATTAAAAAACATCAAAAGCTCCCTTNAATTAAAAAACATCAAAAGATCCCTTTCGGAACTTCTGATTCTGCGCCGTAAGAATCTGCTTTGGGCAGCAGTGCCTATAATCGCGTGATTAGAATTCATATTCCATGAATCCATGTTAAAATACCTTTGACATATCACATACTAGTCTAAAATGAAGTTAACGAGAATTCTGAACAGATAAGAAAAAGTTAGACGATATCAACAAATCAAAAAAGAAACATGAACAAAAGAACATAATCTAGCATGAAGAAATTAAACAAGTTGTTCGTTTATATTTTTTGGTTAATCAATATCCTTTTATAAAGAATTTTTTTCCCCCTAGTTATATTTAAAAAATAAAATAAAGAAATAACAAAAGCAAGCATGCACTAATGTCAATTTTGAAGCCTCCGTGATTTGATATGCTGTATATGGTAAGCGGGGCCAAAGTATTTTCCAAACCCAGCAAATTACGATGCTTCACGTATTCAACATACCTATATATTCTCATTGAAATCCCCTTTGTTTAAAAAGGTTAATCATGATTGATCCACCGTGGCCCGTGCCAAATGAGGATTCTAGTTGCTTTTGTGATTTGTGAAGCGTGGATTGTCCTCTTGCAACTTGAAATACAGAACATGTTCCATTTGAGTGAGACCCCACTCCCTCTTTAGATGCTTTCAAGTTTCATGTCATTAAGCAAATGAACGGTCAATGTGACTGAGAAATCGTCCCGTCCACCTTTTTGTGAAATTTCATCAATATTCTCATTTCAAGCTACATCCTACACCCTAGCTAGAGATCCCCCCCCTCCCTTCAATGATCAATTAAATTAAAGTCCTAAAATGCAATACACCCACTTTATTTTTGTTGACTATGATGAATACACAAGTTGTTGTACTACTGCTTTCTCACTTTGATCATAGGAAAAAGGAGAAAAATGATCCAGAGTACTCATCAACCACTCTTAACTTTGAACAAAATTAACTTATCATTCATGCCACGGCACTCAAAAGAAAAATCAAATCATGCTTATTTGCTTCACAAATATATCCAAAACAGTAGAGATTAGGATGATTACAGAAGAGATCATAATTATCTTAGAGCTACACCAATTGAAAAAAAAAAAAAAAAAAAAAAAAAAAAAAAAAAAAAAAAAAAAAAAAAAAAAAAAAAAAAAACATTATTGGTCAAATAAAACATCACGAAAGAGATAACTATTTCTATCTCCGGGGTGTGTGTGTTCCTTTCTTTTCTCGTTAACTTTTCCTTTTTGAGTTTACGCAAAATGCACATAACGACAGGTTCTGGTTATGGAGTATGGCATTTTGCAAAGAGAAAAGTACGAGTGATTAAAAATGTTAGTGTTCATGAAGGGACAGGTTTTCACGTCGAGGGCAACTCAGTCCAAAAGAACAAAGAGTGGCAGTCGCGTGAATATACGGAAACACAAGTGCCAAAACGAAAGGTGAGAGAGAGAGAAAGGAAAAAGAAAGGAGGACAGTGACATCCACTGAGTGGTGTTCTTGCTCAATGCAGGGCCTGGACCCTGGAGTGGATTTATGGTGCTGCAAATGTAGGGACTAGTGTCTATAGCGGCTATATAGGGTTTCTGTAGTGACGTGATAGGCTGGCGTCACCACATTGCATTGCCCTTGTTCCTTTTGTAGTGTTTTTCTTTTTAATCATTTCACATACTATAAAACTCTGCCAGACTGGTATTATTCTTTCAAAATTAACATTTCTCCATAAAATAATATATATATATATCTATACACATAAAACAAATTCTTATTTTGTTTTCTCTCTATTTTTGTTATTTTAACCAAGTACTCTCAATACATATTTCAATGTTCGACAATTACCATTTTAGGCTTTTTAACATAAATATTATATTGTATAAAAATATGTACTTAAATATTACATATGTATTTATATAAATATTATATTTTTAAAAAATTTTAAAATAAAAAAAAATAAAAACATTTCGGATACATGGAATTCACTGGACACGCCGTGGTCCTTACGGCGTGACGTGTTCACATGGAACACGCCGTGAGGCCCACGGCGTGTCCAGTGGGTCTCACGTATCCTAAATGTTTTTATTTTTGAACTTTTAAAAAATATAATATTTGTATAAATATTTTAAAATATATAATATTTAAATAAATACTTTTGTATAATGTAATATTTGTATCTAAAGTCCCACCGTTTTATTGGAGAAAGCAGAGGGAGCAAAAGGACAAAGAGTAGAAATCAGCACGTCTTCAGGCGTCAAAGGTTAATCAATACTCGTCTAAATTAAATATGCGAACCCAGAGACCTGGACCACATCTCACTCGTACTCATTAAATTCTTCATCTAATTTTACATATACCAACCAATCTGACCGATTGAGGGCAATTATGAGGCTTTTCAATCGCTTATTTTTAACCTCTAAAAATAAAGATTTAACGTTATTTTATTTTATTGACAAAAGAAATTTCTTTAACGTATGTAAGAAAAATTATTTATTGTTGTCAAATTAAACTTTTAAAATAATGCTAATTATGTAATTTTTACAGTCGCAACTCATAATTATATATAGATATATAAATATTTTAATCTTAATTATAATAAAGTATAAAATTTTATGACATGTTCTATAATTATACTTAATTTTATATAAATTAAGTAATTTATTAAATTTAAATTTAAATCATTTCACTTAAATTACTTTATGTCAAACTGAAATGCTGTGCAATTTGAAATAATTGTGCATAGGAACCAAATATGTTATTATGTTACAACAAATAGGTGACTAATATTCATTGGCTGATGCATAGGGCAATTGCTTTCCGTTAATCTTTTAAAAAATTTATTGATAAATCATATAATTGCCCTTTTACTTCTATAATGTATTTAAATTGGTCCCATAACATTTTATTAATTACAAAAATTAAACGATGCTCTAAATATAATAGATAAAATTTTATATTAAATATTATTTACATAATAAAAGTTGCACTATTCTTACACATTTTTTGCAGTAATGATGGATTTTGTGTATAAATATTATCCATATTATCTCAAATTGTTAAATTTGCCACTAGCCCACTACCGATATTAATATATGTATCAATACATATTTTGATGGGTATATAAGTAGTATAGACCTAGTTTAAGTTGAGATTGTGTAAACTTAATTATGTGAGAGAACAGTGTCTTAAAAATTGAATCAATCAACGAATTATTTTAAAGAATGAACATCAATTAGATTACATAGTTTAATTAAATGACATTATAAATATAATATTTATTGTATAATTTAAATTATAATAAATATATATATATATATATATATATTTATGTAAATTTAATAATAAAATTAAAATTAGTCTAAAAAATGTTTTTTTTTTTATTTTTTTAGAATAAGAGTTCCAATTCTCTTATAATTAGTATTTAAAACCTCTAAAAGAAATGAGTTCAAATTTTTTAAATAGCTAATATTTTTAGATTTTGATTCAAAATGCTAGAATTTAAAAAATAAATTCAGTAAATCATCCAACTATATAAAATTGGTATCGATTCACAACAGTTTTTACTAATTTAACCGTTTTAACAATTTGACCACCTAATTGAACCGCAATTCAGACAGGCACTGGTCAGACCGGTAAAACCGTCCGGTTCAATCTAATTTTTAAAACACTAAATGAAATAACCCGCGGCTCTGCCCTGCATGCGCTGGAAATGTGAAAGGGACATTATGAGATGCAAAAAGAGTGGAGAACTAAGAAAAGAAAATGAGAAAAAGAAAAAGCTGCAATGTACGGGCAACTGGAGATTACGTCACCTGCGGATTGTACCCTGTTGTTTTCTCTTTTTGCTTGTCAATGGCCGCCTCGGGGGTTGAAATGCAGGCAGAGATTAGAGATAGAGAGATAGAGGTGCAGAGAAAGAAACAAAGAAAGAAATTAAAGAGCTTCGAATGTCGGACCAGCAGCAGATCTTTTGCTTAACGGCAGTGGTAATATCTCCATTTACCGATAAATCAAAAAGCCGGTCACACTAAATTTCTAGCGTAAAAAGCCAGTTCTATATTCCCTTCCATCTTCTGCTTCTGCTTCTGCTTTCGGGTGACAGCAACACTCCCAACTCCTACTCTCTGTTATCTTTCTCACTCATTATTATTTTTAATTAATTAAGGTGAAGGTTATGCTAGTCATTTTTTTTAAAAGAATAGTACTGTCTATTTTTTTTTGGAGTTTTTTGTGAAATTCAGTGAAACTTATTTTATAATTTTTTTTATTATTGTAAATATTTTAAAAATTAAATTATCCATTACATATTAGAATATACAATTTTTTTTTATAAATAATAAAAAAAATATTATAAAAAATAAACTTATAAAAAAAAAATTTAATATATTTTTTTTATATTGTGATATTCTTATATTGTATAAATAGTTGTGTATTTTAACATATATTAAATTACTCAATTTTTTAAGATTTTCATAACTATACAAAAATTATTTGATATATTTTACTTGAACCCACCTAGTTAAGTAGGACAACACAGTGTGCCGACAATTAATTCTCACCTTTTGGATAATTTTTCCTCCAATAATTTAACTTAGGTGAGGGTTATGATATCCACACTCTTAGAAGGGAGGTAACACTAACTTCACCTTCTTTTCTTTGGATAATGTTTTAGAAAAGATTCAATAAAATTTATAGTGTGATTTTTGAATTATTATAAATATTTCAAGAAAATGTGTCATTTAAGTCAAGACACATAATTTTTTTATAAAATATAAATTTAATATAATATAAAAAAAACTAAAAATTAAATTTAAAAAAAAAATTTAGCATTTTTTTATATTATATTATTTTATAAAAAATTATATATTTTAACATATATTATATAATTTAATTTTTTAAAATTTTGATAATAATACTAAAATTATTAAATAAATCTCACCTAAATTTATGAGAATAGCGCTAACCTCTCAAAGAATTAGAATTAGCATAGTTGCATAGTGATCACCATTAACTTAACAGTAATTATTATTGGATTATCTGTCATAAAATAGAAGAACAAGGTCTTGTTAGGAATTTTTTATAATAAATAGTAATTAATTCTTAGGATTTGTAATAAAAATTGTAAATTACAATAATGTTTTGTTTTCATTAGAAAAATTAAGAGGAAAAATAAACACATAAAAAAATAAAAAAAATATATATAGAATATAGTAATCGTTACTGATATCCATCCAATCAGAATTTAAGAACAGGATGCTGTTCTTAGCGTGGTCTGTCGCTCCATCAAGATCAAGAATAGCTCCAGCTGGAATGACCCACGTGGTCCAACATGCTTCTATGACCCGAGAATAGCGCATCGCATTTTTCTTTTTGCTTAATTATAATTTTAGTTTTTTTTTTTAATTTTAAAAATAAATAATTTAATATCTTTATATTTATAAAATATATAATTATAATTATTTTATCATTTTTCATGTCTAATTTAAAATACAAAATTTTCTATTTCATGATTTTATTATTTATATTAAAGAGTTATGTCATAAAAATTTATCCATAAAACTTTAGTTCGATCCAATAAAATGATTCAACTTAAAATATTAAAATTAAAAATTTTTAAATTCATTTACTATTATATTAAGTTAAAATTTTGTGAAGATGTTTACAAAATAATTAAAATTACATATTTTTTAAATATATAATAACTAAATAGTCTATTTTTAAAATAAAAAAATTTAAATTATTAAAATAAGATGATCAAAATTATAATTAATTTTTTTTTTGACATCTAATCTATGATTTTTTAAAAATTACATTTCCGATTTTTTTTTTTAATTAACCTTTCATGTATCAACACACAATTTTAAAGATATCGGTATACTATTTTTTAAGCTCTTATAGCTTTTATTTTGTCAAAATAACTAAAAAATAGACACAAGATAAACTCAAATAGATTTATCATGTTTTTTTGGAGAAAAAAGTAATTTTGTCTTTGTTTCTTTTGTTTAGTTTTTTTTTCTTCTTATTTTTGTTACAGATTCATAAGTATTGTGTTTGAAATTTTTTTTAATTTTCTAATGTGTATGGAGATAATTATAAATATAATACAATATATATTTTTTGCTAATAAATAAATAATAACTGTATTTATAATTGAAAGAATTCCAACAACAAAAAAGTGAGGACACCAATAAATATAAAATAATATAATATGGACATAAGAAACTAAATTATTTAATAACACTATTAATTATTTTTTAAGTTAGTGGGAAAAACTGCCTCACTATTTTATATGTAAACTCGTCCTGATAACCACTCACATATAATAACAACTTATATATTTCTGGATATTCTATTTAAATTTAAAAATTAAATATAATGTACTATAAATTTCAAACTTTTATTTGTATAATACAAAACCATGATGCATGTATTATAACTAGTTTGTACAAAAATAGCGAAGGACGTGAAGGGATAATTGGCTATTTCATTGTCAAATAGCAGTCCACTCGCACTTCGCTGTAGTTGTCCCTTATTTACTAGTTATCATTCGCCAAGTGAGTCCCATAATTATAGCCTCCCAATAACTTTAGTTGGAGTCTTAGTGAATAACTGAGGGGCAGAATCTTGTTAATATACTGTTATTTTTTACATTTCTGTTTAATATTTCGTAAAATGATCTAAATAATTCAATTTGTAGTTCTTGAATCTACACTTACGTATGTAATTATTAAATTAAGTGTGTCAATATTATTTTTGTTTATTAAAAACAGTGTTCATAGTTTTGGATTTGAAAATGGGAAGTGGTATTGGATTCATACACGATGTGTAAAATAGGCCCTCACGCATGTTTATTGTTTATCCAACCACAATTATAGCATACATGTACATTCTAGGTAAATAAACACCCTGATGTAGCAAGGCCAAAAAAAAAAAAAAACATCTTGATGTAGTAGCATTACTCATTCACTAAACTTAATGTTTATAATGTTAAGCTACATATAATAAAATCCACATAAAACATTAATTGAAGCAATTTAAAACATATAATTTAAATGAATAAATATAAAATAAAAAAGAAAAAAATTGATTTTAAAAATTAAAAAAATATGATTATTTTTTTGATAACTTAAAGTTTAAGATGAGGGAAGGTTACTCCCTTCTAAGGCCAGGACATGTCATAAGTTTCAGCGAGAACTTACAATTATACTTATATATTGTCTATTAAAAGAGGATTACTCGTAATGATATTTGAACATAAGCCTTATAAACAAAGTAATTTGATTCGTACTAATTTAACCAATTCCAATTGACAAAAAAAAAATCATTTGACACAAAATAATTTTGTTTGATTTAATTTTTCATATATAATGTGAATATTTGAAATATGCTTTGTTGTTATTCTATGAATATATATGATTATTATTTGGGGCTATATAATTATTTTATTTATAAATATAATTATAATGTTAAAATAAATAAATAATTATATATACAAATAGAATAACTAAATAACAATAAAAAATATTTTAAACATTTCACTAAAAAACCTAATTAAAAGCTAACACCCAATAATTTTTTTCATAAACTTTTAGAATTTAATAATATTTTTCTCATAAAAGAACAAAATTAAGAAAGTGCTGTATTTTTAAATTAAGAAGGTTGCTATCTTACCTCATATAAATGGGTGGGGTAAAAAAGAAGAAACATTTTATTGAGAATTTGGAGTAGAATAAACTAATAATTTTGATATAATTGTGAATATTTCAAAAAATTGAATCATTTAATATATGCTAGAACAATTAATTTATTATAAAATATATAAATAGAGCAATATATGAAATATACCAAAAAATAAATAATATTTTGTTTTGACCTTGTTAAATTTAAATATAATTAATAATTTGAAAATGTGAATTATGATGGATAATTAAATTTTTTAAGATATTTACGATAGTACCAAAATAAAAAGTGAATTATATTTCAAATTCTCAATAATTTTTTTTTTTTTAATTTTTCACCTTACTCATGGATGAAGTAGAATATAGTTTACATTTATTTAAGTATTTATTGGATTTTTTTTATATTTACATGATATAATATATTATATTATATAAAAATAATTAATATATAAATGATATATGTATAAATTAATTATTTTTAAATTTATTTAAAAAATAAATTAATAAATAATAATTTATATTTAATAAAATATAAAAATAACGTCATTTATTTAATTATACTGGCAGAGGTGCTGACAAAAGGGTAATTTGGTCTGTGAAGTTTGACAATGATGCGAGCGAAGAGAACTGATTCTACATGAGACGGGGTGAATGTGAATCCACGCGGAACGCCAAGCAGCAGCTAGCACTAGCAGCAGGTTGCGAGTTACGGATGGTACTTCCGTAATTAATGCTAACAATAAAGGGTGTTTCTCATTATTGACACAGGTGGCCTTTATATTTCTCGCCCATGAAAAAAATAGAGAGTTCGTTGTAAGACACTTGGGTCGAGGGACCACACGGGGAACACAATTTGTTCACGAGAGCGACCCTTTTCCTCCCCTCCTGCTACTGTTTACTTCTTTTAACGGTGACTTTACGTTAAATTTCCTAAAGCGCGTTTTAGACGTTAAAGCTAACGGCGGATTATCGCTCTTGCAATCATTTCGCTTCTGCCCTCCACCCTCCACTCTATAGCTTCCTAGCCTCCACAACCGGCAACTCCACCGGAATCTCTAGTATACTCCGAAGAAGCACATCGATCTCATCGGAATTTTAACTGTATACGTCACCGGCCACTTGTAATTCTTTTTGGAGGTAATAAACTGCTTAACATGTTATTATTCTCAACGCTAAAATTCAGTTTTTGTTAGTTGGTTTTCTGGTTGGTGGAGTTGGTGCAAGACCAAATTTACAGTACCTCACTTGGCTCAAAACTGCTTACTTTCTTCTGACATGTCATTTTTCATTTAATGGGTGAGTGTAGTTCTAGTTCTCTCATTTGTGCTACTCACTAGTAAATTAAATTAACGTAGCTGTGTCTTTCGTGCTTGTGTTTGGATATAACTAACAGCTTGTAATGTCATTTTATCGACTGCATAACTATGATGAAGCTAAATTGTCTAGTTTAAAGAAGGCTGTGTCATGGATTGGTAAGCTTGTGAGTTGTTGGTGAGAATCAACAATTGGATCGGGCTGAGAGGGATGGAATGAAACTAGGGTTTTCAGTGTGTGAGTGTGAGGTGTTGGATCAACGTTGTTGTTAACGTATGTAGAGGGCTGTAGATTGCTTTCGTTTTCCTCTTTACGGTTGGTTTAGAGGTTTGGTGAGTGGTAATTGGGTGGGTTCATGTGGAGGGTTACCGACAGAGAGATATGGATATTGCACTGTTTGTGATAAAGTATGAGGAGCTGTTTGAGTGTGAGAGAAACGATGCTTTTGGTCTGGTAGGGAAGGGCTAGCTAGCTCAGGAGTTTTCTTTCTTCGGTTTTTGTTATGGCAGAAACAGAATAATTTGAGCCCGTACAAGGTAAGACAAACGAAGCTACCTCGTCGATAAATATGTTTCTTCACTCCCAGTTCCCTTTTTCTCATGTATATTCGTGTTATTTTCTTCAACTATATATTAATTAGTTCCCCTTGCTTGAAATATTGTTCCATATTTTCATAATTATTTATTATGGTAGTTTGATTCCTCCCTAGCTACTTGTTGGCGTTTGTAGCTGAAAGTAATGCGTTCTGGGTCAAAATTACGCTTCTAAACTTGAGTGATAATGTAGACTAGTCCTTTGCTTATTCGTGTTAACGGGGATTCTTTAAACATATGTCGCAGGCATGAAAATGGTCGAGATTATGGGCTCGGTTTTGGATCTTGTTTCTCTCTTAAAAGCATGAAAATAATGTTGAGGGTGTGGCACACTTGTAAAAGCCCATTCCTCGGTTGAAGAAATTGTTGTGTCATAAGCTATTTTGGGTAGAGTGGTAGACTTGGTTGGGTTGGTATGAGTAGCCTAAGGCCTGAATCGCATGTAGCACAGCAAATCCGGCGTGATAAGTTGAGAATCCAGCAATTACAAGATTTTCCTAACAATCTGGAACAATTATCCTTGCACCCAGGCTTAAACTCGGATCTTGTTCAAGTTAGAAATGTTAGAAATGCCAATATGCTTTATGAACCAGCTTTCTATTCATCAGAAATGGTCAATTTTTCGTCCACTTTGAATCCTTTATCTGCTAATAGAGACGCAATGGCATGTCAGGAACTGGGTGCAGCTGAACCCGATAGGCTAATGATGCCTCAGTTTTCTGAATCGTTTCCCCATTCATCAGACCCAGCATCGTCCAGCATTCATGCTTCCCCAAAAGAAGATTGTGCACCACGTAACTTTGGCAATTGGAGAAACAGTGGCTCACATCAAGGCTATGAGTGGATGGTAAATTATGCAACTAGTTCTTTGCCAAATGAAACCATTCCTAATTCTCTTGTTGTTGCTGAACTCAATAATGTGTCTGCTTATCAGCAATACGTAAAGCCTAGCTACAATGAACTCAACAATGTACAGTGTTCTCTAAGCAACATTTCAATGGCCAATCGAGAAAGCCAAAGGCAATTAGGGGGAATGCATAATCCTTCTCCTCCTCCTCCACTCTATCACAACACTTTACAGGATATTGTCAAGTCAGCTTCTATCAGTGCCCAAGGCTCAGAAATGGCTTCAGTAATGCAGCAAACTGGCCATGGCATTTGGGTTGGAAATGGTAACGAGCTTGTTCTTCTTCCAAGCTATGGAAATCAATCAAATCAGTTACGTTTTGGAAATGCTAATTCGTCGTGGACAAATCGAACAGGCGATGATTCCCTTAGTTGGCATAGTCCATTGGGTTTTACAGCCAAAAAGAGTGAACAAGACTCGGGACCTGTCTTGAGTGATTCCAATCCTCAGGGCTTGTCTTTATCACTCTCATCAAATGCACAATCCAAGCTTTCAGTTTCTCAGTTTGGAGAAGGATGTGGCTCAGATGACCTTCAATCACGTTGTGGCATTTCTAAGGATCCTCAATATTTTAAATCAGAGAAATCTATATTAAAGCCCCCTATCATTTCTAAAGATTCTGGCAAGTCAATTCAAGACATAGTGGGAATACCTTCAAATGCTGGTTATCGAAATGTGGGCCCTCTTGGCCCATTCACTGGATATGCAACCATTTTAAAGAGTTCGAGATTCATAAGGCCAGCCCATCAGTTGTTAGATGAGTTCTGCAGTTTTTCTGGTCCAAAACTAACCAAGGCGTGCGATGTTTCTGAGAGGGTCTCTGGAGAAGTTAGTGCTTCTACTTCTGCTGAAGCTTTTAATGCACCTGAAAGTGGGATTGGTGCAAAGGGTAGTAGTTCAGGTGCTTCGTCTTCTATGTTTTATAGTTCAAACGAAAATAGCGGTGATGGTGGAGCTGGAAGTAGCTTCGGTCTGTCTTCTTGGCCGGACTATCAACAAAAAAAGGCAAAGCTCCTGTACATGCAAGAAGAGGTTGGTTATCACTGCCCTATTTAAGTCTCTTTTATGAATTTACTTTTGTCTTGCATGTTTCTCGCATAATTCTGTCAGAAAAAGCAATATGTTTCTACGCTGCCGTATGAAGCTAGTAGTTATTGGGTGTCAGAAAAAGCAAAATATTTTTATAGCTCCCTTGCTTCCACTTGAATAGTTCTTTTCGTGAATCAACATATCTATATAATAGAAATTCGAAACTACTAGTACTAGGATTTTGTGCCTAATCGTATACTGTAGCTCCATTAGTACTTAGGTATGTGCATTCTTTGAAGGAAGAGAAGCGATGAAAGAACTCCTTGGTTGAGTGAAATTTTAAGTTAGAGCAAGCCTCCAAATAATACATACTTCTCGAATGATCTAACGTATTTGAAGAAACAAACTTTTTTTTTTTGGGATTGCCAAAATTGACTAGACCAAAAGATTAGAAGTGGGGTTGTTTTGTTTCGATGTCTTGTTTTCTATGCCCATAAACAAATATGCCTTTCTAGGCATCTTTCTGTGTATTCATATTACAAGGCAGTTCAGGTCCAAAATTAAAATGGAAAATAGAATTTCTATAATTTCAAGCCCAAAACAATTTGGTTAAAGGTTCTATACGTCTGCTTTCCGCCCTATGCAGCACTCCCACTTCTGGGCGGTTTCAGAAGTTTATTTTACTGTGTTAGATATATGTAAATCAGAAAAAGAAAATGTGAGTTTGTAATAGAGATTTATTTTTCCTATTTAAGATTGGTTTTGACCATAAAATCATAAAATAGATTCATTGATAGCCTGCAATCCAATCATGACTTGTGTGCAGTTTGGTGATGTCTTAACTATAGTTTAGTAATCAAGCACACCTCTCTCTCTCTCTCTCTCTCTGTTGACTGTGTTCGAGTTGGTTGTTTAGTGCGTAATTGGTGAACCGATAACCATAATGGCCCGCATCGTATTTTTATGTGCTTTAATTTTTTGTAGTATATGGCTTTTGTACCTTGCTTTTCGATTGAGATTGGGATGATTATTGTCCATGCCTGATAGGTAAAACAAAGGGAAAAAGAAAGAGGTCTCACCACATTTTTTCTTCTGGATTGATGGATTACTATTGTTGATGCACCATAAAATTTAATGTCTCTTTGGTCAGTTGTGTTTGCGCCTTTCATTAGCTAGCCTTCCCTCTGGTCATGACCTTTGTACTTTCCCATTAATTTGTTTGATTGTTTTGTTGTTCTCATCTTGTTCCCCCGTTTTCCACTGTCGGCAATGCCATATGTTTGAGTTTCAGTTCCCCTTTGAAGAGGTCCAATGCCCTTATGAATTGATTTCTAGTATATTCGTGTGTTTGGATTTGATGTTTTAATTGGTAGAATACCTCTAATTGAGGATTTGGTTTTGGTCAACTGAGAAAATTTGAGGAGAGAATGCTGCTAATGTAATTTTTTATTTTTATATTTGTATATCTTCTCCTGGAATAATTTCTAAGAGTTAATTTCCTGTTTGTACTTCCAAGGTATTGATGCAAATTGTGTTAAGTAGTTTCCATATCATCCATATTATCTTTATTCTTACATTGTTCATAATGTATTGAATATTTATTCCTTATCATAATTCTCCATTTCTTTTGGTAAAATCCTAGTTTTCTTGCATTATTATTTGTTGGTGGAATTTCTTGTAATTCTACCTGTGAAATTTGCATCATGTAATTGAGTTGGTCTTTACACTCAAAGCAATGAATTTTAACTTAAGGCGGATTCTTTAAGGATATTGGGCATGACAGGAGCTATCTTGAATTGGTATTTTTTTGTTATTTTTTTTTTCTTTTTTTTTAAAGTAAGAGGATGTGTATTCCTCTGGCTGGTAATCCTTTCTTCCTGAAATGAATTACGTCCCTTGTAAGAGAACAAAATTTGCTTGGCTTACTGACCCCTCCTATAGCTGTTGCCCATACATGGATGCACAGCACTATTGCACCTATGCATGCACATATTCAAACACTTACATGCGTGCACTTTCTTCGATGTCAATGCTCCCCAAAACAGTTGTTTGAGCTTTTTCTTGAAATAATGATCATTGAACTTTATTCTGAATTATCCTTCCATGGAGCCATTCTTGCAAGATTCTGATAGTGTTCCTGCTTGTACCGTGTTATACACTACATGACTTTGATTTATCTGATGAATAAAAAAGGATATAAGGGAGTAAAATGCTCTATTTATGATGTTTGAGTCATATGTAATGTTCTCGTCCAATGTAAATTATAAAAACTACCTAGTAGCCTTGCCTATTGTGAGAAAGAACAGTGCTAGTTGATTAACTTTCAAGAGTACAGACCACTTGTTTCCTAAGTTTTTGATTGCTTTCCAAATTCCTATAATATATTTGTTTCAAACTCCTCTAGAAAGATTTTGATGGAAGTAATAGCCTACCTGGCCGCCAATACATCCTCAAATTGGCTAGTCATGGTTTTTTTTTTTTTTATGTTTTTTTTTTTTTTTTTTTGTCATTTACTTAAATATGCCGGTTATATAATGGTGAATAAACATCATGTTAAAAAAGTTACAAGGGGCTTGTTATGGTTCCGTGATACTACTGAAGTTTTGAAGTGATAAGCTATCTCCTAAGGACTAGCTCTAATTTTATTTTTTTGGGGTTTTAAATAACTTTATTCCTGGCTTATGCTTGTCGCCGTTGCACCGGGCCATAATAGGTTACAAGAAGATACAAGCAATACCATCAGCAAATGCAAATGGTTGTTTCATCCTTTGAGTCAGTAGCGGGGCTTAGTTCTGCTACTCCTTACATCTCCATGGCTCTAAAGTCAGTGTCAAGACACTTCAGGTGTCTTAAAAATGCTATCACAGATCAGCTCAAGCATATAAGAGAAGTGTTAGGAGAGGATTTGTCGGCACCCACTTCTGGTACAAGTAGTAAGCTTGACAATAATGCGGCAAGGCTAAGGTACATGGACCAAAGCTTTCAAAAGAACAAATCCAGTGGGGGTAACATGGCCTTTCTTGAACCCCAGCAGCATGTCTGGAGGCCCCAGAGAGGCCTACCAGAACGTTCTGTGGCAATTCTTAGAGCTTGGTTGTTTGAACATTTTCTTCACCCGTATGTCCTTTCTTTCTCTTTATGTGTGTCCTTTCTCTCTTTTCCTAAAAGAACAGAAGAAGATTGAATTGTGATTTTTCTTCTGTCTCCTAATTTTAGGTACCCCACGGACACCGATAAACACATGTTGGCTACTCAAACAGGTCTATCAAGAAACCAGGTGGGGATCTACTCCTTTCATAATTCATTATCATGTCTATTACCTTTTTCGATTTGGTTGCTTTTAATTGGCATTATCATGTCTAATTGTCTATCTATGTGGGTCCATACCCCCGCTCAAACTGTTTATTTCTCTGACCATCATAAATTGCGCAATTTAATTTGGTCTTCAAAGTCTGGCAAAAAAAAACTGGTTTTCAGAAGTCCCTCTTTGTTTTGGAAGCTTACACGATTAAGTAAATCTATTTGAGTTTATACGATTACTCACAGGATGAAAATACTAGTGCTGCTGGAATAATGATGATATTACTGACTAATGTAGGTATCAAATTGGTTCATAAATGCTCGAGTCCGTGTGTGGAAGCCAATGGTTGAGGAAATACACACGCTTGAGACGAAAGGCTTGACGGGTGCTAATCACAACTTTAGTAAGAATGAGGGAACTTGTGACACTGAAGGTACTAGCCAGGCTAGAGTTGATCAATCTTTAAACAAATTTGGGGCACATACAATCCCTGAAAAGCAATTGGATTGCTTGGAAATGGGATCATATGCGAGTGCTAGGGACGAAGAGGGGCTAAATGCAGAACAGTGGAATCAAGAGAAGCGGTCTAAACTGGAATGTGAGATTACATCTAGCATGGATGGGACGTTGATGGGTTTTGTGCCATACAGAAGGGGTGGCCTTGAGGTTGGTGGTCTTGGATCAGTGTCACTAACGTTGGGTCTGAGACATGGTGTAGAAGGTGCACAACAACAGCAGCAGAAGTTACAACAAGAGGATCAGCTTAGACATCACTTCGGAGGGCAGATGATTCATGACTTTGTGGGCTGATTTTCATATCTTGTGATTGCTTGGGAAAGAATAAGAGCAAGGAGAAACAGATCCTTCAGTGTCTTCACAAGCAAAATTAGTTCGTGAATCATAATTATTTGGTTGACAAGGAAACGGAATGAAGATTGTATGTAGATCCTATCTACTGACTTATTGTGGTGCGTGGGTTGTTCATCCAACATGGCTTGAGCCTGCCAAATTTTGAATTCGGAGTGGGGCTCCGACCTTTTAATTTGGCTAGGGTTTATACAAGTTATATTTTTGGTGATGATCCAGCTAAAATAATACTTATTTTTTGGTGCTGGATTATTGATTCCATGAGGGTATGGGATTTCAAAAGATTGGCAGCGGTGAGGAATGCATTGAAAAGTTACTCTCGAGAAAGATTGGGTGGAACAAATTTCTGGTTTTAGCACCCAATCCTTTCACATCATTCCTATATTAACTTAAGGTGAATTAATGGGTTGAACTAGAGAGGAGTACATAGCTCATCTGATATGCAAAGAAGACAAGAACTAAATATTGCAATTAATCCACCAAAGATAATTATAGAGAGCTATATGTATATATATGATGGTATATGGAGAGGTAAGGAGAGTCTCAAACTACTTTTGGTATTTTTGGCTACCATTTCAGATTTAAATTTGGATTTTTTTTTCAATATTTTACCTATGATTTTGGGTTGCGACATGGATTTTGATGTATATGCTATGGGCACAGATTTTGATTAAGTTGTCACCATGAAGCAAGATTAAGTGCAATGCCCATTAAGACTGTTATTTAAATAGATAAAGTGATTAAGTTGAGATAACATATCGGTTAGTTTTGTATGGTATGGACAAGAAATAGGAAAATTCCACCTGATTATTAGATTTCCTTTTTTAAAGCTTCTGTTCAACTTGATTAAATTGAGGGAATAGACCAATACAGAAGAATACAAGGTGGAGAAGAAAATAAAAACAACAATAAAATGAAAATGGCCCCTTTCTGTGAAGAATTACTAATTAGCATGAAGTGGGCTAGTTCACGCTCCTGAATTTTTCATGTGTTATATTACCATTTGCTCCTTGCTCTTACAAATATTAACCAAGTATAATTTTCAAGTACCCTTTTCGAGTTTGGCGACTTAACTGCAACCAGTTCCCCGACGCTAACCAATCATTAAACCATTAAAGCACACTTAGTTGATATCATCGGTGCAATGACAAAAAATATAGGAGAATAAATATCCTCTTCTTGAATAAAAAGATAGATATAGACGCAAATTTCCTAAGTCAAATCTGCCATCATAAGAGAGGGAGTGTGATCATATGGAGTTCGATCTAGGTATACTTTTGTTTCTTTTTTGTTGGAAAACTAGTCATGCAATTTTCAGATAAACAAATCTACAGAGTTATATGGGTAGGTTCAATTTCTTTTAAAATTATGAAACCACATGTGTAGTGGTCAGGTTTGAAATTCTAAAACTTATGTAACTACCATCACTTAATTATATATAGATTATGGAGTAATTAATGTGCTCAAATAAAAAATTTAGGATGAAAATTGTAATTGGGGATAATCAATCACGGCGGATAAAACACAATTTTCCTAATATTTAATACACCAGTGTATAGAAATATATTTACCCCAATAAATCACATAAAACTTATACTTAAGAATAAAATAATGCAATATTCTTTAATTCTACATAATTTTGAAGTCTGAGAATCAAGATTTAAGCATACAAACACAAAACTAGCGGAGTCTGATTTAGCTACAAACAGACACAATTCTGTCGCTAATAGAATTACGATGGAAATACAATAAGATGACCATTTTATGCAAAGTAAATAAAATATCACATATTAAAGAAGTTAATTATCATATATTGGTATTCATTATTTTATTTTAAATAAGATTTAAGTAGATGTCATTAATTACTTAGTGTAAGTTAATTAGAAGCCACAGGAGTCGGGTAAGGGCCTAAGGGGAGAGGAACCCCACCTCAGACATAGAAAATTTTGGGAGAAAGATAGAGAAGCATGCAGTCATGCATGTATAATGAAACACATAGTATAGGAGCACTCGTGACATCTGATATGTCTAAATTAATAGACAGCATTGGTTTTTCACATAAGTGGATGCTGAAACTTAATTATACATATATTGATTGCACTACAGATCCCACGGGGGCACGATATATACTACAAACATTATAATATCTTCTCCTTTATTTGCTAAACTTGAACCGTTTTCTGCCACAAACAACGGGCATGCATCACCCTGTATGTTATTTACTTTATAATTAGCCACCTCCATCACCTCCATTATCACCACCACCACCACGGTTGTTATAGTCCTGCCTGGGGATGTAGTGGTGGTTATTCACACTGCTTCCTCCATACCCATAACCATAACCTGGATTCTTATTTGCTTCATCATCGTAGTTAATTGGAAACCGCTCTTTCTTCATATTTATTTCATCCACGGATGCCCTTTTGTCCGCAGCCAAGCATATGCCCACCAGCATAAGGAGGACCAGGAAAAGGGTTGGAAACTTCATCTTCCTCCTGTTGTTGCCTCCTACAAATACATAAAACCAAATTCAGGGAAAGAGAAAATGAAATCAGTTTGTAGTAATTAAGAGAACCACACATGAACCATAATAATTTTGCAGCAAACCTTAGCTCTCTGGCGTTGGCGAATGAATACGAGTGAGATTTACTTAGAGAGGAAGGTAACACAGGTTTAGCTACTTATATACAGAAGCATAGCGTTTATGAGATTGACAGTTATTATTAATTTATGGATAGGATCTCCACCAAATGAGGCAAGATCAGGTGGGATGCCCAAACTATCATAAAAAAATTATTATTCAAGAGTAATAAAATGATGAAGTTGTCAGAATTATATTGGCACGGCCATAAATAGGAAAACTCCAAATTAGAGTGGTGGAATTAGATAGATGATTATCCAAATGAAGTCAACGAGCCACAATGTAGTGCTAGTAACATCCATCGGTTGGTTTGTGATGCACAGCAAATATAGTTTTATATGATTGTCTAAGATATTAATTCAGCTGCAATTGGCGATAGAATCAAATACTAGTTTCCGTTTCTTTTTTTTTTTTTTTTTTTTATTGCAAATTNTTTTTCATTTTTATTGCAAATTCAGTTCAGTTTCTTAATTTTAACAAAACACTTTCATTTTTAGTCACATGTTATATAACCAAAATTTATTACAACAGCATTTTGTGACAAAATAATCTTCGAGTGATTAATTAAAATGAGAAAAACATTTTGTTCAAAGAAACAAATCTTAAACTCTCCCCTCTTTTCCCCTTAACTTTGTTTTTTTTTCTTTGTTCCCTTCATATATAAAATTTTGGAAAATGCTTTTAAGTTTACTACAAAGTACACTCCATCACTTTTTCAAAATTGCTATATATATATGCAAAGAAAGAAACATCTTTCTCTTAATTTTTCTTTTTTTCTCTCGGGGAGATGAAGATAATTAATAAACAGTTTCCGTTCTAACGTTTGATGAAGCAGAACCAGAATTCTTTTTTTGTTTCCTAAAAAAAATGAACCAATAGTTAGCGTTTCCTGATTTTCAATTGAAAAGTAGCACTAGATTAATCCTGTAGCCTATAATATACAGTAATTGAGGTTGCGTTTCCAAATTAGTGTCGCTCAATTAGTAGCAGAGGGCTGAAATCTAGAAGAACCCAAATGATCAGTAATCTCTCAATTAATTAATCCTATGCTGTTGCGACTACTTTTCGTTTCCAGCAACCTCTTTCCCACTCGTTGGGGTGGGACCATATTGCAATTGTAATTGCCTTGAAAAGGTTCTTCCTTGCACTACTTGTGGACCAAATTCAATTCTTTAAACTATAAGGGCATTGGTTCACTGTATCATTAATAATAATATATACAATATAAAGCATGTTTATGTATGAATTTGCCTTAGGTAGTGTCTTTTACTGTGGTCCGAAATTCACCCTTGTCATCATGTTTTCTCTATCAATTTCTATAGATAACCAGAGCTTTTAGACGATAATCTAAATCTGCACCTGCAATTCCAATGAGGGATGATTAGTCCGAAGTTTTGAATTGAACGAAGGACAATTCTATTGAGGGGTTGTTGGTGAATGGAGACCATTAAGGATGCTGATGTATCAATTAGACCTTAAACTTTTTTTAATTAATAAAGTAATTACGCCATGTAGACCATTAAATATATGTCTGTTCAATATCTGCACAACAAAACCAAAGTAATCAAAATAAATTCAACTATTGTCAAAGCCTGTTTTGAAAAACTAATTCAAAACAATGACGCAGGTTTACTAAATGATGAAATATATTTGAGAAAACACACATCGTCTGCCTAGAGTCTAGAGCTTCATTTTTATAATAATACGCAGAAGATTAAGACGGATTATGCTGAGTATTGGACTATTCTAAAGGTATCTATTTTGTATTTGTATAGTTTGGACAATTAAACAAAGTTGATAAACTAAAAATACCTAATTATTTTCCGTTTCATTGAATCAAAGTCCAGCAACCCAATTCTGTTATGAGATATTTTTTTAATTAATTAGACCTTAATGTTTTGTTTCTTTATATTTCTTTCAACTTAATTAATTATGGATTATGGCATAACATAACATTATAATAATATGCAGAAGATTAAGACGGATTATGCTGAGTATTGGACTATTCTAAAGGTATCTATTTTATATTTGTATAGTTTGGACAATTAAACAAAGTTGATAAACTAATTAAAACACCTAATTAATTTCCGTTTCATTGAATCAAAGTCCAGCAATCCAATTAATTAATATAATACAGTGCTCCCAATTTTGGCATTCAGAGGGTAATTATCAGATATTACAAGACCTCTTACCATGAACTTCTCTGGTCAGAGGTAACTCTATAGTCAATTATTTGTTGATAGATATATAGAGCCTTGGACTCGACCAAACTTCAAAACATTGAACACATGTTAAGCTAATTGAGTAAGTTTTAATGGTCTGTATTATTATTCAAAACATGTTCAGCATATTAATTCATCATTTTCACATGTACCACTTTTTACTATATTCCATAAAAAATAGTAAGTCTTGCAAATGACATGAGTTAGATTGTGAGAATATACATAAAAAAGCCCTTTTTTCAAACCAAGATTCGTCATCACAAACGTGAACCAAGTCTTCCTCCAAGACTCAAAGCTCATTTTTATAGTTGTTTGTGGAAAAGAATTAAGAACGCACGAAATAAGGACATAAAGTGGAATCACAATTCACATGAGCGTGTTGTTTAATAATTAACGAAGTGAATGAAACATAGTTGGTGGCAACTTCTTATTACTTGTCGTGTATTACAAGCTTGGTACAAGTCTAAAATGAGAAACTTACGAAACTTTCTTCATAGCCTTTTCATACTTCATTACTTCCCTCTCTGTTCATATTTGTGTGCCCAGAAATCTTTATAAATAGCTACCCGAGCCATGCCTCCTGCAATTCTATCATATATGATCTAAACCAGAAGGTAGAAACTAAAATGAAGAAGCTTACCCAAGCATTCATTTACAGTTTGTTTGCAGCACTTGTTTTATTCACCTGCCCAGCAAGATCGGCTAAAGAAGCTGGTAAGGACATGTTGAGCATGCAAATGCAATATATATGTTATACTATATATATATATATATATGATCACTTAATCGCTTTATAATTTTTGATGGTAACATGCAGAGGATGAGAGTGAGTTTAATTATGAAGAAGGGAGCGAGAAGGGACCATCTCGGTGGGGATATATTCGACCTGAATGGAGTGATTGTAAAAATGGATCAATGCAATCCCCAATTGATCTGCTAAATGAGAGAGTTGAAATAGCGCCCCATCTTGGGTTGCTTCATAGGAACTACCACCCCTCCAATGCCACTATTAGGAATAGGGGCCATGATGTCATGGTAAGCAATATATATATATCTGCATAAGTCGTACAGCATTCTTTTTCAATTTCATTTTCTTTTTAATTAATTTGTCACTCTTTTTGGATTCTGATTATTTGTGAATGCAGTTGGAATGGGTTGATGGGGCAGGCTACCTTCTAATTAATGGAACTAATTACGTACTCCAGCAGTGCCACTGGCATTCTCCCTCTGAACACTACATCGATGGCAAAAGGTGCTTTTTTTTTTTTTTTTTTTTTNTTTTTTTTTTTTTTTTTTTTCCTACCTCAGTATATTAATTACATATAACAAACACATGCAGTGTAATTATTAAGGGGAGGATTTGCTTTTTACAGGTTTGATCTAGAGTTACACATGTTACACGAAAGTTCTGCTGGGCAAACTGTGGTGATCGGAATAATGTATAAGATCGGAAAACCAGATTCTTTCTTGTCATCGGTAAAGTAAATTAATAATTATCTGTGTGCATGTTCCTCTTTTGTCTGTGTCTGTGTGTGACTAATTAAATATGGTGACTATATTTTGATTTTTAGTTGACGGATCATTTAAGGGCGATTTCCGATATCACGGATGCAGAAAGAGTTGTGGGTACAGTTGATCCAAAGCAGATAAAAATAAGGAGCATACAGTATTACAAATATATTGGTTCTCTTACAGTTCCTCCTTGCACTGAGAATGTTGTGTGGATCATCGTTAGAAAGGTTTCCTCTACTAGTTCATGACTCTTCAACTGATTAATTAACGATACTAATTATGTATTATTGTGATTCACCCCTCAATTAACCTTGCCTAATTGATCAGGTGAGAACCGTTTCTAGGGAACAAGTTAGATTGCTTCGAGTTGCTGTTCACGATGTAAGTTACTATGACTTTCTAAATATCCCCATAGATATATGTATGATCTCATCTGACCAAAATTAGCATTCATACAAAATATGAAGCTAGTGTTTGATTATTTAGTTTACCCTTTGGGTTTTTCCTGTAAGCTTGGCGTTGACAAAGCTTTTGTTTTGCAGGAATCAGGCACTAATGCGAGGCCACTGCAACCAACAAACAACCGCCTGGTGCAACTCTACAAGCCAAAAGATCCAGAAGAAAATTAAACTAGTCCAAGGCATTTGAGATGATTTGAAGTTTTGGTCGCATAGAATGCATTTGATCTGTACTTATATAGATGATTGTTACTTCTTATAGTACTTTCCATGTATCTCTCTATTGTTACATGGTTTTAGAGTATCCTGCTGTATGTTCAATATTTAAGAGATGATAGTTACGTTGCTTTCGCAAATAACATATTTATATTCCTCCAATGAAAAAAAGGTCAACTATTGAACAAATAGGCAAGGAAGCAGGTTAATTCTTGCTCCCTGCCGTCTTTGTTAATTAAGAACGAAAGAAATAAACAAATTCAGTTGACGATCTTAAAGCACCTAACAACCATTTGGTTGAATCCAAAGGGATAGTTAAATTGTAATCAAACTAATACATACAGTTGTCTTATCAAAATTAACATTCTTCTTCCAATGTCTTGTCGCAACCTTGGTATTAATTTAATAACAACATTTCTAAGCTACCCCTTCTTAGCAGAATTAGCTATTTTAGCATCAATGCAAAGCTCTCAAAAAGTCAATCCACCCATTATATTCAAAATCCCAAACAATTAACAAAATTGAAGTTAATAATATCAAAGATTGAATATAATTAATAAACTGATTTGTTGACTCTATAATACGGAAATTAAACAACTAAAATATCACTGGTTGCTGAAATGCAACTTAATTACAGTGACACGTGGTAGCTGCATATTGGGTAAATGATGTCAGCAAATTTTTTAGCTACTTGCATAATTGATAATTTGGCTTATTATAAATATAGCACGTAATTATGTTAAAATTTTGTTATTGTCAATGCAATTATGCTAATTACAAAATAATGCCCCACAAATTTTTTTCACTATTTACAAATCAGCCTCATTTTTTTTTTGGGTTTAAGATTTATGGTTTTAAGATTTAAGGTTTAGAATTTAGGGTTTAAGATTTATTTGAGATAATTTTGTAATTATCTTAAATTTGGGGTACATTTTGTAATTAATATAACATTGGAATACATTTTATAATTAATAAAATCTACTTAACCATGTATTTGACTGACAACATATCCTCATCTGATTGGTTGTACACTGTATTATCAGTTATTATATTTTAACAACAAGTGACATTGAAACACTATCCCTATAACATATTATATAATTAATCAACTATTTAATGATGGTAGATTGTCACCTGCAATATTTAAAAAAAATGGGCTAGAAACATCATTCCTTTTTCCAGGAACCGTGTACAGGTAGCATACTAATATATTATTATTGACAGTTAGCATAATAATAATAATATATTATTATTGTTAATAATAATAGTTATTAATATCGTAGACTTGATTCCTAATAGCTAGCTAGCCGGCGGTAACTGCTATATGTTAGCGCATTAAAAATAATGGTATATGTATTATTAAATATTAATTACAGACCGCATTTTCTTCTCATAGGGTTAGGAAAGGGGGAGGTAAGAAGTTTTAAGGAGGAAATTTAACCTCATTTGGATTAAAGCTAGGAATCACTCCTTTAAAAAAAATAGACTTATTACAGAAACGAACAGTGATTTAATTTGGGCTTTTCAGTTATTGCATATTTGTTTTGCAATTAAATATATAATTAAGATGTAGTGTCTTGATACATTAATGTAGTGTGACTTCAATATATTCACTATTTTTAATATAAAGTATCTCTATTTTTCTGCATGCTCATGAATAAATTAATAAAAAGTGTTTTATTTTTATAATAAATTTGCATTGTACTCAATTTTGCAAATAATATATTTTCAAGTCAATTAGCCCATTAAGACAGACTAGGATACTTAAAATCTCCTGTTTCAAATCAATAAATCAGACACTGATGGCAATTTCTTATTAAGGGACTAGTGATCTTAAAAGATTAAATTGTTAGAAATAGAAATAAAATTAGTTTATATCTTTAACATACTCACGTACACGCAATCAGTAATTTGGCTTAGATCGTGACGAAAACAAGTCCACCAACACCAATATTTGTGGTGAAATTTAATGTTGGTTAAACATTAATTAGCCTACTCTACGTCTTCCTATATTTGTAAAATGCCCCACGCAATGAACAAGGAGAAACTTAAGATCCCCGTCAATGTCAAATTTCAATAAGCCCTCTCTTCGTATCCATGCACCTTTGTCCATAAATAGCTAGCCCAGCCACTCCTGTCTCCACTATATATCGTACTAAATCTTGTACACCTGGAAACGAAGAAATGGCGAAGTTTACCATTCGAGTCTTGCTTTGCTGTTTATTCACTGCACTTGTTTTCCTCTCCTACTCGGCAACATCTAGAGAAGTTGGTAAGGACATGTTGATGTTGAGCAAAATATACACACTCCCGTAGTCACTTTAATTAGCATTGTGTTTCAGGAAATGGCAACGAATTAATTGAGGAAATACTTTTTATATTAAAAAATCTTTGAAAAGAAAATCATTCTTGATGATGCTAGTGTACTTTTTTTTCTTATAATTTCTATATATTGTAACATCTTCTTGGTTTGAATTCTTGATGGCACATGCAGAGGATGAGAGCGAGTTTAGTTACGATGAATGGAGCGATAGAGGACCAGCTCACTGGGGAGATCTTCGACCCGATTGGTTTATGTGTAAAAATGGAACAATGCAATCTCCGATTGCTCTGTTCGATTTGAGTGCTCAATTAGCTCCCAATTTGGGGAGGCTTCACACAAACTACCAGCCCTCCAATGCCACTCTTAAGAATAGGGGCCATGATATCAAGGTAAGCAAACCACTTGAATCACACTAATAAACCCATTCAAACACCACCACTTCTGCTTACTACTCTATGCATGCAGTTGGAATGGGTTGGTGGTGGAGGCCGCCTTCTAATTAATGCAACAAACTTCGTACTACAACAATGTCACTGGCACTCTCCCTCTGAGCACACCATCAATGGCCTGAGGTGCTTTTTTTTTTTAATCTCATTTAAATTCTTTTTGTTACAAACCCATGATTTGCTATTGTAATTATTATTAATTACTTACAGAAAAATAAAAAATAAATTATTGTTTGATTCTAAAAAGTTTGAGAAAAAGACTATTTGGTTTTAAATATGGAGGGAATTGATTGCCAAAAAAATATGGAAGAATTTCAATTTGGTTCCTCTTAAACCATATAAAATATTTAAAATACTCTTTTGTATTATATAATTATTTCGTTTATATATGTGATTATTTCATTTATTTTTAAATATGACAACTACATATATGAACCAAATAAAATGATAACCTCATAACTACATATATAAACAAAATAATCATATATCACTAAAAAATAATTATATATGTTGACAGAATAACAATATAGCACAAATGGATATTTTAGATATTTCACATTTTATAAGAGGAATCAAATTGAAAGTCCTCAATCTTTGAAACTAAATGGTCTTTTTCTCAAAATTTTAAAACTAAACAATAATTTTTTCAAAAGTAAATCAAGGGGAGGATTTGCTTATATATATTGTTTTTCAATATTGAATTTGCAGGTTTCCTCTAGAGATTCACATGGTGCACGAATCTGCAGCAGGAACAATTGCCGTAATTGGAATGCTGTATAGGTTCGGAAGCCCAGATCCTTTCCTGGCAACGGTAACTAAAAAAGAGAAGAAAATCTGAGTTTATAAATTTGTTGTGTTAGTGACTAATATATGATGTCTATTTTGGCTTCTAGTTTACGGATAGTATNTAGTGACTAATATATGCTGTCTATTTTGGCTTCTAGTTTACGGATAGTATAAAAGCCATATCTCGTATGCCAGGAGCGGAAAGAGCTGTGGGTATTGTTGATCCAAATCAGATTAACATAAACAGAGGGGGCTATTACAGGTATATGGGTTCTCTTACAACTCCTCCCTGCGATGAGGGTGTCGTCTGGACTGTTAATAGAGAGGTAATTTCATCTTTACTTTATAATTAGTTCCTCTTAAAATATTAATCAAGGATATTAATTAGTTTTTTAAAATATTAAATAACTCCTTTTCAACCTTGTCTACTTGATCAGGTGAGAACAGTTTCATTGGAACAAGTTCAATTGCTTAGAGATGCAGTTTATGATGTAAGTTACATCTCACACTCTAACGTTTCATTACATGTGAAAGTTTTTTGGTTCGAAACATAAAAAATAAAAATAAAACAAAATAAATTCACTTTTTACCTTATATTAAAATTTAATTTAACGAAGAAACAAAAAATGATAAAACTCCTTATTACTTTGTCAAAGAGAATTTGATTAAAAAAAAAAAAGTTTGCTTAATAAATTAAATACTTCTAATGTTTAACTTGTTCCACACATATAAGTTATTTAGAGTCCAAAACTGCTACTAAACAGCTTGTAGTTGACTTCTTAAGTTTTAATTTCAATTCTCCCGTTTCATACTTAGCATCTATTTTGCAGGAATCTAATGCAAGACCGCTGCAACGATTAAACAACCGACGGGTGCAACTCTACAAACCAATTTCTGAGAAAAATTGAAGTTCAAGGCACTTGACAGTGCAAATTAATATGACTTATCTGAACAAATACATGGATAATAATCTTAAATATGGCATGTAGTAGCTATGCATTAAAAATAAATAAAAATTCATGCTTGCATTTGCATTGCTGAGAAATCTATGATGTTCCAGCAAAGCTAATATTTCAGGATTAGTTTACCAGTGTGCACGCTAGAGAGAATACTACTCTCTTTAGTTTAAGTGTGTTATAAAAGTAATAACAATAAAGTGATTGATTATATACTTAATGTGCTTAATGAAAGTTACCTGAATTTTTATTTAAAACATGACATACATTTTTTTTATTAAATAAAAACCAATATTCTCTTGTTCTATTATTTCTTGGCTCTTATATACGAGGATCATATATTGGACTTGTAATTAGTGGCTTAATTAGAGTTCATTTGGTCTACAATATTGTTAATTATTTATTTCCATGCATCTTCCTCTTGCATGGTTTAGGCACTAAAATACGTTCAATGATGATATATATATATTTACACACAAAAGCATATTTATATCTGACCAGTGAAAAACTATGTTGAACAATATTTAAGCAAACGGCGTGAAGAGAGGTGCATGCTTGCCTCCTACGCTTTACAAGGTCGTCACATCTGGAACATTGTTAGGAGTTTAAAGCCGTCTCTATTATAAGAAACAGAAAGGAATAAGCAAGCAAGATATATAATTCAACAAGAAATTAAGGAACCAGCTATTTAATTAGCTAATTTAAGTTTCAGAATGTCCCTTTGATACAGACGGTTACAGTTAGATAACGTTTTGTTATGACGCCACCTTCAATCATTAGTTCCATTGGAACCTGCTTTCTTATATATCTTCCAATTACTAAACGTTCTGCTTGGCGATAAAACTAAATGCCAATTGTGCTATTACAAACAACTTTAACAACTGAGTTTTAAAAATTAATTGGTTATTGCCTGAAAGCTCCAATCCTTGTGTTCTTTCTAGCCAGGAGACACAATTTATCAAGGCAAAAGAAAGAAGAAAAATTAGAGTTTTAAATCTGTCAGATTTTCATGGTCTTTTCTCAATATGAGACCAAGTGCCTATGGATTTGAACTTCATATGCCTTGAACAAATAAGCAAGAAATTGTGTGAAAAACCTGTATCAAAGGTATAAAAGAGGAAAAGGAAAAGGAGAGAAAATTAGTGGGAATAAGCACGAAATTAAAATGATTATCATTAACCAGCTCCTTTCTACATAATATACATTCTTGCAATGATTTGTCATAATTGAAGCTAATTGATATACGAACCTGGTTATAGATATAATTTGGCAATACTTCTTCATTTTGTGGTTGTGGCTAAACCACTCTTCCAAGAACTTTCATGATATCATCCATAGTTGGTCTATGCAGGGGATCATCTGCCACACAAGCCTTTGCTAAAACAGCCAAATATAAAGCTTCTGCAAGAGGATAATCCTTCAGATTAGGATCCATGAGACCCCTCAATCCTTCAAAGCAACCCCTTTCACTGGCTTGCTCTCCCAAAAAACCAATGGAATCTTTGAATGATTTTTCATCAATGTTGTCTCTTGCTGAGATCAGTTCAAGCAAGACAACTCCAAATGCAAAAATGTCAACCTTCTCACAAACTAAGCCATGGAGAAGGTACTCTGGTGCAACCCATCCTTTGTGATTTTCTGTTCTATCATTTCCTTTGATAGGTTTAGCAGCAGAAGCCATTCCAATATCTGCCAATTTTGCTCTCCAGTTTGCTGTTATGAATATATTTCTACTACTAATCTTCATGTGAGCATAGGAAGGAAAAGCACAGCAATGTAAATAGTGAAGACCTGTTGCAATATCAAAAGCTATTTGTGTCCTTCTGTGCCAGTGAAGGGGATTGCATGGATCAGATAAACAGTCCCTCAAACAGCCATTTTTAGGCAACTCAAAAACTAAATAAGACCAGGAAAAATCACTCTCACCATAACAAACACCATGTAAGCTCATAATGTTAATGTGATTGATTTTGGAATGTAAATCAATTACCGGGCGCATGTCTTCAAACCTCACCCTCTTGATCATTACCTCAATATCATTGACTAACCCCTTATAGGTTGAACCACCAATCTTGGTTTCTTCACTGAAATCTTTAGTTGCCTTTTTGAGCTCTTCTATGCTGTAATTGAGCAAACAGTACTTTATTCCAACAAGAAGATCAGGAGACAGGCATGAAGTTGAAGAGGTTCTACCCGTTTGGGTAGATCTAGGAGAGCTTCTCATTGGTGAGCATGAGTTGGGGGAGTTTGTAACTGAGAAAACCTTGAGATTTTCCCTTCTCCATTTCCTTAAGCCCTTCATGTAAAATCCACATGCAAGCATTAATATAAGTAACAACAACAAACCAAAAATAGAGCCTGCAATATACAATTGAGCATGTTTTGTAGCTTCCTGTTTCCCTTCCACTGGAATTGTAGAAAGAAATTCAGGAGTTGGTGGTGGTGAATCTGGAACATCAAAAATTCTGATTGGGGTAGCCCTTAGTGGAATTAACACAGTTGTATTTGGGAAAAGAGGATCCAAACGAGCTAAGATATTTACTGCCCAGAAATCTTCAGTTGAGATGTCAAATTTCTGACTCAATTTGGTTGGTTCATCTCCTTTTATTATAGGGTATGTTACAAGGTACTTCACCCTCTTGCCACTAGTGAAATTGTCAGGACATGCACATCTAAGAGGCACATGAAGTACAGAACCAGCTTCGAGGTTATTTACATGAGGAAGGTTTTCCTCAAGAAGAGTATGAGATTTTAGCAGCCCTTCAAATACCCCACAAGCAACCTCTGAAAATGTTGTACTTTCAGAGATTTTATAAGAGAAATTGGCTTCATAAAACTGGCCTACAGAGCAGGAACAGGTAACAGGAAGAAGAACCTCTTTACCTGGTTTGAGTACCTGGGAAGAAGATGTGAGATTGTTTATTTGAAGTAGCTCGTCAGAGTTCATGTCGAAGAGCTTTGAGATATCTGAAATGGTTTGGAACTTCTGGTTAGCTCTGTAAACCAAGAACGTGCTACATGAATCATGGGATAAATTACAAGTGTATCTTGAACCTTGGTTGCTGTTGTCTGAAGAAGAACAATTTGAAGGGTCGTAATACTGCTGAGCAGAGCTTGAACTTATGCACATCCAGGCAACAAAGCAGAGATAACAAATCATGATTTTGAAGATCAACAACATAAGACCTTCTATTAAGTCAGTGTTCACTGGTAAGTGATTGTTAAAAAGGGAAGAAAAAGAGAAGCTCCAAAAATAAAGTGATTATTGCAATCATGTTTTGCTGATATAGACATGTCTTGGGCATGATGCATATCAAACTGTGATACTGTTGAACAGTTGGATTCTAGAGCTAGCCTCCAAAGATGGGTGACATGGAAGATAAGCATTTTGACTAAAAATTAAGCCTGAGTTTGTCAACATCCGCGATCAAACGCGTAAGCAAATTAACCTAATTAAGGAGCCGGCCGAAAGACAAATAGCTACTTGAGAATACAAGACAGATGCACACTGTACATGACATGATTATGCTTTAATATATGTTATATGTTTTATTTGGTTCTTCTTGTTTCTTTTCAATCTCTAAACAATATTATGTCTGGCAGCTATCAGCAAGCCAACCCTTTCTTCTATTAGACACATTGCAGATTAGCAATTAGCCAATTACTAGTTGGGTTTGCATAAGTTAGGTTTAACTCTTTTTTTTTTTTTTTTTTCTATAATACTTGGACTTTATTTTAGGTCAAATTGTTTATTGGATAAGAAGTCTTGGCCTCTTACTTTTTGATTGTGGACTTAAATAGAATTTGAGTGCATAGTTTCTGAGATCCACTTTGTATCAATTTTAGATTTGGGTAAAGTTTAAATCTTCATTGGCCTTATTTTTTTTCCAACAAAAATAAGGAAACTAAACTTTTATTAATTTCATGAAAAAAAAAATTTCTTAGTTTAACTAGGGTATAATCATAAACATGAGTTAAAGGGCTTATTGAATATAAGAATATAAATTCATCAAGAAAACTCGTGAACCAAAAATAGAAAAAAGTCACCAAAATAAAAAAAAATTAGCCGAGAATTGGAAACAAATCTACAATTCTAAAATTTTTACTTGATATTTATGTCAAAGTTAATCTCCTTTTCTATAGATATTTTTTTTTTTAATTTTAAGATCTAATTGAGAAACTATATTATGTAATTTCTATTCTNATATTATGTAATACATTTTGAGATACAAAATTGTTTAAAGATAAGAGTCTAAAGTATGAGTGGTAGGTTTTGGAATATGGGTGTGTTTGAAGCAACATTATTATATTAAACATTCTTACCACTACTAATTTCAATATCATTAACACCTACAACTCACTTTCTTTAGTTTTATAATTTGGAAATATTATCAACACCTAATGAATTAAAAATCATGAGAAACAAAATAATAACAAGCGTTTGTAATAATAAAAGGTGATGGATGGAAGAAATCTAATAAATGTCTAGAAATGATGTGAGTTTAATTAGAAAGAACCATAAACAAATTTTTGTTTGAGGGAATAATATTTGTTGTGAGATGAAAAATCATATATATAATTGAATCNTAGTAATTATTGACAAAGGGTAGGTATGACATATTTACATCTTATTATAGAAACTACTTATTTGTAGACCCACATATTAAATTATTCAGTGACTATATGAAACCATATACAAATTTATTAACTATATAATTTATATATAATAGTGGGCAATTTGACCCAAAAATTATACTCTACCAAAAAAATTGATGTATCTATAATACTTTTGAATTTATTCACTTAAATATTATAATTTTTTTTTAAAAATAGAATCTGATTGATAAAAATCACCAAACACGCCATTAACCATGTCACATAAATTAATTCCCCAAGTACAATATTTGAGATAAAAAAGCCTATAGTAGTGTACATTTCTTAAATATCCGTACGAAAGTATGAAGGGCACTTTGGTCATTATAGTTAAGGGTAGAACAGTCAATTTGCACTACCAGTGGAAAGACAAATTGGTCCCTCGGGTTCCGATACTTGTAAAAGTTGCTTATATACACCCAAAATCATAGCGTGCTTTGAGGGTTTTGTTTAATAAATTTCTTATTTTGCTAATATCCTAGAGATTTTTCTCAAGTTTTCCCTCGTTTTCTCGGGAGATTGATCATTGAGCGCTACCATTCCTTTGATATTTGTACCAAACCGACTATAGAAAACCTCATATTCTGTGAAAATTTTGCACTGGCCAAAAATTTCATGCAGCTCAGTCAAAATTTCTGGTACTTTCTTTTGTATTATTTTGTTTCTCTAATCTGTCTGAACTGCATTGTTGCGAATCATGAATCTGAAAATTTATTTGTTTGTTAATCAGGTTTGGGTTCAAATATTATGTCGAATCTGGGGCGAGTGGAACTGATGTTTATTGTAGTTTAACTGTTTTAGTTCCTTTTATGAGGATTTACTTGGAAAATTTCCGGAGTACTTTTTGCATTGCGCTTATGTTGCTTTGGTCGGCATCATAATAGAATTACATTGGATGTGACCAACTTTCTGTAAATTCTATTTGTAAGCCAAAATCTTCCTCCTCTAGTAATGTCCGAAGAGTTTTAGCTTATCTCTTCTCCAGGGAATGTATTGCTGAATTTAGAAAGTTTTAGGGATTGATAAAAGAATTTTCTGCTGGGGTAGGTGGGAGAGCTGTAAATGTTTTGGTGATTGAGTTACTAAGCAGCTTGTTTTGCGTAAAATAAATGGTCCATTCACCATTGGGGTGGTTTTACCTCCTTCTTAGTGATGTTAGTTTGGATTATACGAAACAATATTCATGTCTTATATATGCGGTTTTTTCTTCTTCCATTCAAAAATTTCACTTTTTGTTATTGTTAGCTTATTTGGTTTGGCCCTGCATGCAGAGGATTTTATTTTGATCTATGAATATGGATGGGTCACTTAAGTGGAACATTAAGTTATTTATTTTTAATGGCTGGATTTCAATTATTTATATAGCTTTTAGTTCCATTGGAATTATCCTGTATGCTTTATTTTCATGAAGTTTTTGTAGATGTGAGTAGCACTTGTATATTAATTTCTTTCTCTATATTGATCTAAAGTAACTTTCAATTTGTCTCACAATGTTCAGCTGAATATATGGCAAATCATATGCATTCTAGTTGCAAGGCTAAGGATGACGGTAATAATAAAGGGAGTTATGCCATGGAGAAAGGACCAATCAACTCAGGCTTTACTGAATTTGATACTACTGGTCTCAGAAGGTCTGCTAGAGAAACATGGTTAAAGAAGACGATTCCTACCAATCCAAGTACTCGGAAGTCTGAGCGACTTGAAAAGATGAGTGCACCAACTGTTGCTGTCAGAAGGAAATCTGAAAGGGTTGAGAAAGAGATACCAAGTCCTTTGAGGAGATCTGAAAGAACTAAGAATCATGTTTCTTCAACTTCTAATGAGCTTTCAGGCTCATCAGATTCAAAGCAGAAAAAGCAAAAAAAAGAGAAGAGTGTGAAACAGTTGATGACATTTGAGGCTAAGGAAGTCAGTGTAAATGAGAAGCATGTTGATGGAACTTCTCAGGTAAAAAACCATAGAAGGGATGCCCGTGCTTACCGGGCAAGTTTCAATAGGAAAGCAACTCAGGAGAATCTCAATCATTCTCTGCTGCCATCTGGTGATGCCAAAGTCGAGGAGATGAAAGCCGGCTCTAGTTTGATTGGGCCTGTGAAAGAACCATTAGAAAATAATGGTGGAGTTGAATTGTGCAACACAAGGTGGAGATGCAACTCAGGGGAAGCCCATGAACCTGAAGGTGGAGATTGTGTGGAATTGTCCAATGGTGGTAATTTTAAAAGGAAAAGGTACTCCCTGGCAAATGATAGGAAATCATTTTACTTTTTTCCTGATATATTATGAAAGACAAGAGTTTAAAACTGTTACTTATGTAGATTTTCTGGTGCATTCTGTTGGTTTAAACATGTTTAAGGGGTTTAACTTTTGTTGTTCCCATTGTTACCATAATCATAACAAGAAATATTTTTCTTGTTGAGTTTGAAACTCATCATCTATGACACATGCTGCCTCATATGCTATATTAAGCATCTTTTGTTCATTGAAAGTGTTCTTTGTTTTTTTTATAATAGTTGAATGGGTGGGTATTGGAGAGTGTACAGGGCTGTTGACTCAGTTGCTAACTATGCCCTGTCGTCAATGTTGTCAAATTGTCTATAGTCTTATGTATCCTGTACAATGTGTCATATGTGGGGGTAGTTCTGTGTATTCTTCCTCTAGTATGTGTAATCTTCAGCTGTGAACCTTTTTTCTGTGGAGGCTTCATCTTGAGTGACCCTAGATACTGCTGCTTTATGACTTGCAATCTATTGGTGATATTTTCTAGGTTCATAATGTGTAAATTTGAAGGCCAATGGAAACTTTTCTTCCCAGATAACAGCCACGTGACTATTCTTGGACCTTTTCAATGCTGTTTATATTTTGCATATGTAACCCCCTATAATATGGTGAATACGGGAGCATTGCTGTGCTCTCGAGTCTCTCCCTCTCTTGTGTAGTCTTCAGCCATCTTCAGAGCTCTGAGCCTCTCTTCCATGGTGGCTTCATCATGGTTAACTTGAAAAATATCTACCATGTGGGACCTAAGGGAACCTATCTTGCTGCTGGTGTTTCACAGATGCACCCCCCCTTCATAATTTGTTACAAGCTTGAAAGATTTATTTGTATGATCTGTCTGCTGAACTCTAACCTTGTGATTTCTTCTTATCTGTTGCTATGAGAGTGGTTCCCCTTTGCTATAAACCCTCTGCAACTATGAAATATCCCTATTATTTCTATTCTTCAAACTCCTAATATAGCTGTTTGTAGAATTGTGAATGACTATGTGGATGAAACCTCTTTGGTAGGATGTATAACATATGCTCATGCTTTATGTCAACCGTTCTATGATAATTCAATGTCATTTTAATTTATTAGATCTTACTTCCCCCTCTCTCTCTCTCTCTCTCTCTCTTCTTTTACCCTTTGCAGGGTGGATCATGATCCAATGGTACAGGAAGGTTTCTCCTGTAGTACCAAATCAAATCAGGAGTCAGTTAATCCTTCTGCTACTGAGGTTAGTTGGATTTCTTTGTTCCTAATCATTCTTTTTTCACTTTGTTTAGCTAATGCTAATAGGGAAAAGGTCCCACAATATGTAATTTGCATTGGAATTCAACATCCAGCATGCATATCCACCACATAGTTGAACATAATTCAAAGAGAGCATAAAAGTTAGAAATAATCTTAGAGCTGAACTAATGATCTTTTAGATGAATGGAAATAACGCTAACTTCACCTGTTAGCTATCCTTGTTAAATTTCTGATACAATATTCTTACTTTGTAATATGGTGAACTAAAATAAATTTTCTTGCTAAGAGACCATGTACCACTATTCTTTTCAAGTAATGTCTCTCTTAGTGCTTAATCATTGTATTTATAAGATTACATGTTCAGGTGCTCTGTGATGTTTGCATGAGTGTAAGATCCTCTCTTTTAAAAGCTTTTCATTCCTTTCACTTAAAAGTACACTTTGATGAAGTGAGAATAAGTATCTGCCTGGCCCTTATCCCCCTTTTTAACTATAGGAGGTGTGTTGCTATGTGGGCATTTTTAAAACAATGTCTGAGATGTTCCAGAATTAAATATTCCAATATCAAATACCGGGAATAGAGATATGTATATTTAATATGACATCATGACAATTAAAACCATTTAAAAATTAAAATAGAAGTGGGATACCCAAGAATGTGGAGATCTTGGATTCTTAGGTATCCTATATTCCTATGATTCTGGCATTCAAAACAGACATCCAAAATTCTGGGTATCATACATGCTAATGTGGAAATGCTAGTATTACAAATGTTTCCGCAATTGTTAACAACAGGACATTACCTATAAAGAGTGCAAGAAGCATAGGCAAGAAGGATTCAGATGCCAAATAAATCTTAAGCATATCCCTCATTTGTATCATTTGCACAGGCAGTGTCATCTTGTATATGTCCTTTAATTTTAAGAAGATATTTAGTGCGAGGATGAGACTCAATATCTTCTCTCCAGTAACTATGCATGTTGTTGAAATGAGTCATGACATTTGCCTATTTGAGAATGTATGCATGGGTATCTATCATTTCTATCATGTATATTTTAAAATTTACCTCTAGGTGAGTCATTGATTTTGTTACTATATTGTTATTTGGATTAGGATAGAGTTGAAATTGAAGCCAGCATGACTGCAGGAATTGCTGAGAGAGGCATGGACTACATGCAGCAGAAGGAATCCTCGGCAAATTTCCAAACAGATATTGATGAAAATATATGTCTAATTTGCAAGCGTGGTGGGCAGCTCCTGTGAGTAACCTTCTTTACATTGGGTTGTCTGTTTATGCAAGTGTCCCACATCATAACTATTGTAGGACACATGATAAAGCTAGTAGTTACATAGTCATTCTTGCTCTGGAAGTGGTTCTTAAATGTCTGGGGTGTTTTGATTTTACCTTGCATGCGGAATATGCCTTACCCTAGTATACAGTTACTGAATGTCTTGATCATTCCACCTCCTTTCGAGGGTAAACGTATCATAATTTTGTTTATTTTATATGTTAATAAGTAGGTTTAAATATACTATAGGTCCCTATAGTTTTTTTTTTCCTCTTTTGTGGTCCTTATAGTTTGAAATTTTTTTAATTGGGTCCTTGTCGTCATCTCCGGCTATAAATCCGTTAGTTTAGTGCCGACATGACAAACGGCTTGTCTATGTGGCAATAAAAGAAACTGACGTGGCCCCAAAATGGCACAAAAAGTTGCCACCTCATCAACTTTTCTATACACTTTTTTGAGCCTAAATTTAATGAGATGACAATTTTTGTACCACTTTGGCACCACGTCAACTTCTTTTATTGCCACATAGACAAGTCGTTTGTTATGTTAGCATTAAATTGATGGAATTATAATTAGGGGGGTGATAGCAGGGACCCAATTAAAAAGATTTCAAACTATAAGGACCCTAAAAGAGGAAAAAAAACTATAGGGACCCACATTACATTTAAACCTAATAAGTATTATATTTGATGTTTTTGATAAAAGAAGATATATTATTAGTATTGGGAAAGAAAGAGTGCAAAATTATTGGGGGATTAGGTAGCCTCCTGAACAAAAAACGCAAAAGAATGAAAGACCAAAAGTTCACAAGAACATCAGTGCGATAAGGCTGTCCAGTCCCTCTGCATTTCTTTATAAACTCCCTTGAAAAGATCATTGGCAGAACACCAAATAGAAGCCATCTGCACTATACTATCCCATAACAGCTGCGTAAGGTCAAAGGAGAATCCTTGAAAATCTGAGCATTCCACTCTGACCAGATACACCATGCTATCATATTTATACTGGTCATTCCTTTATAATATTTCTTCTATAAAAAAGATATTTATATTGGTCATTAACATCATGTGTTTTGAAGGTTTGTCAACTGTTGTTGCAAAATAAAAGCTTCATATAGTGATTGAATAAATTGAGTGAATCATATTGACTTTATTCTGAAAGTTAAATAAGTTGGAGATGATTGCAACATAATACAATTGGGATGAAAATACATCTCTATCATCTTACACCTGAACAATTAGACGATATAGTGGGTTCGTATCTGCTTACTCTTTTCATCTGTTATTCTGTTTCTTTTCCTCTTTCCTGTAAAATACCTGTGGATGCTAACTCACTACAATGGATTGGACTACTTAATGTTCTATTTCCTGGGATGCCTTTTGCATAAGAGCATTTATTCACGTGTCTTATGTCTCAGGTGCATGTTTCTATGAGTAATCTATATGTCTTCCAATATATGTTTGTTAGATAGATGAACAACAACCCCATCAAAGCAAAATCACTGCACATTATGTCTAAATTATGTTTGCAGTGATAGTTGGGCTCTGAAATCTTACACTTGACTTCCTTTCTCAGGTGCTGTTATGGAAAAGGATGCAATGGATGTTACCATCCTTCTTGTCTTGAACCCCCCATAGTGGATATTCCCCTTGGAGTTTGGCACTGTCGTGTCTGTGTGAGGAAGAAGATAGAATCAGGTGTATATTCAGTGTCAGAGGGAGTAGAATCAATTTGGGACGCCAAAGAAGTGGAGGTGCCTAGTGTTGATGGTATATATATGATTGGATACTATTATTTGAACTTTTCTCATGGATTTTTTCCCTTATTATTTTGATTCAATTAGAAGCTCCATATAATTTTTCCCTTGCATTCTACTGATATGTGGTGTGTACTCTGGCATCTGACATTAATCGTTGGTTGTATGGTATTTGTTTCAGGATTGACAATTCAGAAGCAAGTTTTTGTGAAGTATAAAGGCCTTGCTCATGTGCACAATCGTTGGCTACCAGAAAATCAGCTACTTCTTGAAGCTCCATCGACAATTATGAAATTTAATAAAAACAATCAGGTCTTTTAATTCTTAAATTGCAGTTCATGTTAGGTAAAGCAAGCTGTATGGTTGTTATTTTGACTCTATGTATTGCTGAGGGTTTCATTACTTTCAGGCCCTAATGTGGAATCCAGACTGGAGTTTGCCCCATCGTCTGCTGCTGAAGAGAACATTAGTTTCTTCCAAGCAGCATGATGGTCATAGCACCAACCATGGTAATGCTAATTTTGATTGTCATTATGAATGGCTTGTGAAATGGCGTGGTCTTGGTTATGAGCACGCTACATGGGAATTGGGTAACAGTTCATTTCTGGGTTCAACTGAAGGCCAGAGTCTAATCAGAGACTACGAAGATCGTCGACAGAGGGCAAAAAGAATTTCTTTGCTCTCTAAAGTAGATAAGGTACCCTAGATACAATAATTATGGACAATTACACATTTCTGTCTCATATTATTGCTATTTTAGTTCTTCACATACTTATAAAGGGAAATAAACTATGATGTTTTCTTCAAAATTTTAAATTGATAATCTAATTTGAAAGGATAGCCTCTGGGGTTGTGTCACATTCCCAGCAGATCATTAGACAGGATAGCTGAGGTCATTCACATGACATGTACTTAACACAAATAATGTTGATGAAGTTTAAGCAGAAACTGTAAGTTTATTATGTTGGTAACACTTGAACATGAGATATTATCCTGAAATTCTTGCTCTATAATCTGCTTTAGCCAAATCGAAACAATGCCTCAAAGAAAGGATAGGCTGTTTTCTTTTAGTTCCTGAAATGACAATGTTTTTTCCTTTTCCTCTGTCCTAACTGATCTGCTTTGTTTAACATCTAACATCTGCAGAAACTAGGCCGGGGAAGTTGTTTTAGTAAGTTACCTCAGGTGCCTGGGGAAGTTTCTTCTGCATTTGGTAACAACAATTTGGATACAGTCAATAAGCTACGTGAGCATTGGCACAAGGGTCGAAACTCCATTGTAATTGATGACCAGGTAAGCATGACTATTTTATGCTTTTGAATAGACACAATTACGGTTTTATAAATTCTGATATAGTATCTGTCTATCTATTGTGTATTCATATATAAACCCCAAAATAGGGGTGCTAATGGTTGCTTGATGGAAGTACCACCCATGCAAAGGGAATGACCAGCAAATATGTCTTGGCCTTAGTTTTTCTTTCTTCGCATACTGCTAGGTTTTACCGTGAGTTTTAACCTTTTTTCCCCCTTGCTTGATATGTATTGGTTTTTCCAAATTTTGTTTAACCCTTTATAACTCTGTCTCAACTTGTTTTCTGGATTACATCTAATTTCTTGTGATTCTTTGATGAACTCTGTCTGCAATCTGTTTACACAGGTTTAATTATATTGGGCTTATGCGATATTATTTCCATTTGTCAATTGGAGACCATTTAAAATTGTGCATATATTTGAAATTGTGGATTTTGGTATCCTTAGAATTGAAATCTCTTGTTATAATAAATTTTGCAGGACAGAATTGTTAAAGTTGTCGCATTTATCTTATCATTGCACACTGATGCTTGTCGACCTTTTCTCATCATCTCAACTTCTACTGGTCTGTGTTCATGGGAGGATCAGTTTTCCCATCTGGCTCCCTCCATCAATGTTGTTGTTTACAGTGGAAACAAAGATATCCGTAACATTATTAGGAGACTAGAGTTTTACGAGGAAGGAGGTTGTATACTCTTTGAAGTACTTATAGTAGTTCCTGAAATCCTCATTGAGGTGAGTGCAAGAAGCTGGTGCCGATATTGATGAATTTGGAAGTTCTTATTTGATTCGGACACATGTTCCCCTTCCTGTTTTATCTGCTATTTCTTTTCTTTTTTAAAAACTCGATAATGTTTATAATATTAACTTCAAGATCTTAACTTGTTTCTTGGATTTTTGTTATGAATAAAAAATCATACTAACTTGCATGCTTGCCTTTGTTCATTTATAACTGGCTGGTCTTGTTGACCTCATTGATGTCATTCTGCAGGATCTAGATGTTTTAAGAGGCATACAATGGGAAGCAATCATAGTTGATGAGAGCCAATACTCTAGAATCTCTTATTTGAAAGAAATCAAGATGTTAGACACAGATATGAGGCTTCTTCTTTTCAATGGCCAATTAAAGGTTTGTTTCTTTCAATGCTTGGGTTTCAGCCCCTCCCCTCAGCTCAAATTAGCTTGGGCTAACTGCACTTTTCCACCTCTCATCTAATACACCAATTGTACTCTTCCCCTTGATCTTTTGATTTGAGCATATTAAGTTATTAACCCCTATTCTATTTGTCGTTTGCAATGTGTACCTGATAGCAAAACAATATTAAAAGTACCCAAAATCAAGCACAATTATACACTAAATGAACTAAGAAAAACTAATAAACTACTAAAAGAACCTACTCGAATGACCTAATATCTCCATTCCTTGCATATTATACTAAATTCATATACAATTGCATGCAATTAGTTATATTAAAATCACTCAAATTATCCGTTGTTTTCATAAAGTCATATAATTTGTCATGTATGAGATATTAGGCATCTCTATATCACATTTTTAGCATTATAGTTAGAGCTAACCCCAACTGTTAAAGGTGGGGTGCTATTAGGGAGGGACGTTGCAAACAACACAAATAAAGTAGGGTGTAATTTGTTAAAAAATTAGGAGGTAATGTCTTCAAATCAAAAGATAAGGCGGAAAGTGTAAGTTGACTAATAGATCAAGGTATTAAATTGCAATTACTCCTATCTGTTTTAATGACTTATGTACTGAGTTTTGCAGGATAGCATTGTTGAATACCTAAATATTATGGATCTTCTTGATCATGAAAGTGATAAGGAAAAAGATGATGGGTTAATATCCAATTCCAATGACAATGTCAGTCAGCTGAAGAATAGGTTGTCAAGTTATATTGCATACAGATGCAAGTCAGACTCCGTTAGGTTTGTTGAGTATTGGCTTCCTGTACAAATATCCAACGTGCAGCTTGAGCAGTATTGTGCTACTTTATTGTCAAATAGTTCTGTACTTGGCTCATCGTCAAGGAATGATATTGTGGAGGCTGTTCGGGACATACTTACTTCTATTCGAAAGGTGTGGTTTAACTTTTGGCATTAGTTGCATTGATTGGCATGGGATTGGAGATGCTATAGCTTTGCTTTAAATTCTAGCAGTCTTTTGTATTTTCAGTATCTGTATCATACCATCTTTATTATAAGAGCATTATGCTATTGGTCTGTTGCATATGGCATTTTGATTTAAACATAATTTGTATTTATTATTGTAAGTTGGCTTTGGCAGTAATCCCTCCATAGTCTAGAGTATCAGGTTTTTGATGTCAAGTTTGCACCTCGATGTAAATAATTTGCCTCCATGTTTGATTCATGTATGATTAGAAATCTGATTTTTATTTGTTTTGTAGTATGCTATTTTTGATGCTAAGTCTTGCACCTTAATTGTAAGCAATTTGATACATGTTTGATTCCTCTATGATCAGGAATTTGAATCACATTTTGTTGATCTTATACCAAATTTGAAAGAATGAATTTAAAATCTCCAGTTATATTTGTGTTTTGAAGCTTATTTGGTGCCCTATATAAAATTGAAAAAAGGTTAATTTCAAATCTCCTGATGTATTCTTGTTTTATATTTGATTTTCTGTTCCTTTATGCTTTTGAATTAACTTCTAAGTTCTAATTTCTTTTAGTTCAAATCTCTTGATGTATTTGTGAAGTTCTAATTTGTTTGAGAAATAGTTGATAGTTACTGCTAGTAACTGTCCAATTGTTGTAAATTTTCTTCATAATACATTTTTTAACTGTTTTTTCCTCCTCTGGCATTGGCATCTCATGGCAGTGTTGTAATCACCCTTACACTGTTGATCCATACCTACAAACTTTGCTTACCGAAGGCCTTAAAGAGGCTGAGTATTTGAATGTTGGAATAAGGGCAAGTGGCAAGCTGCAACTTCTTGATTCAATGCTCACAGAGTTAAAAAAACAAGGTTTAAGAGGACTTATTCTTTTTCAGGTACATGGTTTGAAGACCATCCTCCCATTAAATCTTTTGAGTTTGCTAACTGCAATGTTTTTTTTGCTTTTGAGTCCTAATTACATTGTATAAGTTTTTTCATAGTGTTTGTTCACCTAAGCTTTTGAATTGGGCATTATTTGATAGATTAATCAACTTTCCCATTTGAACAGACTTTTGAAACTTTTTAATGGGAGTGAGATGCTGACATGTTAAAATCTAGGCAGGTAATGGGATTATTGATGTAGAATGTGACAGCAATGTGTTAAATCGGTTCATGTTGTACTAGAACTACCTCCTTTGTCAGTTTGATTGTGTAAACTACATCACCCTGGTGGAATGTTACTGGCCAATATTATTGAACTCAAAATGCTATTAGTCTCTACCAGGTTGGAAATTGGAATCTTTAAGTAACTACTAAGCGTGGCTTGCGATTATTGATTAATTTTTGTAGAATACAACTTTAATTTATACTCTTATTCTTCTAATATTCTATGATGTGTTTGATATCATTTAGTAGAAAGGAATACTTCTTTGCTCACTCTTCTTTTGCTGAAAGAATCTTAATATCCTGCAGTCCTGACATGATAATATCAATATAGAAATGGTTCTCTTACTATCAGATATTTAGAAAAGAATGCATGGTAAGAAGCTTAGAGAAGAACTTTGGCATCCTCCTTATATTGATTGATCTTGTTGATCTGTTGAAAAATTGGATCCAGTCTATAGGTGGTTCTGGGAGAATGGGAGACATTTTGGATGATTTCCTGCGACTAAGATTTGGTCCAGATTCTTATGAACGGATTGATAAGGTTGTTCCACATTCTAGAAAGGTTGCTGCCCTGAATTTGTTCAATAACAAGGACTGTGGAAGATTTGTTTTTTTGTTAGAGTCATGTGCCTGTTCTTCTAGTATAAAATTGTCATCAGTTGATACTGTTATTATATTTGATAGTGATTGGAACCCAATGAATGATATAAGATCCCTTCAGAAGATATCACTTAATTCACAGTTTGAGTGCATAAAGGTATTCCGTTTATATTCGTCCTTAACTGTTGAAGAGAAAGCCCTAATCTTTGCTAAGCAAGATAAGGCACTTGATGGCAATGTACAAAACATAAGTCGGAGTACCTGTCACATGCTGTTGATATGGGGGGCATCTTGTCTGTTTGATGATCTGAAAGATTTCCATGATGACAAAACTTCTGGCTCAAGTCTAAATTCATCTTCTGGACTATCACTCTTGAAAGAGGCAGTCAAGGAATTCTCAAGTATACTGCAGCAAGATGGTGAAGATAATGACAAAAGCAACTCTTCAATTATATTGAAAATACAACAAAGTGGAGGATTTTACCGTACAGATTTTTCTTTGATTGGTGAGCGGAAAATTCAGCCACTGGACGAAGGGCTACCCCAGATGTTTTGGACAAAACTTTTGGAGGGAAAACATCCTCACTGGAAATACTCGTGTGGTTCACCTCAGCGAAGCCGGAAAAGGGTTCAGCTTTTCGGTGGTTCAATAAATAGACCTGACATTGAGAGTGATGACATACTAAAGAAGCGCAGGAAAATTACCAATAATGTTGTTAATCAGCCTCCTTTAAAATCTGAAGGTGAAGGAAAAATACCTACTGGAAACAAGGAAGGTTAGTGGTCACCAATGATGCTAAGTTCACTTTTTCATGCTTATGAAGTTGAGATAATTGTAAGAATTATTGTAGCCTTTTGTGGTTTTCTTTTCTTATGGTAGCTTCTGAAACCCCTGCACAATTTTGTAGGAAACTCAGGAGATCCAGAGGGTAATGCCTCTAAATTCTTGCCTAGTTCTACTGCTTGTGTTATTAATCCACTCCATGCAAATAACACTTATACAACTTGTTTGGTTGATTATATGTCAGAAAGACCTGCAGCTAACAATGTTGAATCTGATGAAGTTAGAAAATTGCGTGATGAGCAGAGGAGCTTACATCTTTTGCTGAAGCCAGAGACAGCTAAGCTTTGTGAAATTCTTCATCTCCCCGTATGCAGCTCATTTTTCTGTTGAAGTTTTACTTGATGCTTGTTTGTCCTTTGCTTTTCCCTTATCATTGGCACTGTTGCAATTTATTTGTCAGACCATTGTCATTTTGATGAAATGTTACTTGTGAGAGATTGGATATTCATATTTATTTCTTTTGTTGTTTGCTTTTAAACTGTCTGTGAATCAATTTGAACAGAAGAAAAATAATATAACCAATTGTATAACTAAAAACTTACTATCTATTTTTGGCAATGTCGAATGATATTTGCTATCATTTGACTAGTGGCAGTTCAGCAATATTAATGTAGAAGGCCTTATGTGGACTTGATTCCATGTGTTTCTGTAAAGCTTTTGTCATTAAGACAGATTAGGACACCTACCTATGATTATTAGTATTACATATCTTATCATTTGAAACTTGTAACTTTAGGTTTATAATTATTTAGGAATGAAATTAGAATTTGTCTTTGATTTAAAACTGTAAGGGGCCAAGATTGAAGGGCAACGGAGTGGCTAAGTTGAATTTTGAAGAAATTGCTGGAATTTCTGGTTTTGGCTGTTCATGGGGTTCGTATACTTTATTTGTAAGGTTATAGTCATGCTTTAATGGGGAACACTATGGGGTTCTTAATATTAAGAGAAAGGAGATTTCTTATGATAGGGAGTGGAAAGATAATAGAGGGTTGAAAATGGCTGCTATGGTGAGTGATATTGATTTGTACAGAGACTAAAAGAAGAAAGATAAAGAGGTCAATAATCTTAGGATCTAATAACGCTTTCCTCTTCTAAACAAAGGTAGAGATCTATATTATGTGTTGTACACCTATCAGGTCCATGTGTAGTGTTTATTACCAATACTAAGTTGTAAAAGCAGGGAGGGATGTGCTCTGCCAGGTCTTCTTTTATCCAAAAGAAGTTATAAGAGGAAGGAGGGATGTGGTCTGCCAATTGATTTTAAAGGATTGTCCTTGAATGATATTCAGAGAATTGGAAAGTGCTTTTTTATCGGTGTGTTTTTATTCTTTATTAGGTTTCTCTCTTTGTGTCATTGTAATGGGCAGAAATTGACATAGATAAAGGCTTCACCTTTTTATAATTAGACTAGCACTCAAGATCATGAACGCAGAATCTAAGGAATGTTAGAATTAGTATAGACCTTTTAAGAAGTTCCACTTTCCCTAAACATCTGAATCTTTAGCCATGGATATCTGGAAATTATATAGCAATCTAATTTTTTAGTCCAACTCTGCTAATAAATGACTATGTTTTGTTCTTTTTTGGCTTCAAAATTTGAATTAATATATTTATACCTGACCTGTATTAGCAGTCAGAATATGATTGTATTTTAACTCATCTTTTTGTAATGCAGGATAATGTAAAAATTATGGTTGAAAATTTTCTTGAATACGTTATGAACAATCACCATGTCCATAGGGAGCCGGTGTCAATTTTGCAGGCTTTTCAGATATCTGTGGTCAGAATTTTCTCTTGCATATTCTTGTGCACCATTCTTCCTTTTCTTCCACACACACACACAACCCCCACCCCCTCTCCCTCTCCCCCTTTCTTTTGAGCTGCACTTCTGTGTTCTGAAAGAAAACTATTATTTTGGTAAGCCAAAGTCTGTTGTATGCTTATATTTGATGATCTTTGCAATCTTTATTAATTATTTTCATTGTACACATTATATATGATTTGTTACTTCACAATCTAGGCCCCCTTTCCCTTTCCTCTAGTAGTTTTTCTGGACTTTGTTGGGGAGGGATATACATTGCACCTTCACTAAATTATAGAAGTATATATTAAATCTTTTCTTTGATTTAATACTTAATCAATGTGTTGATTTTTCATGTTTGTTTCTATTATAGCATGCCTGTAGATTTTTGTTCAGTTGAGATTCATGTCTATGGGTTCTTTAGTGATTATGGTTTTGCCATTCAGACTTTTATGTTATGATGAAGTGAGATTGTGCATTTGCTTCAGAGTAGCTTTCACATTTTTAGATGAATGTTATAAACGTTTTCTCCTGCTTTTTTGCAATGTGGTTGCCACGTCAGCAACCTATTTGATGTAGTTAAAATCCTACCATTACATCCTTTTGTGAGCACAAATATGCATGTACTTGTAAATATATTCTAATTAACGATATACCAAATAATCTTGTTCAGAAGCTTATGGGCCTTTGTTTGCTACCTCTTATTCATGTATGATATTCACATGATTGCATTTAATACATATATCTGACAAGTTTTTTAATGTATTGTGCAAATTTCAGTGTTGGACTGCAGCTTCTTTGCTAAAGCACAAAATTGACCACAAAGCTTCTCTTGTGCTTGCAAAACAACATTTAAACTTTGACTGTAAGAAGGAAGAGGTGGACTATATTTGTTCAATGTTGCGGTGTCTGAAGAAAATGTTTTTATACCGTACAGGAAATTCTGATGTAGCTGGCTCACCAAAAGCTTCTGAATTATCAAACAAACTTCATTCCTGTACAGGAGTAGCCCCAGAGGTTGAATTGGCAGAGAAAGACATTTCCAAAAGTATCAAAGAAATTCAGAAGAAGTGTCAAAAACAGCTGACGATGCTTCTTCTTAAGCAACAGGAAGAGAAGGATAAGTTGAATGCAATTGATAAGGAACGTAAAGCTGAAGAGGAACACAAGTACAAAATAGAGTCAGCTGCTATTCGATCTCTTACCCCTAATGATGTGATCAGAAAAAAAAGGCTTGAGGATTTGGATACTAAATATGCTAGAATAATTGAAGATTTGAAATGCCAACATGAAATACATCTCAAGGATCTTGAGACTGTGCAATTGGCAGCAAGGCAAATGGTCCAAGATAGGGAGGCCACTTGGGTGAAACAAGTGAAGTCTTGGGCACAAATTGAATTATTAAGCATGCTTCCTTCAAAGAAACTTGGGACTGGAGTGGAATACTTGCGGACTAGTGAACAAGTGCAGGCTCACAACAGTCGAAAGAATGTGAGCCTTGTGTCTGATGAGGTTGCTGATGGGCAGACTTCCGATAAAATGGTTCAAACCATGCCAAGAAATGGGATTGGATTATCTGAAACTCCTGAAACCATTTCCCCTGTTGCTGTACCATATAGTAATACAGTTGAAGTACAAACTCCTCTGGATAATAATGTTAGCGCTAAAGAAATGGACACTATGGTGCCAGAAGGAGGATCAGTATCAAGAAATGAGGACAATAATAGCGCTGAAAATGCATCTGACAGTCAAGGGGATATTGTCTCTCTGCATTCCCATTCTAAAGAACAGAATTCTGATGGAAGCACCATTATGGCAGATGAAAGGGAAATGCATGAAAATTTCACTTCTGATGATTGTAGGGCGGATAAGGTTGCATTGGATCTAGCTTCATCTGTTGAAGAGATATGTGATGGAACACTGTCAGATGTTCCTGGTAGAGAGGTGGCTGTTGAAGTGCATAAAACTGGAAGTTCAACTGATGGTCTGGATGATGTTCCTACTAATCGGGGGAATCTTGACGGGACTACGTCGTGTAATCCTGATTGTGAAATCTCATTAGGAGAAGTGGAAGCTGTTGGTTCCCATGACAGTGTGGAGAATATTGCCTCCTTTGATGTGCGTAAGACTGGCTGTTCAACTGATGGTCTAGACGAAGTTCCTTCATCTAATCAGGGGAATCTTGATGGGACTACATTGTGTAATCCTGGTTTTGATATCTCATTAGGAGAAGTTGATGCTCTTGGTTCCCATGATGGTGTGGAGAATATTGCCTCCTTGAATTCACAATCATCTGTAGAACATATCCCAAGTGGAAGTACCATATGCATGTCTAAATGTGAGAGTGCTGCACAAATCCACGAGGCTGATGACAGCAATGGTTTAAATAATGCTGTCACTTTGGATTCACCTTTGTCTGAAGAAAGAATTGATAGGGCCACAGTTTCAGGAATGCCTGGGACTGAGAATTTGTCTGATCACCCAGATAATATTGTCCCTTTGAATCCTCCTTCATCAGTTGAACAAATTTCTGATGGAGGTGTAATAAATGTTTTAGATAGAGAGTTATCATCAAGACTCCATAGAGCTGCTTGTCCTAGTGATGGTCCAGATACTGTTGCCCTTCTCAATCCACTGTCATCAGAGCAACAAATTCCTGATGGAGTCTCCGTAAGCATACCTGATGCAAGGGTTCCAGATGAAGTCCCAGAAACTAGTCATGAAGTGGTAGAATGTCCCAATGACAGAGAACATCAAACAGATTTGGATAAAACTACCACATCAGATCAGCATGAAGGACTGTCTAGAACTGTGAATGAAAACATGTCCCAGGCGACTCCAGCATTAAGCTCATCTTTATTGCAGCCTTTAATTATTCCATCCCAAGCTACTGCAATATCTGCAAATGAGGTGCGGAATCCTGTAGTATGGCATCATAGACAATTATTATCCTATCAATCTTTGCCAATCTCATCATGCTAATGAACTAATCCTTTTGGAAGCAATTATTATAAGATGTGAATTTCTACATGAGCTTAATAAGGACATGGAAAATTTGAAGGATTTTCTTCTATCAACATATTTATTTATAGGATGTTTTGTTTGAATTTTTATTCTTTCCTTTAGCTCTGTGAATGTTTGAAGATTTTATTTTATTTTTGGTAAAATGCTACAAGTCATTGGGATTTCAGTGAAATTGCTGAGTGTTGTGAACCTGTTATTTTGAACTCGGAAATTAAAGTAGGATCCGTTTTGCATACTGGCTGATTTATCAACCCCGATGGCTCATGAAACTTACAATAATAGTGTCTAAGATATCCTCTTGTGTAATAGGAAGTCTGTTTTGCTTAACCATTGCTTTTATACTATTGCCAGGCACTACAAGATGCATGTACCTCTTCACCTGCATCCTCTGGAGCAGTTGATGAAGCTGCAACAGCTGGAGAAATGCAGAACTCTTCTCAACAAGTAGAGCTAGTATTGTGTCCAGTTGATGTTGTACCAGCTAATCAATTTAATCATGAGTCATTGTTCATGGAGCCTTCAGAGCAAGGGCAGCAATTACCATCTGCAGAGTATCCTTCTTCCAACCTGGATTCATCTAATTTACGTTTGGCTACTGGAATTGAACATCAGCCAATCAATGAAGATAATCACTCCGGCTTTGTTCCTCCGGAATCAATTGAGGCTCCAAATCAAGCTGTTGTTCAGCCCACCTCAAATCATGAGTCATTAGTCATGGAACCTCCAGAGCAAGGGCAACTATTTCCATCTGCAGAGTATCCTCCTTGCAACCAGGATCCATCTAATTTACCTTCAGCTACTGGACTTGAACATCAACCAATCAATAAAGATAATCTCTCCTGCCGTGTTCCTCAGGAATCAATTGAGGCTTCAAATCAAGATGTTGTGCAGCCCGCCTCAAATCATGAGTCATTAGTCATAGAGCCTCCAGAGCAAGGGCAGCTATTACCATCTGCAGAGTATCCTTCTTCCAACCAGGATCCTCCTAATTTACCTTCGGCTACTAGAATTGAACATCAGCCAATCAATGAAGATAATAATCTCTCCAGGCACGCAACTGAGGTTCCAAATCAAGCAGTTGTGCAGCCTGCCCCAAATTCAGAACTTGATTCTTATACTCCTGTTGGTGGATTCAGAACACAGTCTTCAGACACAAGAAATATGTCTACTTCTCTGGAGTATAATAATCGTCCTACACAAATTGCAAGCCAATTGGCTTCCAGGACTGCTCCACCTTTGTACTGCGACCCACTCCAAAATGAATTGGAAAGAATACGTAAAGAAACAGAGCAAACTGTTAAATTCCATGAAGATATGGTCTGTTTCTCTTTGCTTGAATTTATTTGCTTGCTTGATACTTAGTGCAGGTTTTCTCTCTTGCATCATAATATTTTTCTTGTTGGGGCAGAAATTGCGGTTGAAATCTGATTGTGAGAAAGAAATGGAGGAACTTCGTAGGAAGTATGACATTAAATTTCACGAGCTTGAGGTTGAATTTCAGCAAAGAAAGAAGAGCTTGGACACAAATCTTAACATAGTTGTCATGAACAAGATCTTGGCGGAGGCTTTTAGGTCTAAATGCATGGATCTTAAAGTATCTAATGCCTCAGGAATGCAGCAAGGTATATTTCTTAGTGACATCTAAATTTTAATATTACATTCATTCCCCTGACTGGACATACTGTAAGAAAACCTAGTCCTGCTTCAATTCCCGTTCATTTAAGTTGCTGCAGCAGGGACGGTGGTCATTCCCTTGCCATCTATTATGGTCTTGTTGAGAGAACAAATTTCTACTGAAGTATTATTTCTGATACTATATTTTCTGCTTGTGAAGATATTCTTACATAAAATGCTGTGGGATTTTTTTGGAGTATTAGGGATGACATATGCTTCTTTTCATTATGAAGTATTTTTATTTGGGTTAGTTCTTCCCTTTGCTGAAAACAAGAAAAGCGGATCTCCACAAAAAGTAAGTAGATGGGCCTGCAGGACAGGAACAGGGGAGCATAGCGCTTTCCATCACTAGGTAGGGCTGTGGCAGCCAAATCCATCCTGTCCTGCCCGTTACCGTTCCTTCTCAGCCAAAGAGAGATTGCATGTGGTTGCAGAATATATATATATGCACATTATTTTTGGATGCTTGCATTACATTTTTCTTTTTTGGTCTTTTCCTAACATCTCTTATGTCAGATGCAAGTTTTGCACAGCAGCTGGTTCAGCTTTCAAGACAGCAAACTGGTATTAGACCCTCCCTGGTTGCTAGTCCATCTTCCTGTGGACCTCCTGCAGCCAGTCTGCAGAGTACCACTACTGCAACTTGCTCTCAGACCATGGTGCCAACTTCACAGGCTGCTTACGATACATCAGCAATTTTTTCCAATGTTTCTACAAGACCGCCTCATATAAACTCCATCTCTCCATCAAGTGGAAATCTTCAAGTTGGTAGTGAGATACGTGCCCCTGCACCGCATCTTCAGCCTTATAGACCATCGACACCTATGCCTGCCACCGGTCTCCCCACCCTTCCGAATGGGATGCCAATTCAGCAGGCTCCTAGTAATATTGCTGCAACTCCTCCTTCCTCATTCCCTCAACTTCGACCCAGACCAACACCACCAACCTATCAGTCTCCTAGTAATATTGCTGCAACTCCTTCTCCCTCATTCCCTCAACTTCGACCCCGACCAACACCACCAACCTATCAGTCGGATCCTCATAATAGGGGGAACAGGTCTGATAGAACAGGGGGGTTGCCTACTGCTAACTTGTCTTCCATGGAGTTACGCATGGATGCTAACAGTCAATCTGGTACAAATCTGCCTAATGTTTTGCCACGGTTGTCAGATGGAGTTACACTGAACCGATCCCAATTTGGTACTGGTGATAGTGGCACGCAGGTTAACGCTGTCCATCAAGCGACACCTCTTGACATAGTCTGTTTATCAGATGATGACTAACCACTAAAAAAAAGGTTTGTTGTTTTGATCTTTGTCCTAACGCTATGCCATCATCATAGAGCTCCTTCAAGTTTTGTTCTAGAGAGGGAGCTTCTGGCACATATTTAGGAGGGCAGACATTCTTGAGTTGATGGTGTTGTCTGTAGTTTCGTTTAAGCACCTTATTCTAATTATTGATATTGAAAGTGTACATATTTGTAATTGCACAGATTGTATTTTTCTCTGATCTTCTAGCAATAGCTCTTGAGCATGAACTGGAGAGTGGTGCTTTTGATATCAGATACTTTTGATGCATTTAGGCTCTGTGACTCACCTGAAGTAGCTATATCTTAGAAACGCGTTGTAGTCTGCTTTGCGTCATGCGACATAACAAAAACTCGAAACGCATTGCAGTCTACTTCGCGACTCTACAGAAAGTGCTAGAAAGTTCTAAATGGGTAGATTAATTCCTAAAATGCAAGGCCAAAGAAATTTCCCGATGTGGTAAAATGTTCTTTCCCTTATTTACTCTTTCAATAAAAGTCAGAAGTTACTCAGAAAAAAATTCTTGGAATATATCCTTTTGGTTATGAACGTCACAGTTTTGAATAACTTGATATAGTTCATACTAGAATTTCAGTTCAATAAAAGAGAAGCCTGAATAAAGCTATTCATGCTGCAAAGATGAGCAATAGTAAGTATGATAATATGAATCAATACTTTACCAAGACACTTGGGAATGATCGGGAAAGGGAAATTAGTCCCATAGTTTATCTCGTTCAAACTGAGCCAAATGACACTGGGTGACATTTCCTGCTCTACATTCTTACATATTAAAGAGACAAGATGATGTCACAATTTCTTTTTTCCCTTAGAATAAAAGCTGACACATACTCACAGCCTAAATCAAAGGTAAAGGGGGGGCTAAAAATAATATATTAAAGTTCAATAACTAACATGTTTATCAAACTAATTATTCTAATTAAGAAGGTCCAGCAGAGGCTCTAAGTCTCTAACATAGGGGAAGAGGAGCACCATCCCAATCCTTGAGGCATTCAAACAACGGGTCAATCATCTTTCCCTGATTAATTGCAGTGAAAACTTTATCAAACTCTTCTCCCGGGGACTTGGTTTTCTCACCAGTTAAAAACTCGGTCTGCGACTCCTCCCTCACAAACTTATAAAGTGGATAGGAACTGCATTCCTTGATTTTGTTAGGAATTGCTGAACTCCCTTTCTCAAAGGCATTCCTTGCAGCCTCAACTTCTTTGGGCAAGACTTTCTTCAGCTCCTCTTCAAAGGCACGGATCTTGAGAAAGATAGAAGCATTTCTATCTTTCAAATCATCATCACTTATCAATGCTTGTTCCACGAGCACTTGCCTTAGTCTTTGCATAAGAGGGTATGTATCACCACACGGATCATCAATGTAGGCAAAAACATACTCATGATCAATCACTTTGAGCAAATCTTTCTCACAAAATCTTGAAGCATAAAGCTCCCCATTGACGCCTACAGCCAGAACTTTCTTGGCCACTTGGCTCACCGTATTCTTAACAGTGTTCTTTAAGTTCTCCTCCAAATGCCTCAAATCTATAGCTTGACAAAGAGCAATTAAGTAGGTTGAAGACATGAGCTTTAAGATCTCAACAGCTTCAGCAGTTTTCCTGGCAGAGATTAGTCCTAATGAGTTGACATCTTGGTTGTGTTGCTCAGCACTTTGGACGTGATTAGTGACAGGGTTTGCTAGATACTGAAGCTCAGAACAATATGATGCCATTGCAATCTCACCACCCTTAATTCCATAATCCAAGCTTGGAAAGCGGCCCCCAGAGAGATTTGACGGCAACCCATTATTGTAGAAATCATTAACCAGCTCAGACATTTGAGCAAAAAGGAGTTTCCCAATTGCAGCTAAAGCTAATCTTGTGTTGTCCATGGAAACACCAACAGGGGTGCCCTGAAAATTGCCACCATGTAAAGCTTTGTTCCTTGATACATCAATCAATGGGTTATCATTCACAGAGTTGATCTCTCGCTCAATGGATTTTGTTGATGAGCGAATCACTTCAATTTGAGGACCTAACCATTGTGGTGAAGTTCGAAGAGCATATCTGTCCTGCTTAGGCTTCTGGAGGGGATCCATGTCATGCAACTCTTGTGCTGCTTTTACATAAGCACTTCCATGCAAGATGTGTTCCATTATTGCTGCCGCTTCAATCTGGCCAGGATGGTGCTTCAATTTGTGTGTCAAGTGGTCTGTAAACTCTGGCTTGCCTTGCATAACTTCAGCAAAAACTGCAGACATGACTTCAGATAAAAGGGATAAGATATTGGCCTCAAAAAGAACCATGGAAGCCAATGCAGCTCCAACTCCAGTTCCATTAACAAGTGCAAGACCCTCCTTAGGCTGCAATTGAAAGAAGCCTTCGTGAATACCAGCTAAACGGAGAGCTTCTTGTGCACTAAGGGACTCACCACTGGGTCCAACAGCCTTTGAATTAGGCCTTCCTGTGAGAAGAGCAGCAATGTATGAAAATGGAATCAAGTCCCCTGAGGCTGAAATTGAACCACGCAAGGGCAAGCATGGTGTGATGCTGTGGTTAAGTAGTTTTGCAATGGCTTCAAGTATCTCATATCTGATGCCAGAGTAGCCTTGAAGGAGTGTATTGATTCTTACCAGCATTGCAGCTCTTGTTGCACTGTGTGGCAAACTATGCCTTTCTTCACTCCCACTCCCACCAAAGATTCCAGCATTCAGAAACCTAAGACAACAACAATACGGCTATCTTTAACAATCTATTCCTATTTTCTTGCTCTACCCACTCACTCACCAAAGGGTCCGTAGGCAACACAAGGCCATTACCACCTTAGAATATTAAAAGAATCAATGATGTCACATCCAATGACACACCAAGCACCTTAGAATATTATAACTCAGCATTTACCAAAAAAGAAAAGTTAAGAATATTAAATTTAGCTAATGAATACTGAGATTTTAATATTATTATAAAAATATTTTAATAATATAAAAAAAATTTGATCCACTACTATTATATAAAAAAAAATTACACAATCACCGAAGTAAGTGTTGTATCCTTGTATGTATAAAGAAAAGTATTAAAATTATTTACTTCAATCAATAGAGATAAAGAAAGATAATTACTTTAGTATGTGATACTTCTATATTTAGTAATTGTTGATAATTGATAAGTTTAAATATTAAAGCATGTCGAATTAACCACGTACTAGTAAGAGGAGTGATTTATTAAATGCACAGTTATCCACCCTTATCCATTAGTAAAGAAATGAGTTTTAAGTGCTGTTTTCTTTTTGTTGGTAAAGGTAAACAAATTGAGTTAAGAAAATGCATATATATAATTGAATTGAATTAGTGAATTACTAATGAATTACCTAATAAGCTCGGTCTGGAGAGCAACCCCTTGCTTGGTTCTCCTGTGGGAGGTTGCACCGAAACCAGTTGTGACGCCATAACTATCAGTCCCATTATTCATGCTCTCCATCACCCACTCACTGCTCGCCTTCACTCCCACCCTCGCCGCCTCGTTCAACTCCACCCTCACCTTCTCCGTCTTCTCTCTCTTCGCTACCGCCGCAACCTGCCCCACCGTCAGTGTCTCGCCGCCTATCTTCACCACCGCCTTCCGGTAATCTCTCACCATCCGCTTCACCTCCTCAAAATGGCTCCCTTTCAACGACTCCGCCGCTGCCTCCCAGTTAAAATGGTCCTTGCCTCCGCCTGAAACGACACCGTTGCCGTTCTCTTGCTGCTGTGACTGTGACATTGACATTCTGCTTAATTCTAATTCTGGAAAGGAAAATGCAAATTAATCAACGAATTAAGGCGGTGGTGGTGGATGAATGGTTTATTGTTTAAATTTGTATAGAGAAAAGAAGGAAAAACATTCACATTTGGTTTATGGAGAGCTTTTGTTTGTTCACCGGCTGAAGCAGAGGCAGAGGGGGTTGTTTAAATAGACAAATAACGTATTCAAACACCAGAGAGAGTTTGGTAAGATTTAAGAAGAAGCTGGCGTGTGTTGGTTGAAGGCCATTTGTGGCCTTTGGATCTTCATGTGAATGATGACACGTAGGCAACGTTGTGGCAACGAGGGATGCATGTTGATGAGAAGAGATCTTAATACATAACATTCATACTAGTTGTAACTTGTTCTCACTCAGGGGCATCCACGTCATTCATTCCACATTTCGCTTCCAATGGGCCTTAAATTCAGGCAAATGTGATTTTACTCAAATTTTGTTACATTAATTAATTATGTTCACATAGTATTACTATTAATTCATCATCTTCCTATTCACCCATTCTTAATTATATATCTCACTCTCAGTAAATAATAATATACCATGCGGTCATAGAATGTGAATGGTTTGGGTTAAGAAAAGAAGCTAGGTCAAAAGTATTAATATACAGAAACACAAACAATTCTTTAAACATACGTCAATGTCTGATGCAATCATGACCTTGACATTAATTCATTCCCTGAGATGATTCGTACGTCATCAAATTTCTCTTCACTGGCTTCTCACATACTAGACAAAAATAAACTTGTCGATTTCTTGTGACTTGTGTTGAATGGCTTTGTTAACTTTTTCTTTCTTTAACGAATTCATTTAGTTTAAGCATGTGTTTAATGCAGCCTGAGAAACCCGTGAAAGTTAAAAATTGCCACGTTGGTATGAGTCCTAACAAAATTTCTCTTTGGCAACATCGTTATGGGAAACTTCATTTAATTATCACTAGTGACTTTCATTAGCCTTGCCTCCCCAACCCGAATCACTAATCCCAAACATTCATTTTAAGTCTTAACTAAAATGTTATTTTCTTCTCTCTTGTTGAGTTAGGGAAGACCCCTATATATGGCCTCTTCTAGGAATGCATTAATTACCTGAGAATCTGATACCACTCCTGCATGCATGCATTTGCAGTGAGAACGACTTTCAAACTAACACTGTAATTAATACATCAGAAAAATTCAGAAGGGATATGCTAATAACACATAACAGAAAAGAATATATAACCCTGATCACCTTGGGACTAAGTTACAGCCTAAAGACAATTAAAGATGGAATAATCATTCTTTTGCACTTTGAATGGGGAAAGTGATTGAATATTCTAGGACAAAAGTTGGAATATATATATATATATATATATATGTTATCGTGGTTGATTAGAGAGGATGACCTTTAATTAACTACTTCACATGGTATTGTGATGTAACAGTTGCATTTGGGAGGAGAGGACGTCCTTATGAAAGCAACAAGTATATATCGCCACACCTTAATTGATAAAAGCAGGTTCGTTCACGCTTCAATTAGTTTTTAGTGCCTCTGCAAGCTTCAGTCATGCCTTAATTAGTTTTTGGTGCTTTCTGTGTTGCTTGCAGTTGGAAAGGTTCTTTGCCCAGTTGCCCCACATGAATCCATGCCTGTTTAGGTAATAATCTGCACTCATCAATTAGTGCCCCATGCAATTGGGCTGTAATACACGTAGCAGAATTCACAGGACATGTGGCTGTTAACTTGTCTAACTGATATTGACCCTCTTAGCTAACAGAGTCTTAAGCTAGCTAATAAACTCTTTAATCCTATAGTTTTAAGCTAACTAGGCCTTTCATTAGGCGTTGTGTTTGTATCAAGAGAAAAATCGTTAAAAAAAAAAAGGATCGAATTATTAGAAATTAAAAAGAGATTTTATAAAACTTGGGATATTACGAGAAATAGTATAGAATATTCTTTAATATTTTCCTTTCTTTAAAGTAGGACATAAAAATAAAAACAAATAAAAACAAATCAACAAAACATTTATAAGTGGAGTAATTAAATGCATGTATACACCAAACTCTAGAGACATGCATGATATAAAGGGAAAGGGCGTGAGTGGTCATCATCACTCATCAGTTTATTCAATTGAACGAGAAGTAGACGACGAACTGGACATTCACATTGTCATTGAGCCGTGGACGGCTTCAAGACAGATAAGTCATAAGCTAGCTACTTTTACCCAATCACTTGGTGCTAACTTGAGCCGCATAAATAGCCAAGAAGTGTAAACGATGTGGTCTATATCCATGTTCATCTTGTGGAGCATATATATAGCTTCAACTGTGACGTGATGACAACCCTCACCCCTTGCCTAGTTTCATCAACATCAACACAATATACCATGTACTTAAAACTCATCAACATCATTACAAATCCACCAAATTAACAACATTATTTCTAATGGTTCAAAGTCAATGCAATAACGCTTATATCGATTAATCTTCCATCATCTAAGGCAAACAAAAATCCTTACACCATTGGTGATTGTTATTTTATGATCAATATAAGCATGTTTAGTATAGCTTCGTCCCTCGTGGAGCCAACCATTGATTTAATGTATTATTCAACAGTGCAAACAAAATATAAAATTGAATTACCTTTCCCTTTTGCTTCACTCTCCATTTCCCTATTTCTTGCTCATGTGATGAGATGAATAAGAATAACATCAGACAGAGAAAGGGAAGAATCAATTCGGTTGTAAGTTGAAACTTGTAAGTGCTGCCTATTATTGTTAACGTGATTGCAAAGAAAAATTACAAAATGCTGATAGCAGCGCAACATTGTTTCTTCGGCGGTAACACAAACGGGTCCAGTGACGCGATAGCAAGAAACAAGAATAAACATGGAACTTTTTCTTTTTTTTTGTTTTGCTGATGAGGCCCTACATAAGTTTTAACATCGAAGCTAACTGAAGTGGATTGATGAATTGGTTCATGAAAGCCCATATGCTCATACGGGTTCAGTTGATCCATCTTATCATTGATTGGTTCCAAAGGCCTTCATAAGGTAAACAATAGAGCCGAGGCCCAAAAATGGTAAACAATATTCAAATTAAAGCCCATCTGGTTTGTAACTCTTCAAAATCAAAACAATAACCGAAGATAGAAATCCAAAAAATGTAAACAGGAAGACGGCTCCGTTAATTTGTCTTCCAATCACAAAACCACCGTGTCAGCCCAAAAAAAATAAAAAATAAAAAAATAACTATCAACCATCTACGTACCCACGCAAACACTAGATTTGCTTCATTCAAAATCGTGAATAAAATCTGCTTGAGTTTTTTTGTTTTTTAGCATATGAGTTGTCAAGTTGAATTTGATATCCAAATTTGAAATAGTTTGTGGCTGAAATTGTTTTTAAAATTTTGTATTTAAATTTAAAATTGTAGCCAAAAAATACTTTAAAAAAAAAAAATCTAAACAATAGATATTTGAATTCAAACTGACCCCACTCCTTTCTTAGCAGTCGTATGCTTTCTAGTTTTAATTTTCGGGTCACATGTCCTTTGGCAACTTAAATAGTAATATGATACATCTCATCTCAATAATATAAAAATGCTGTCTTCAATCATTTATTTCTCTTCGTCTAATTTCTTGGCACGTTATCCATCCTGTTACGTTCTAAGTTTTGCCTGTGAACCTTTGAAATCGTTGATAGTTCTTTTCAACATATTTATAAAACAAAATTATGTAGTATATATTTTCTTGAAGCTAAAGTAATTTATTTATCTTTTAAATTTTTTATACACTCGAAAAAATAGATATTACAGTTTTTTTTTTTTCATTTAGTTAATTTTCTCTTAACAAAAAAATCGATATGAGACTTATTTCTGAGATAGAATGAATAGATTTTCTGTCCTTGTAAAGATGTAAGAAATTGAAGGTGATGAAATCGAAATTTGAGTCATGGTTGCCTTAAGGAAATTATTTATATCTCTTAGAACTATAAGTGGAATTAATTAATTATTCAAGCAACTTTCTTGGTTCCACACAGGTTAACTGCTCATTGCCCATTCTTTCGTCATTTAACAGCTAACACTTGAACATGCCGTTTGAATTGACTTTCTGCTTTCCTTTTATATATAGTGGGTGGATGAAGTAATCTACTTCTAGAAGTCACAACTAGGTTACTCACCTGCTTACCAATTACCATCCAATTTTGCCTACTTAATTTATTTAGCAATAAATCCATTTAATTTTCATGGCCAAAAAGAAATTCATTTAATTTTGACAACCTGCGCATTCCCATGTCACCATTCATTTAACCCTACTTTCTTCCCAAGAATCATATACATACCTTTTGATTCATCTCCTCATAAAAGATATTGGTTGGGTATTCAAAGGTTCAAACTTCGTGAAAGACAATGAAACATAGGGAGTTGAAAATGCACCTCACTATTTAAGAGACACAGGTAATTAAGGCACCTCAACCAACCTAACTTAAAGAAGAAAGAAAAGAAGACGAGGAACCCACTATTGAACACTCTGACACAATCACATTAAAGAAAACAAAAAAGACAAGCCATGATATTGCCCAAACTTCCACTTATGTCTTTCCTTTAGAGGGCCCCTTCTAAAAGAGAGAGCTCCACCTTTAGAAGTAAAGTTATTATTCTCCACAAGAGAACATGAACAAGGAGACCCGAAGATAGTGGATCCTTTTACATTTTTAACTCCTTTTGAGGCCATCAATAACTTGGCAATCCAACTGTGGAGTGTGGAGTACCATTGGTAAAGATTCTCCAGATTCTTTAATCTTTCTGTGGGTTAAATCTCTTTCTCCTGCTCCTAAATTTACCAAACTTTCTGGGGCAAGTCAACATAAAAGGCATAAAGCAGGCTTTTTTTCAGGGGAACAACCCTTCTAATCATTTCTCTAAATGACACTTGTTGACTAAACATGTTTAGATTTAGAATAGACCATAGTTACCTGTGACTCTGAAGAAGTTGATGTGGTTGAATCATTTAATTACAGCATAACCCTGCCAATTAGTCAAAGAATATAGCAGCATTTGTCGCTGTCCATCTGATATAAACCTAAACCCATTCAAAATTTGCTTGATTTTTTGTCTTGAGCATTTATTTTATGATAAGAAACAGCAGGCTTATGCAACAGAATTTTGATTGAGGATAATGTGGGATTTGTGTTTATTTTTATTATTATTATTTTCTTGACATGACTCCTAATCAATAGTTAATTCTAAATCCTATCTGATAGTTGAATGGGCATATATATATATATATATATATATATATCTTTAATTTGTGTCACTTTTTTGGAAGAGATGTGTGGGGTCCTACCCTCGTGATTTTTAGGTGATATGAAAAGGAATTTACACCACGACAGAGGATCTATGGTTGGTCGTGATGGTTGAAAATTGAAATGGGAAGCTGCTTTTATACAATTTGACAAAGAAATGTTGGGATTCTGAAACTGTTTGGTTTGGGTCCATATCCATTATCAACCCACTAGGTGGCTAACCTTAGCCGTAAGGCACACACACACGACACATGTTGTTGGACAGCCAAATAGAGTAGTGATTACTGACTACTGAGTGAAGGGTATGGGTATGGTCCAAGAATTATCAGAGTGGCCATTGTGGGGGGAAAAGGCCACTCATCTATGTTCCCCATCATAACTTTATTTGGTTTGATCCAAACAAGGTATATTCCTTCACAAGATATTCAGATAAAAGACGAATACGCATTACTCTGCCTTGACCTCGCCGGCAAGTTGGTTGAGCAAGCAAATGTTCCAACAAGGACTTGCTAACTACTGTGTTAAGGATATGTTTGGATTGCATCGTGGATTCCTAACCTAAAGCATCAGATTAGACGCCCTTGGCAAGAAAATAATAATAATAATAAGCATGGCCATTGATGGCCAGAGTAAGCGCTTAAATTGAATATATAACGATGTCTCTGTAATGATCTCAGCATCACCCACTTTGACAAATAGCATATTACATACTTCCCTTATGTTACACCAAAAGTGCTTTCCTTTTTGATCTTATTCAAAGGTCACCAAGCCTAGCTAGTAGCTACAACCACTTTCCTTTTGTTTTACTTTCAATATTATTTGAACTTGATTCAGTTGGGTACGTGACGGTGAGTTATGTAATGGCCAATGGGTGTTGAACCTCTCTGTTGTTGCCCGTTTCTTTCTTAGCACATAGCTGAGTCCAAGACGTTTCCTTCTAATTAGAGAAAGCTCCCACTTGATCACTTGAAGCTTTGGATTCTTCTTGTACCGATTAATAGTCATGTCTCGTGTTTGTCTTAAATTTCACTAGAAAACAAACGTATAAGGTCTTCAAAGTGGTTATTGATAATATAATATTGAGTCAACGACTTCTTTACCAGCACCGCCCCACAGCAACATCTGAATCTGATTGAAAAAGGATAAGTTTTTTCTTTTAAAAAAAAATATTTTAGGTGCCCGTGTGTGCTTCTGGTTTGGATAGTCTCAGCTAAGAAGTAATTAAGAGAAATCAAAACATAAAATATCTAAATTTCTTAACAATATATTCTGTTCCTAATTAGTATTACAAAACCTTGGATAAAGACAATGCAGTCTTCAAATAAAAGTAACATGCATAGTAAAATTGGATAAAGCAATCAACATAATCACGTTGAACGATTTGGAATAGAGAAAACGACTGGTAGCAGCTTGTCCCATTCCTTGTTACAGTAAAATCACAACGCAAAGGGTATATATATATATTATAATTAAGAGGTTTTGACTACGGCAGCGCCCCAAGCTTTTGTGCAATGAAATGGGGTTTGATTGAATACCAAAAAATGAAGGTGGTGGTTGACAACACTATTTGGCTTTTGTATGGCAGCTTTCATTACATATATAGATCAACAACATGTGGGACTGGGAGACCCTCGTATATATAAATATGCCTGTAAACCACTCACTTCTGTTTTCATTCTGTGGGCTTATACTTATAAACATTCAACAATCACAAACTCTTTCCTTCTTCAACCAACACCGACAATGGACAATACCACTCATCATATATAATCAAAATAAATGTGGCAACAGGCGTTTAGTGTACCAACTTTTAATTGGTGCTATATATGTAACATATTTTGGTGCTTTAAATTTTTAGGGTCGATCATATATCAACAACATTATACTTAGACATATGCTTAATTCTTTTTTTTTTTTCAATGGAAACTACATAATGTGGGTGTGGCTACATAATCTCTCATCATAACATTCTGTTTCATCGAGTCTCGATAAAATTAAACTTTATATTTTTATCATAAATAATCAATATTTAATTATTAATTAGGTATTACTTTGAAGACTCAGATTATTCTTTAATTTATATATATAAATGAAAATTTTCATTTACCCATTGGACCAACTTGCTATCGTGGAGAAACATTTATGCTAGACATAAAATTATTATTTAAAGGTAAAATGGTGTCCACGGAATATTTGACTCGTCACAGGAAAATACTAAATTGTGATTAGCTGCGGAATATATTCCGTCGCTAACTTGTTAAAATGCAGGATTTTATTGACGGAGTTGTTTCCATCGCTAATACCAAGTCCCTCAGATCATGCAGAGACGCCCTTCACGACGGAATTAGATCCATAGCTGATTTTTAATAAGTTTTGAAATGATTTTTTTTTAAAAAAAATTATCCAATTTTATAACCTTACAAATATTTATGTTTTCCCTATCAAAAAAATAACAATGCTGGATTTTTGAGATATTTTTAAAAAAAACTATGTTAATACTCACAAAAAGAAAATAAATGTTATAACACAAGAGTTATTCCTTTTAGTGCATAAGGTATATAGCAAATAAATGTTTTTCCTATATCTTGTAAACTCTTTATTTTTCGAAAAATTGAAATTTAATTCCATAAATAAAAAGTGATATTTAAGTAATGTATCTTTTACGAACGCCAAAAAAGGTCAAATAGTTTATTGGTTAAACCAATGGACAATTTTACTTTTGTTTTAGTTTCAACGGAGGAAAAGTATACTTACTATAAACAATCTCATGAAATATCAACCAATAATTTTAGTTTAATATCAGCTTCAACTTTTAAGTATGTAATGCCTTAAAAAATTAAAAAAAAAAATCAGGTTTAATTTTGCTAAGGTTTCATTTGTTTTGATAAAAATGATTTTATAAAATATTTTTAAGAAATATTTTTTATCAAAATAAATTGATAATAAAAAAAAAGTTATGAGTATTGCTAGAAAAATATCCCAAAATATTCAATTCAATTGGAACACACCCATACTTTTTTTTCATGCTTATTTATTAATGTAAATATTGACAAGTTATGTACATACGGCTCAAAAATGGTAATAGAGTGTATCGTTTATATTTATTGTTTGTTAATTTAAAATATTGTTCCATTAAAATTAAAATGAAATAATGTGAATAAAATTGTAGGTTTGTACATTAGAAAGTTTTGTAAATTAGTATAACTTTACGAAATAGAAGACATAAAATTGAATTAATGATAAAATTTCAACGGTTTACGTAGGTGGTGGTATTAGTGATAATAAATGAAAACCGAAAGGGCAGTTTTGACTTGTGAGGTGGTAGAATATTAAACTGATATAAGATGTATAATTTTCCTTATTCAATTGGTACAATTTTCATTCCATCTCAGCAAAAGCTGCTGCTTACGGCTTACCTGTCTGACCACTCCTCTCCATTCACTTCATCCATTAACAAAAAGGTCAAATACCAAACTCACCTTTCCTTTCCCTCTCCCTCTCCTTCTCATTGCTACCATTTTTTATTTATTCTGTATTTCCTTTTCTCCTTCATCCAAACCTCCTTCGCTTGCTTTGCCGCTGTTTCTGTTGATTTTCAGAAGCACTCCCAAAGCTTCTACGCCGCCCTTTATGGCATGTTTCCTCTTGGTCTCAAAATCACTCAAATCTTTCATGCATTTTAGTTTCAGTTTCAAAGCTTGGTGGGTCACTGCTTAAAGATCTAATTGTCAACCCTTTTGGAAGAATATGGAAAGCAAATGGAGAAAAGTGAAGCTTGCGCTTGGATTGAATATGTGTGTTTATGTTCCTAGAGCCATAGATGATTCTCCGTCATCCATCAACTCCGTTGCAAGATTTGCCGATGCTTGTTCACCGTCTAATGTCTCACTGGCCGGTGATAGCTCCAATTATCGCCCAACCACTCCGACGCCGTCGTCCTCTGGTCTCCGGCTATCCAAATCCGGAACCAAATCCTCCAAGGTTAGCATTTTTCGATTAAAATCAAACCTTTTTTTTACATATTGAGAAAAGGGTATTTACAGATGTGTCTTTTATTGCCTTTTTTATGTTTCGGCTTTTACTGAATCTCCATGGTAGATTCTGTTTGAAGCTTTGGACTATCTGGGTGGGTGAGCCTCATTCATTGGTTTTTTTTTTTTTTTTTTNTTTTTTTTTTTTTTTTTTTTTCGTATTACAAGGCCTAACTAAGACCTTGTACCTAAATAACAAACTTAATTAATATTGATTACCATGATTAAATAAACATCAATATCAGGCCTAATATGTCATTCGTTTTTGCTTTTGCTTTTGCTTTTGCTTTGGCTTTGGCTTTTGATATGGGGTAGCGTAGTGGGCATATCAGAATGTGACGTATCTGACTATTGTGGAAACGGTTATTCTTCGTCTTGTTGTTTTCAACTCAACTACGGGTTGAAGAGGGGAGGGATATAAGGAGGAGTGGTGATAGTGCCTTTTAAGGACCAGTTTCTCACTTACTTGGCTTATTAGAAAAGGGTTACATTTATGACCATTCTTCTCCTTTGCCCATAACTGTACTCTTCTATGTACTCTATTTAGTCGTTTTTATCACTACAATGACCTCGGAACCGTTGATTGTGAAATTCCCAGATTCAAAGAACGAAAAAGTTAAAAAAAATTTACAGGATAAAAAATAGCAAAGGGAAGAAATCCTAAAGCAATGGATCATCTTTGATCTCCCCTTCTTTTGATGACACTCAAGCTTTATTTTTTCTAATTGTCTCGAAAGCTTCAATATTAGATTTGCAATTTGCCTTATTACTTTTTTGAAAGTCATTTGTTGATTTTGTTGTTAGGTTTCCTTTCATGTCCTCAGAGTGTTTGACTACGTAACGTTGACCTTTTTTTTCCCCTTCCTTTATTAAGTTGTAGATTTGCCTGGGAATCCTCGAGTTTTGGTAAAATTGAGCATCTGTAGTAAAGATGGGTTGCATTCTATTTCATCTTTTTATGCACTGGTCGTAATAGAAGTGGACCTGCATCGGGACAGAAGGGGCTGTGTTAGCACTATAGTGTAATAGTGACCTTTGCAAATTTTGCAATTATCTATGAATACTTTATTGAGTCACTGCTCAGATTCGCAGATTTATGGAACTTAGTTTTCTTTCTTGCTTTATTTTTTCTTAATTTCTTTTTTCGCTGAGTAGTAGGGTAATTAGTCTAGATAATTGGATTGATGTCCCCATACACAAGCCATATCTGGCAACTTTTCCATTATTATTACTGTTACTCGTGTTGTTTCCACAACCACAGATACTCACTGGCATGAAGTGGGTTTGAACTTAGCACCAGTTGTTGCTACCGATTGGGATTATCTCTCAACTACGGCCAAATAATAAGTTTAATTTCAAAAAGAATTTTAATATTAAATAAAAACCACAATTAGACTTCAAACCTACAGCTGAAAATTTATGCCGTAGGATCTCAGACTAAGACTAACTTATAAATATATAAGTGGGATGAATGAGTTTCTCTTAATTCCTGATAACCATTTCAGTTTAGGAAGTTCGAGGAGTTTGAGGATTTTGTGTTGATATCCTAGAGCTTCGAAAAACCTGAAGAGCTGAAGGATTCAGAATTTAAAGATTTGAAGCCTACGGAGGATTTTAATGTTTTGTTACACTTTTTGGTAGTGTTGATTCCAGAACGTATTGCTGTCTCAGAGGCCTTCAAAACATGTTTCTACATGGCATTGTTAGTGGCATTATTGTTTATTAGAAATTTAATGTAATTTCCTTTCAGCTGTTGATGAATTGGGATGGATGTTGCCAAAAACTTTGATGCTGTTTCAATAGAAAAACCAAATCCATAATTTGCTGTCCTTCATCAATGCAGCTTCCTAGACTGTTTAGGAGTTACCAATGCCTGGGTATAACGCATTTTAGTGAGACCAATGTTGGTATTACCGCTTTAAAGTTTCATTAATAACTTGAGAAGCTTTGGATGGAAACCTCCTTTTCCTTCTCTCAATATATGGTGAACGAATATCTTGTATGGGGGATTTTGAACCTAGCAGAGATTCCCTTGCTTCTGTGTGATTTCAATCTTCAACAAAAGGCGGGCATTGGCCAACTCTCATTTATGACATTTTTATCCACATTATCTGCAGGGGCCTTGTGCAATATGCCTGACAGCAATGAAACCAGGGCAGGGCCATGCCATTTTCACTGCAGAATGCTCTCATTCTTTCCATTTCCACTGCATCACATCTAACGTAAAACACGGAAACCAGATTTGCCCTGTCTGCAGAGCAAAATGGAAAGAAGTGCCTTTTCAGAGTCCTGCTTCTAATGTCTCTCATGTAATGCCTCGAGTCAACCAAGTAACTTTTCCACGAGATGATGCCTGGACGACTGTCTTACGGCGACTTCCTTCCCCACCAGGGGATGCAGGTCGACAGATATCATCGCTTTATCATGTTACTGAACCAGCTATCTTTGATGATGATGAAGCCTTGGATCAACAAACTTCAGTTGCCCATAATAGAAATGAGGGTGACTGCAATACTTTAGATACAATGAAGATTGGAACGTATCCTGAAGTTTCAGCTGTTCCAAAATCGGCTTCGCATGACAACTTTGCCGTATTGATCCATCTCAAAGCTCCCCATTCAGGGAGAAAACAAAATAGTGGCAGAAATGATGCTGAATCATCTCGTGCTCCAATTGACCTTGTTACAGTTCTTGATGTAAGTGGTAGCATGGCAGGTACTAAGCTTGCATTGCTGAAACGGGCTATGGGTTTTGTCATACAGAATCTGGGCCCATCAGACCGGCTTTCTGTCATTGCCTTCTCCTCCACAGCCCGCCGCATCTTTCCACTTCGGCGGATGACTGATACGGGACGACAGCAGGCATTACAGGCTGTTAATTCACTGGCTTCAAATGGTGGGACAAACATTGCTGAAGGCCTGAGGAAAGGTGCCAAGGTGTTTATAGAACGGCGGTGGAAGAACCCAGTTGGCAGTATCATATTATTATCCGATGGACAGGATACATACACGGTTAATAGCAGACCCCTTGCAACAGATTACCGGTCACTTGTGCCAAACTCCATTAATCGCAATAATTGTGTGGGCTTGCAGATACCAGTACATGCATTTGGCTTTGGTGTTGACCATGATGCCACTTCAATGCACTCAATCTCAGAGACATCTGGGGGTACATTTTCTTTCATAGAAGCTGAGGATGTGATTCAGGATGCATTTGCACAATGTATTGGGGGGCTCTTGAGTGTGGTGGTGCAAGAATTACTGGTGAAAGTTGAGTGTGTACACCCAAGTCTTCAACTCAGTTCGGTAAAAGCAGGAAGTTACCAAACCACCATGATGGCCAATGCAAGAATGGCTTCTATCAGTGTAGGAGATTTGTATGCTGATGAAGAAAGAGACTTTTTGGTGACAATCAATGTTCCAGTTGATAGGTCAAGAGACGAGATGTCATTGTTGATTGTAAGAGGTCTTTATAGAGACCCAATCACAAAAGAAATGGTGGCTTTGGAAGAAACCAATGAAGTAAAGATCCAGAGACCTGAGGTAGCTAGAGAACTGGTTGTGTCAATACAAGTAGACAGGCAACGAAACAGGCTTCGTGCTGCAGAGGCAATAGCTGAGGCTAGAGTTGCAGCTGAACGAAGTGATCTGGGTGCTGCAGTTTCTATCCTGGAGAACTGTCATAAGGCATTGTCTGAAACTGCCTCTGCTAAAGCTGGTGATCGGTTATGTGTTGCTCTTTCGGCAGAGTTGAAGGAGATGCAGGAGAGAATGGCAAACCAACGTGTGTATGAGCAGTCTGGAAGAGCTTATGTTTTGTCAGGATTGAGCTCACATTCATGGCAAAGGGCAACTGCACGAGGTGATTCCACAGACAGCACCAGCCTTGTGCAAGCATACCAAACCCCATCCATGGTAGACATGGTCACCCGTTCCCAGACCATGCTTTTGGGGACTCCACAATCTCGACGTATCCTCCGACCTGCTAAATCTTTTCCTCTCCGGCATCCAGGACAATAATCACCAAAACTCTGTTGGGAAAATTCTACTCAGCCTATACAATTCTGGAGACACATGACACCTTTAAGTTTCTTCTTTTACATAATTTCTTTTTTCTTTTGATTTTGGTAAGGTGGGTATAATATAATGGAAAGGAGGGGGTTTAGGTGGGTAAAATTCCTAATTTTGCCAGTATAAAACTGTAAATGGGTAGGCAGAAAATTGGGGCTTTGAAGACTGAAGATTGGCTAAACAAGGAGAGGCTGGATATTACGAAGTGTGATTCTGGATGTACATAAAGAGTTTTTTTTGTTCGTTTTACTTGTGCGTTATTTGTAGAAGAGAGGCGGTATAGCCTTGCAACTGTGGAAATACTCTGGGTAATTTCTTCACTTAAATATATGATATTAATATGATATGCTCCTGATTCTTTTCATTAGTGTCACTCTTCTTAGTTTTACTTTTTCTCTTGAGATGTTTCTGTTCTTTAAGAATTCCAAAACTTAGAATGCATCCTTCCTTTAAATAGAACTGCCATTGCCAATTAACAAGGACCCAGACCCGGTCTCATTCATTTAAAAAGTAGTTCAAATTTGTTGGTAACAGTTACAGAATCATTTCGATCTCACAATGGTTACTGTTACATTATCAAAGATTCAAAATCAGATCTTTGATCGACTTATTTGGTTATATAATTATGAAATTGCTTTCAACATGTAAGTACCATGCTCAGATCGTGGAACAGACAGATAGCATAGGCGCAAGAGAGACGGACAGCAGCGCTGCCGTGTGTTGGGGCTGGGTCAAAAGACGGCATCGTTATGCGTGCCGTCTGTCACGTGACGTAGGACCACGTGTTTAAGAGAGTAAGAAAGGGAGGGCACCTTTCGCGTTTGCGCTAAGCGCTTCAGCTCTCACTAAATGAGATGGAGCTTCGTAATTAAGATCAACTCTGTAGAGCTCTCACTCTCTCTTTCTCCCACCGCCAATTCTGCTTCTTTCTTTTACTTCAGATGAAAACCACAGATTACTCTTACTTGCATTCTGAGCATACAATTTCACCGAGCTTTTTGCATTTCGAATTCCAAATTCTAATGATTGCATTTGGTTTCTGATGTTGTTCTTCAAAGTACCAGATCTAAAGCTTCATCGAAAACGGCAAATACTATAGTTTCTGGATTAGTGGGAGTCATACCACATACTGATCATCAGAGGTATCCGTAAATCGAATATTCGTAACCTCTACTTGTTCTTCTTTTTGAGATATGCTATAGTATTTCTTCTTCTGAAATGAGTAGGAGAAGCATTCTTGTTTACTTAAGAGGGAAAAAAAAAAGCGGCATTCTTGTTTGGTGTCCCACACCTACCAAGTTTCTTTGGTACCCTTTCTTAGTTTTTTCTTTAATGGATATTTAGTAATTCAGGATCAATGATTGCGTTTGATTAATAAATTTTCAGGGATTTCTGAGTCACTGTTGTTGATTGTATTTATATGATTATATTCTCCATTTTGAGTTTTTGACTCTCTTAATCACGGGTGGGCCCACAATAATACAATTAAACTGCCGACAATGTGTAATGCCGCCGGACCCAGCTTTAACTTTAAGCATTGATTTCTTTAATAAAATTTTACTTTACGGACCCTGAACCGTAGGTATGACTTCGAAGCAAAGCTATAGCCGTTATGTATCTCTCCTCAAGAGGAAGCTTTCCTTTTCGTCCCTTATTTTTTTTTTTTTTTTTTCGTACTGTCTTTGAATAAATGACAACTAAAGCTTTTAACTTGTAGCCGTTAACTGTAATTATATTAGACAAAATTCAAGTTTCTACTACAACACAACAACACATGCAGTATATATGAACCCGGAAAAGAGTGACAAACCAGCTGGTTCTGGATTTAAAATTATACCGTCAACTGCAGGGGTAGATGTATTGCGGGTTGAGGGGTCCCTTTCAGTTTGCAAACGGGTTGCTTTCAGAGAGGTGGTGGATGGTTCTATTTTGAGCCTAATTTCCTCTATCTGCTGTTATTTGTCTGTTTACCATTACCCTTGTCAAATCCTCTTTATCTATAAGTTGTGATAGATTCTGTCTAGTGTTATCTAATATCATGCTGGGGGTATGGTTTCCTAATTCCTCGGCTTCGTTTTATCTGGGGGGACACGTTTCAGACCTGGAAGTTGGTGTATTGAGTGAGTTCGCATTAGTCTGATCACTGGTTTCTGGTTAATTTCAGTTCAGTGAACTAGTTAATCCAGAAGAAGGAAAAAAAAAAAAATTATTATGGGAAGGGAAAAGACAGAGAGACCCTGCTCGCCTATATTAGTCTATGACTCTGCTCTCTAGTAAAGGTCAAAGCTTGCTGTTTCACATTCTCTAATTTGCTCCCATTCTGCTAAAGAAGTTCAAAATTTTGCTTCTTCCTCCAGTTCCGGACAACCCACATATACGCTCCTGATTCTGAAGTGTTTGCGGTAGGAAACTGTGTCGGGTTCTTTTGGTAACTCTCGGTGGTTTCCGTTAATAGACTTGTCTGCGATTTGGGAAGCTAATTCTCAAGCCGTCTGCCAATGTAAGGAATGAATTCTATCTGGCTTACTGCCTGCATTTATTGTCTGATGTAACAGTCACAGCTGGTAGTTTCTGGCGCATGCGTCCTACTTCTATTTGACATTTATGCAATTCAGTTGTGGATTATTATGACACTTGGTACACCTATTCCTCACCGAATATGTCTACTATTTGCCTGAGCTTTCAAAGCTGACTGTCTTTCATACTTCTCTGGATAATGCTTTACATAATCTCACCGGATAATGCTTTGCATAACCTTATCAGTACTCTGTAGTTAGGCCAGATAAACTTGACTTCGGGTGTTTGTTGGCCAACCACAATTTTTTTCCTTCCTACCTATTTTACCTTTTTATATACGTACACCCCAAAATTCTGGCAGAAAAGGTAGTGTCTCTCCCCCTTTTTTTTTTTTTCCTTCTGCAGCCCAAAAATCGGCATTCCTCTTTTTTTGTTCTTCTGCAGCATAGAATAAGTAAAACTGAAACCTAGGGTGGTCTTGGTTGTTTCTCGATTGCTGTCCTGCTTGTCTTCTTATATGTATTTATTTATTGTCATTATAAGAGGGCAATGCTGCAGATTTACCATTTTTTTTTTAACTTTAGATTAGTGTATCTGCGGATTCTGATCGAACCCAGGAAATTTGAAGAGTGACCCCGTTCTGCTGAATGAAGGTGCACTCAGCTGATGCCACATACATTCTGTTTGATTATGATCTGCTACAATGGCAAAGTAGATTCTGTAATAGAATCTTAAGATTATAATAGCTTCTTTCAGTAGCTTCAGTGTCATGTTACGTTGCCCATATTTGCTTTTAAAAATTAGTCATGTATATTGCACATATCTTGACTATCTAAACAATGTTTCAAATGTTAAAAGATTATTGCTTGGTAGAATATATTTTTGGGGTAGGCCATATTGTAAGTCTTGTATGTTCATGCTGCTGATACATTGTAGCCATTTATAGGTTCTAGCTCTCTCTCTCTCTGTCTTCAGCATATGTGCCTTCACGTTGCTTATATCTGCTTACGAATTTATCGCCATGGAAAATGTCTAAGATGTGCCTTCTTTCATAAACGAGGAATAAGATATGTATAGCACTAAATGGTTTCATTCCCTTTCCCTGTAGTGTATGGGGCGGAATAAATGAAGCTGCAACACGAAGCTACTCTTGCTTTTGTTATAAGCTTACTCTGCATTCAACACACATTTTGTGGTTAGTATCGCAATTTCTAATACAAATTTGGTATTTGGGTCTCTAATTTTTTTTTGTAGGATATCTTCTATTCTGATATAATTGCACTTAAATTCAAAATGTATGTATAGCAGCTTTATGTTGGGCATCCCGTGGACACTTTATTCCTGCAACGTTACATAAGTCATCATTAGTTTCTATTTGTGTTCTTTCAATAATTTAAAGCATTCAAAGGAGCTAAGTTTTACATATTGCTTCTCAGTGATTGCCTGATAGGTAACATCCAACTGAGCCATAATCTTTCTCATGTGGTAATGTTTACTGACAGATAGACCTTCTGATTCTTCTGGCGTAAACAAATGGAATTGTAAATGTTCTTCTTTCCAAGAGAACCAGAACTATTCTCTTGCTAATTGTTCTACGTCATGTGATTGCCATTCAGGTATTTTCGTGATGTTTATCACATGACCAAAAATTTATCCTTTTTCACCTTTTATATTCTTCAATACGCTTAGAGTATGTTTATTGTATGGTATTTGCTTGTCTTTAATGTAGATGGTGGAAAAAGTGCATCTATATGGACATGCACATGTGATCCACATGGGTTCCCTACTGTGGCAGCAGATGGCCATAGCCCTAATTGCTTTACTGCATGCAACTGCACCTGGGGTATCTCTCCCTCCCTTCTTCTCTCTCTCTCTAGTCCTGCATTCAGATATCAAATTTCTTACAAAAACCGATTTGGATTGATTCATGCTAAACCAGTTATTATTGTGCTCAAAACTGAGATCTCTATTACCTACTTGGCTACTTGGTTGATTAACTGCTTTGTGGGTATGTCTTGGAGACGTAAAACATGAGAGTGCATAGCTGACCAAGTTTTCTTACTATGAAAACCGTATCACATTTATAGTTTTTTTTTTTCCAAACATTTAATATCTTCTCTTTCTTTCCAAAGTATTTGTGTCTTAGAATGATGAATACCGCCTCATCATTTTATAAATCGTTAGTGGCTTGTCCCTTGATCAAGGTGCTTTTAGACTAAATTTATGATTTTTTTAATGCTCCACAGGAACTCTCAGCACGTCACCTGGTTCAAAGAAGCACATTTCGAGCAAGATTGCTGTAGTTGTTCTATTAACATGTGTTATATGCACAACCATTGCATTTCTTGTGTCAGTCATATGCTATGTTTGCCGAAGGGACAGGTGTCCTATTCAACCACCAATATTCTCATCAGATAAGGAAACAAGTTGCAATAGTACCACCAACTTAATTAGTCATAGGACTTCTTCAGTGCCAGAAATCAAAGTTACTATAAATTCTCCTATCAATCATATTACGGGTAAGTTGGTTTCTCTTGTGACTGCTATCCTTATTTATTGAGTGAAGTTTGTTTCCTTAACCTATCTGAATCTATATGCAAAATCTGAAGTTCCTCTCTTACTTTGCCATTGTCATTCAGTACTTCATTCACCATTTTATTTATGTCATGTAGGATGCTTTCACAAGGCCTCCTTCTTGTTTGGAAGCAAAACAGAAACTTTACGTGGAAATATTATTCAATTTTCGTTTGCTGAACTGGAAAATGCCACTGAAAATTTTTCTGCTTCCAACCTTATTGGACTTGGTGGAAGTAGTTATGTATATCGTGGTCGGCTGAAAGATGCTAGTAATGTGGCAGTTAAGCGACTAAAATCTCAAGGAGGACCTGAAGCAGACTCTGAATTTTTGACAGAGGTTTGACCTGGTCTTTCTTTCAGTCTTCATTGTTGACCATATACTTTCCATAGTATTGAGATAAAAGATGAACGTGAAAATTTTTCCTTGGTCTAATCCATAGCATTGAAATCAACAATGTGTTTATTTATGCAGATTGAACTGTTATCTAGACTTCATCATTGTCATCTGGTGCCTTTGCTTGGATACTGCTCAGAATTAAAAGGGAAACATGTTGAGAGGCTACTAGTATTTCAGCACATGACCAATGGCAATTTGAGGGATTGTTTGGATGGAACATCTGGAAAGAATATGGATTGGGCTACTCGTGTTACAATTGCAATAGGAGCTGCAAGAGGCTTGGAATATCTCCATGAAGCAGCTGCTCCAAGAATTCTGCATAGAGATGTCAAATCAACAAACATTCTTCTCGATGAAAATTGGCAAGCAAAAGTACTAACCTTAATTATTCTATATGGTCGTAAAAATTTGAGCTTGGCTATAGTGGTTTCTAACTAAATTTCTTAATGCTTTTTCCACCATTAGTTTCTTTTGGAAATTTGTGGAAGTGTTTTCTGTTCAAAGAAATATAGAATTAAATTAGTCAACCACAAGTGGAATTTATCTCTAGAATCATTGATAATATTTTCAACTAATCATCTCACAGATAACAGATCTTGGTATGGCTAAAAACTTGAGAGCTGATGACCTTCCCAGCTGTTCAAATTCTCCAGCAAGAATGCAGGGGACATTTGGCTATTTTGCACCTGAGTATGCGATTGTTGGAAGAGCCTCTCTTAAGTCAGATGTCTTCAGTTTCGGGGTGGTTCTTCTTGAGCTTGTTAGTGGTCGGCGGCCCATTTATAAATCCACAGGCAAAGAAGAAAGTCTTGTTATATGGGTACTGTGAAATCATCCTTATGAAGTTTACATTAAATCGTGTTTGTCCATATAAGGAAAGATCCTCAATGTGCTCAACTTTTTTTCATACTTTTAACCCAATTTTTCATGAAGAGAATCTTGGCTTATAATAGTTTAGACATCTAACTTATATTTTCATCAATCATCTTGTATTTTGCATCCTTAGAATGCATCTCGTCTTCCACTCACAATCCTGAATTTGCATGGCTGGGTACATTGATAATTATTTGCTTCAAAGTAAACTTGTTCCATATTATGCTTAAAGAAGTCAGCCCAAAAATTGACCTTGTAAATCCAAATATTGATAGAGCACGCATAAATTTGTTCTGTTTTAGGCTACTCCTCGCTTACAGGATAGTAGGCGAATAATAACAGAGTTGGTTGATCCACAACTGAAAGGCAACTTCCCAGAAGAAGAGATGCAGATAATGGCATACTTAGCAAAGGAGTGTTTACTATTGGATCCTGATAATCGGCCAACCATGAGTGAGGTTGTTCAAATTCTTTCAACTATATCACCAGACAAGTCTAGGAGGAGAAGAAATCTTCCAATGAGCCTTTTTCAGGTGACCTTAGTAACACTGTGATGTCCTCAGTTCTTAATTGCATTGCTTCTAAGTTTGTGTTTTTCAAACTTAACTCATCTGTTATATATATTGCACTTACCTGTTGTTGCATCAACTCCCATCAGAGATCACCCTCCCATAGCATGAAAAATAAACCTTATCCTGACCTTATTATTCATCTTTCTGGATATGTACATGTAATTGTGAAGGAACCTCAGGATGCAGAGAAGCAAAGGCAAGCTCCATCTAGTAAATGTTCAGCTCGTTATTCGTTGCCATTAGATATTGACCGCAATCTTTGTGCTGGGAACAAAATTCAAAAAGCGGATACAGTTTCAGCTGAGTGTATGGAGAGTTCGATTCTCTTGACTTCAAAAGCTGAGAGTTGGCATGCACTGGATGATGAAGCTGAAGTGGTAGACTTAACTGAGCCCCGGTTTGAATCATTTTGCATGACAAACATCAGCTCCACTTGATAACATACAGCTGGCATGGGCAGAGAAGCGAAAGGCTGAACTCTTGAGGGATGTAGATATTGGTGGTATAGCTTTATCGCCAATTGCCAATACTACTTTTTGTTGTGCACGGGTTCAATGGGTTATCTTTAGCGGAAGCAATCTGGTTTTCAGAGTATGTTTGTTTAATTAATTTTTTTTATTTTTTCACTTTCCTTTGAAAGAAAGAGAACATAGAGGTGTTGTTAGATGAGCACAGAAATATATTTGTTGTATTCTTGTACAGAAAATCATAGGAGATTTTGATTCTGCTTTATTTGAAGAAGAATCGGAGAAGATACTCATACAAGCACAGTAAAGGTCTTGTTCATTGAAAGAAATATCTTGACATAGTCGTCTTTTGACCATTTCTTACCGAGATGCACAGAGTCCCCTGATTATGTCCGCCGTAAGGCTAAAAGAACATCTGCAACTTACTTTATTACCTAAGGGTAAGAGTCATAAATTGAATCAAATTAAGGTTAATTCACTTTGAAGGACATTTGTTTTTCAACAAGTCTAAACCATTTAGGATTCAAATCACTGTTATATGTCCTATCTTTTCTACTGTTGATTTATGGCTTGGTGCGAGTGTCGTAGTTAGAAACATCCTCTGCCTGTCTCTGTGTCTCTATAAAGTCTGAGCAGTTGGGAGTGGTTGCCCGTGATTAAACATAGTTTATATTGTTAGTTGGAATGGCATTTGTGGTTTTGAATCAGCCTTTGAATGGTAGATGAAAGTGTGACTTCTGAGGAACGGATGGTATTGAAATTTGAACATATGTATAAGAAACCTATGCTATGTCCCTTATCCGTTGAGTGGTAGAAGCAATCATTTTAGGTGGGTGATGGATCCACCTCCTCCTCCAAGCACACCGCTGCTAGGTCCAGCTCCCATTAATGGAGGAATCTTAGATTCATGGTGAGGCACTTCTCTTTGCTTATGTTCTGCAACTGTATTAAACCAGAAAATGGAAATTCGTCCTTTTTATTCTTTTGGGTTTATTTTTTGCAGCTTATGGTTTCTAAGCTGCTGTGGTCTATTTGGTAGCTGCTGTCCTCCCCTCTTCGAACCAGGGCCTCCTCCTCCCTAGTACTGCTGCATTCCAGTCAAACCTTTTTACTTTTAGATTTTTCTTTTTCTATGTGACAGGAAATTGGTAAAAAGCAAGAAAAAATGTCAACTTTTCCAATGCAGGATGTTCCTTATGGTTGTATCTGATATTGGTAAGAGAAATAGCAAAAACTTTTCAATTCCATGTTTTACCTTAAAATTTTTCTCGTATGCTGCTGTATCTTCAAACTTTAAGCCAATGATCCTTAATTTTTTTTTAAACTATGTTTAAGGCTGTATGTACGTGTGGAAGATGCATGTCATTTTCAGTCATAAACTGAGATGTGCTTTCGCGTAACTACCATGTATGATGTCGGTGAGAAAATCAACCCATAATATATATACTATGTAAAGGATACGACTTAATTGCCACATGTGGCACAAGTACCCCAAGTCCTAAATAGTACACCCCCAATAAACAATGGACACATGTAAGTGATATGTAAGGAGATAGGTGGTTTTTGTAATAATTTAGTTTGTGCCTAGTTATTTGAGTAAGTTTTTTTTTTTTTGACTCTTACAAATTAGTGTTATTCATAAGTTGTCATTTTTTTTTTTTAACGGTGACATTTTGGTAACTGTACTTTATACACGTAGGCCTCTTTCCTCCTTGGAGCTTTTGCAAAGTGAACCCATCAAAAACAGAGGACCATCTGTTTCAACCATAATAAGCCATTGGGCCTTTCTCTTTATGGGTATCACAAGCTTAGACTTTGAGGATATGCTAGAGGCCGTTAGTACTTGAAGGCCCAGTGTACTTATAGCAAAAGAAGGCATGTCTGATTGATTTGGTGGATCACCTACTTTTGAATTAACTTGTACCGGGTCATGTTATACTCTTCGATTACTCAACATGCTAAAGCAGGGTGATTGAGGCTATGAGCTTTTCATTTTTTATTTAAGTTTTGATGAATTGGTTTTTTGGCTGGTAGATTTGGAAATCAATCTTTCTGGTTGTTGCCCCTAGCCTCATAATGCGCAATGCCCATCATTTAAATGAAGACACGCTTCAGTTAACAAGAGAACCCCTTCGACCCTCTCTCTCTCTCTGACCTTCACGATTTTGTTTCTCTTCCCAGCTCAACTGATCTGCTTATCTGCTATTGGGATTTGCTTTTCACCATTTCATAACATCACATAGCAGAAGAGATTGGAAGAGAGAAAACAGCTCTGCACATATATTTTAGATATAGAAAAAAATTTGAGGAATTTGGTTTAGCATAAAACAGCCAGCTACGAAACATCATCACCATCACCAGTCTTGTAAACTGCATACACCCTCTTGATCCTGTTGCCATGCTTTACTCATGTACTAAAAGCAAGAGGCTAAACAAGTAATAAGGAAATTCTTCGGCTTTTAATGAACACCAACAGTTTTGTTTGCCAATGACTTTCTTCTCTGCATGACTATTGTTTATTCCCTGTACTCTACCATCAGAAGATTAACAAGATTTTGGCAGAGGTATATGGAGATCCGAAACTAATTTTCATCAGTGTAAGGTTATGTAGTACCGTAGTAATAGTTATTGCTCATCAACTTCTATGGTTTCAGCTAAGTACCACAGACGGCTGCTTTAGCTTGTTAGAATTAGTATCCTAAAGGTGCAAGTGCAACACTTACAAAATAAAGACACAGCACAAACATTCAACAGAATCGAAGACAGTTAAATCCAAATGACAGATGTTGTCAAGCCTGCAAAGAGAAAAGCAGTGGTTCCAAAAGAAAGACACAGATCAAGCCAGTAAATCAGAATATCTCAAAGAATAATATACTTAAATCAGAGGTATAAGATTAAATGATTCCACTGAAATTCCACCAAAATTCTATTGTCATTTCTCTCCCACAGCTAGCTGTTCATGTGGTTTCTTGGTGGGGGTTTACTGTGAACTAGACATAAACATGTTAGAGTTCAAAAACTTTTAACCACTCATCTATAAAAGAAATTCAACAGAATGCATGTCTGAGATGAATTGGAGGAGGTGAAACTGCTCAAATACATGTCTTTGTCATTCCCAGTTAAAAGATATAGCATCATTGCGTTGGGCGCATCATCAAGATGACCAATGTTGAAATTAGGATTTGTTTGTGGTCAGGTTTATAATTTTATCTTTTATTTGTGGCCAATATGTAATTAAGATATAAACCAACTATCCCATTACCATTTCACCTCCTACTGTTCACATAGCAAATCAAAACTTGCCACGTGTACAGTCAAGCTGGGGGTACTTGTGCCACTTGTGGCAACTAAGTCGTATCCGTGTAAAAAAGGAACAAAAAGAGCAACTCAAAATTGAAAATACAATGTCTTCTCTTCTATATAGATATCATCTGAAATGAATCACAAATTTAAAATCATTGAGCTTCATACTTTGTATCCAAATCAAATTCGTCTTTCTTTTTTTAAGTGAGGACACAAATTTTATGATTGGGAGTACACTTAGTTGAGTTAGAGCTTTTTCTCTTATCAAAGCTAGAGCTTTGATGTTAGCAATTTAAGTTTGAAATCATTAAACTTAGGCTTAATTACAATTTTGGTCTCTTTATTTTAACCACTTGAACATTTTGGTCCCCCTTCTTTAAAAATGAACTATTGAGTCCCTCTATATTCATAAAATGTACAAGTTGTAAAGTTCTCTGATTCATAATCTCACCGTTCAGATTGAAGTGTTACATCTTGTGAACCTCCTCACTAAATTTTAGCTCGATCTAACGGTGGGACTCAACCCAAAATACGAAAATCATAAGTTTTCATCTAACCAAAAATTTAGGCTTTTTCACCGTTAGATCGAGCTGAAATTTAATGAAAAAATTGAAAATCATAAGTTTTCATCTAACCAAAAATTTAGGCTTTTTCACCGTTAGATCGAGCTGAAATTTAATGAAAAAATTCATAAGACGTAGCTCTTCCATCTGAACGGTGGGATTATGAATTAGAAACTTTATACTTTGAAATAAACCTAAGAATTTTGACTTAAAGATAAATGGATTAAACTTCTACATTTTATTAATATAGAGGGACTCAATAGTTTATTTTTAAAGAAGGAGGACCAAAACGTTCAAGTGGTTAAAATAGAGGGACCAAAATTGTAATTAAGCCTTAAACTTATAATTATAGAATAAAATAATTAAAGTACATAAACTTTTATTCTTGTTTGAGATTCTAACATGAATAACGTATTTTACCAAAATAGCACTTTGAAAATTTTATTTTATCAATGAAATACTTCAAATATAAGACTCTTCTTATAATAAGAACATTATAATTAACTATTAATTAAGAGTAAAACCCTATTTTGGTCACTCACTTATTTGGGCACTATCAATATGGTCCCTCAGTACTAAGTCGAATTAATTTAGGCCTTCAATTAACAATTTCACTTCAATGTAGTCCTTTCGTCTATCTACCGTTAACTCCACTAACAAAATGAATAATGTGGCCAATTAAATGTGACGTGGCACTGTTAATTGCCATGTTGTATGCCTAAGTGGACAAACAACATTGTATTTTTTTTTTTTTTTCTATATTCTTCAACCCATGTCTTCTTCTACTGCCTATATTCCCCCACACGTACCCAGCTCTACCCTTGCTTGATCTCCCTCTACTCTTCTACCCCACCTCGCCTTCCTTCAAATTCCAACAGAACACAAACCCTTCTTATACTCATTGTCTCTCTCTCTTCTTGTTATTTTTCACTTATCATTTATGGGCTTTGGCTTCTTTTTGTCACTGTTGTGTCATTGATGAAATCTGTCATGTCCTTTGACAGAACAAGTCCAGACTTGGAATCTTTTGTCTATTTAATTATGTAACTTAAAATGCAACCCATGGCATCAACTAGCTTTGGCTTCCATCCTCTTCACAGAAGATAAATTTTACGAAGTTATGGAAATAAGGAAATTAAATATATAGCTTTAACTATGTGTTTGGATGGGATTCTCGTAGCTTTGTTTTTTGTTGAATACCATACTAATAACAGATTCCTTATTTTTTCAGATACAGTTCCCCCAACAGGATATATTACAGCCTCAACAACTTTCACAAGTGCTTTAAATGTTTCTGTAAATATGACTTTCAGTGAACTCTGTACAGGCAGAGGCAGTTTTGGATGTCCATTTGTGAATGCCTACAATGTGAGTTGGTGGCTGCCTACAAGTGCTTAGACTTTTCATTTTTCGTTTACCCCTCTATTATAATTGTATAATTAACTTTAGTAATGCCATTCTGTAGCATGTTTGTCATTAATGTAGATTTTTAGTCAATAAAATAAACCAATCGAGATGGGAGTTCAAATGGGCAAGAATTATGCTTAATGCTAGGTGCACACTGCTTTGTGCTCCCCTGTGAAATTCATAAGAATTTGTTCTAAGTTTTCTTGTTTTAATACTGAAAAATACATGAAAATGTATAGAATATAGTCTATAATGTGGTTTTGGTTCTTGGAGGAGTAGCATTGTGTTGGCATGATACTGAATCTGTTTTTAACAGATTGCTGTTGTATTTCTTCACAGCTTCTGGTTTTATGCTGGGAAGGTCATACCATCTTCCTTTAGGATTTTGCAGCCAAACCTCATGTATTCTCTTCTCATTAGTTTGTCATCTACTGTTCAATATGGATAGGCTATCCTTGTAATGGATAACTGTCGATGCTTGCGACGGGAGTCCTCGGCATTAGTGGCCATGGATGCAGAGCCGTGTCGGCTGACTATCGTGGAAGGGAAGAGGCTGTTTTCTATTAAAACCAAAACGGCGTCGGTTTGGGGCTGAAGCATTCAACGTGGCAATTAACAGTACTATGTTACTTTTAACCGGACACATCTTCCATTCCGTTAGTAGAGTTAATGGTAGATAGACAGAAGAATCACATTGAAGTGAAATTATTAATTGAGAAACTAAATTAATACAACTTTATACTAAGGGATCATATTAATAACGTTCAAATAACTAAAGGACCAAAATAAAATTTTAGTCATTAACTAATTTACAGCTCAATTGATTTTTTTTAGTATAATAATTAAAAATTATTGTAATTTTGATATAGAAAATTAAATTTGTCACGATAAATAAATAAAATACCTTTTTAGATTTTTTTTTTTTTTGTTGGTAATAGATCCTTTTCTTTCTTGATTTCTCATAAAACGGATTCTTCCTTTGGCCATATAACAAAAGTAAAACCTTGTGAAATTTGGACTTGCGTCATAGTTATGTTAAGCGAGCTCACTCTGCGCGAGACCGAGTGAAGTACACACAACACAAGTTTGAGAAACTCAGAAGGAGGAGTCGTCGTTGAGAATGGCGGGGAAAACCGGAATAACACCGACGACGTATTCGCCGTCTCCGACCACTCAGAAAACAAAAGCGCCCTTTTTTAAGGACGATGACGTTGATTGGGTCCGACCCGATGGCCGCGGTTTCCCCCAGTGCAGACCTGCTTGTATGCCGTCTTTATGTTTTCTTACACTATTTGTTTGGATGAATGTGCTCTTAATTTCTTCTAATTGTTTTGCATTGTTGGGTTCTAAAAAAAAAATTGGATTTGCTGCGAGAGGTTCTAACTTTGAATACGGTTTCAGTTTCAACTCGAAGCAAAGATAATAGGATCAAGTTGCTTCTTTAGAATCTTCGTACCGGTTTCTTGTTAACTTTTTTCCATATATATAAATATATGACGATTGTAAAATTTGCACTTTTATTATTCTGGGGGTAGGAAACAGTACACTGTGCTTGGCAGCAGCTTCCTTTATAACTGTTTGGTTAATTAGGTTCAAATGCACATTTAATATGTTTAGGCTTGCTTTGAATTGCTAGGAGACTCAACGCTTCCTCGTTTCAGACTGGTGGTTTGGTACAACTGGGATTTAATTTTGACTTGGACCGTGATATGAAGACTAAAACATCACATATTGGATTTCTTCTGTTCAATTCTGTATATTCTTCCTTCTCAGTGATTCCATCTCACTGAATCACTTGAATTTGCATTCTCTGGCAGCATATTTATAAGCACATAGAGGTTTCTCGTATCGTTTTAAATCCCATTCCATTTCATGTTTTGACAAATAGGACAGAGTTTCTTACTTTTTTTTGCATAGGTCTCTCTGCTCTTTTCTTTTCGGTATTGCTGGATTGGTTGACCATGTGACTTCTATCCTCTTTTTATAAAATTTGCACTCTTTTCTTTCTGATCATGTCCAATGTTTATATTCCGTGTTCCTTAATTGAGATTGCCAGTTCTTTCCACTTAAGATCGTGTTCTAGAGCACTTTCTCTTTCATTTTTTCCATTTGATTCTATGGACACATTTTAGTTCACAGAGATTGATGATTCTGTCCCATTTTCTAGTCTTTGGTTTATTCAGCAGGTTTCCTTGCTTAATTTTAAGGTAACTCTGAAATGATGGATGATGGATGATGGACTGCTGAACATTGAGGACAATCGTTGAACTATATGTCAATTGAAATTATTCTTTAGAAGAATACCATTAAATAAATGCAAGTCTTGCATTTTGTTAATCCCCAGTGCTAGTTCCATGTATGTTGGACTTAAATATTTTTACTTGAGATTTTTCTAAAGTGATAATCAGCTCAATTTTATTTTTTTTTTTCCTTATGGTGACCAACTTAACAACTCATGGAGAATTTCTGGGCTTGTTGGACTTGAAATTTTTGAAGTTTTCAGAATAATAATAGTGCATTTTTGAATTCTCAGTTCTTTACTTTAAATTCTTTCTTTGCTATGAAATCTACCTATCCGTAGCTTATGGTTAAAAACACCAATTTTTGGTACCTTCCAGTTTTCAGGACTGGTGCCGTGAATGCTGCTTCCGGATCTGCTTATGCAGAGTTTGGAAATACCAAGGTCATTGTATCTGTGTGAGTGAATCTTTTACCTCAGAAATATGTGACTTAGTTATACCAGCTTTTGCTGTAGTTTGTTTCTTCCATTTATTGCTGGCAGTGATCTCTAGCTAATATGCATATTTTATTTGTGTTCTTTGATTCCAGTTTTGGGCCAAGAGAGAGTAAGAAGGCAATGATGTACAGTGATGTAGGGCGTCTAAATTGCAATGTCAGCTATACAACATTTGCAACTCCGGCTCGTGGTCAGGTAAATAAAATAATAACTGTGATTTTTTCTGTCTTCTGCCTGGGCCATATTGCTAGTTTTAGTGGCATTGAATATCATTAATCTCATAAGTTAGGGATCAGACCACAAAGAGTTCACTGCGATGCTTCACAAAGCTTTGGAGGGTGCAATAATGATGGAAACTTTCCCCAAAACAACCGTGGATGTTTTTGCATTGGTGCTCGAATCTGGCGGCAGTAAGTTACATAATCATGTTTCTATCTGATCATCAGTATATTGCATTTGCTAGTTAGAATTTAAAGATAGAAAATGCGCGGAATATAAAAGACAAAGAAATAATGGAGAAAAATTTAGAATTGATCATGTTGTTGGTTTACCTTGTTATCATTTATTTATTCCTACAACTGGTGTTTGTTTTCATGCTCAATTGTGAAACCTGATTTTGCCTTAAAGGGCATCTTTCTTTGATTTCTATAGACTTTGGTAACAGATAAAACGCAAGCTGCCTGCCAGCTTATTTCATGTAAAATTGTGAAGTCTCTCTGATTGAAGCTCTTGTATAATTTTTGGATTATTTTGTTCATGGCAGTTAGTATTTCAGTATGGTAACTTACATTGGATCTTCATAGCAGTTAGTATTTCAGTATGGTAACTTACATTGGATCTTCATAGCAGTTAGTATTTAAGCACTGTATCTTCCATGGGGTCCATCATTTTATAATAAATATTTATTCAAGTATTATCTAATGTTAACACTTCATTTTGTTGTTTGGGGAATTCAGTGTTGTGTTTATATGTACTTATAAAGGGTACCATTGACACAAGGGGCCATATGATCCATGATAATCTTCTGTCACAATTTTTAATACTATTTAGCTGTGTTTTGATGCACTGGACGTGCATATTAAGATGAATATTCAATTTCTGTTGGTCATCCAATTCTCTGTGAACTTGTTTGCGATACAACACTTCATATGGGTTAAACAATATGAGGACTAATCTTTTAACTCAGATAAGTCAGAGAGGTACTGTTATTAATATCTTTAGGCAAGCTTGTGTGTTCCATGTGATTTGATGTCATGCTACTGTTATCTAGGTGCCAATAGTTGTCTACTGAGCTTCCAGTGGTCATAATATTATTGAGCTTGTGGCAGGTGATCTCTCAGTGGTGATATCATGCGCTAGCCTTGCCCTAGCAGATGCAGGAATAATGATGTATGACCTTGTTGCCTCCGTTTCTGTGGTATGGATCTTGTTCAAATCCACAGCCTTTTGTAATATGTGCTTGCTCATTTGGGTGCTTAGATTGTAAAAGTCTTAAAATTTTCACTCGCTATGTTAACATCACCTTCTACTTCCCTTTCCGTTCTCAAGGAGTCAGGGCTAGCATCCAACGTTTATATGTTACTGAATTATTTCTCATATGTATTTTCTCTTTTATAGCCTAAACAAGCCTCTTTCATTGACCTTGATTCATTTCAAGCTTTTAACTTGTTACCGTTCTTGAGATACCAAATTCTACCACATGTGAATTTACGTTTTTCTTTAGAAGATCTTACTGGATCTGGTAATGCCAGGTTCCTCTTTATGACATTTGAGCTGTCATGACTCCGTTATGGTTTTCTCTTTTATATTCACAAATTAATTTTCTGCTGCGGAAGATTAATTTGATTTCTTCTTATCATAATAATGTTATTTTGTTCTGTGGTCCCAGTCCTCTCTCAGTAAGAACCTTGTCATTGACCCAATTTTGGAGGAGGAAAACTGCCAAGATGGAAGCTTAATGATAACTTGCATGCCTTCTCGCTATGAAGTCACCCAACTCACTGTTACTGGGGACTGGTCCACCCCAAAAATTAATGAGGTATCCCTATTTTCTGGAAGTTTTCAGTTCACTTCTGGGCACTTCTTTCCCTATTACTGAATGCAACAAACAGCATTTTAGTTCATGCATCTGAGATTTGTTTTTTATTTGTGCATGTTTCTTCAGTGTAAGATTGTCTATATATTCGTAACACCTTTTCTTTTGAAGTCACATGTAGCATATCTGTGTAAGAGTCAAATTAAAAAATTTTGTATCAGAGTTCTCTGAGGGTTAGATGTATCAAGTGTTGCTTCTTGCAGTCCTATTTTTCTTGTCCACACCTTTATACCTCTTGAACCACATCTGGTAAATTTTCTAAACCGAGTTAAAATTGCCACCCATTTTTACTTACGTGTAAGTGTGATGTAGAGATATGGATATGCAACCATATTTACTCTTAATGTAATATAAGCCGATGTCATTTCCATTTGCATAAATCCAAATGAAGCCAAATATTAATCCAAATTAGTTTTTTAAAAAAATATTGGCATGGTAGTATATAGCTGGAACGAACTCTCGCTGAGATTCAAGATCTCTGGATGCAGGGAATGCAGCTGTGCCTGGATGCTTGTGCGAAGCTTGTAAAAATCATGAGGTCATGTTTGAAAGCTGCTGCTGCTTCACAAGAATAGGAAGAATAGGTTGAAAGGGGCTAGTAATTTAGTATACAGGCAACATGCTGCTGTGAAATTATTTTTACTGCCCCCAATATTGAGAGATGTTTTTTTCTTTTTTTTTTTGGGAGGAAGGGGGAAGCGTTTCATGTGCCCCAAATTTTGTGTATTGGATTCTTATTCTTGCTAAATATTATTTATTTTAGCAACTAAGCATGCTGTAGGCATAGTATTTGATGCCTAATGATACCTCATGGTCTTAGGAATCAGATTTTTTTTGCATTTTGTTGGTTAAAATCAAGATGTTTGATTGAGGAGTCTAATTTTTAGATTTTTGGCGAAGTAGCCTTCTTTCTCAGTCATTGTGCTCTTTTATAAGAAAAATTAGTAACGACTTAATAACTAATAAAAGAAGAAACAAAGGTTGGCCAAAAAAATAAAATAAAATAAAAGAAGAATCAAAGAGTGTCATCCAACTCTAACCCAAAAAAAAAAAAAAAAAGAGAATCATCGAACATATAATTATTATCATGATCACATTAATATTGTTTATTTTTGTTGTGAAATAGAGAAAAGGAGTGACTCTTCGATTTGCAAAACGCATTGTTTACTTTGAAGAAGAGAGCAAAATAAGATTAAGAGGTATGATTATGTTGTAATGAGAAAGATGTTTGCTCACAAAAAATGGTATAAATTGAACCCTATGATTATAAATCGGCATTTTCACACTAAAATTGATTTTTACAAAGAAAACAAAATTGTTATTATGATGTATATGTAGATGGTTAGGTTGGGTGTGGGTCACACACACGTGCATGAGAGCTCATGCCCAAATCCTTGGGGAGCATCAAGTCAAGTTTTATAATCGTATACAGTCTGTACTCTATAGTTTATCAAATTGATATCTTGGGAAGGTGCAACCGATCTGTGTTCTTCATTAAAGCTACCACAAGGGTTGTCAAGCCTTTGCAGTCTGCACTCCTCCTCTATATTTCTTTTATTTAATAAAAAACAATACAAAAATAAATAGTTTACTTATATTTCCATTCTCCATCATTTTATATGACAAGGAGCACCAAATCCTGAAAGGGATGGATAAGTTGAACAGAAGGATGCATAATGCCTATTTGCAATAACAAACTTGGAAGCTGGAGGATTGGTTGATGAGTGGGATAAGGTGGTTTCACAATTAATGGGACCTGACCCACAACTTATTCATTATTATTGGTTTGTTTGGAGTAAAGTGATGATCTCCTATAGAAAAAAAAAAAGAACCTTTTTATCTGGATAAGTTGAAAATCCAGTTGTAATGAGGTGGTAATTGGGTCCAGAAAGATGGTTTAGACTTTAGAGTATGGTCTCCTGGCTAATGGTAATGGATGCTGTTACAACTTACAGTCACAGACGGCTTCTTTGTTCTCATTATTACGTATGAAAAAGTCAAAAAGGGCTTACTGCCGACTTGCCTATTTTCTTTAAGTCTTGTGCGACTGTTTTTTATTAGTGATGATGAAAGTGCTATTTCAAAATTTTTAATCGTCCCTATTCTGCTGGTAAAATTAAAAAAATGTGAAATTCTGAGTTCTGGACTTGTGCTGAACCGGCGCTTCTCGCTTACTTGTTCCCACTTGGACTAGCACGAGTGTAAGCGGCAAGAAGAACACGTGTCAAGATTCCATAGTAGCGTATCTAACGTAGTCAACTCCTCCTCGGATCATTTACCCATTAAAATAAGCAAAAGAAGCATCCGTTTCCCCATTCCGACACACACTCTTCCTCTGTCTCCAACCTCTTTGGTTGGAGGACACACCTACGAGGCCTGCCTCTCTGGCTCTACCTCATACATGCTGATGCTTTTACACTTAGTCAAACATCAAAGTCTGAATCAGAACTTGTATTCGCGTGGGATAAAATGTCACTTTTCTTTCTTGCATAGGCTTTTCCTCTCTTAGATTTTCCATGTCAATACGAATACGATTTATCTTTTGTTTCGGTTTTATATGATCCCCCTTTTTAATGGGGGAGTGACACAAGAGAGATACCCTTCTCCTCACACACTCTGGAAGTCGTTCTGCATTGCCCTAATGACCCATTTTCCATTTTCAGCCCTGCGAGCTTTCTAGTTTGCATAGATTTATTTTACCTGAATGCTAATCTTGGTCAGTGGGAAACCAAGAAACAGAGTGGAAGAGGCTACAACTGCAAATGAAAGATATTGGTTTTATGTGATACGGCTTTCCCTGCAGCAGAGCAAAATGCTCGGCAATCTCTGTCACTTCAATTTGTGCTCTTTCCCTGTTTGTTGGAATACCTGTAAGAAACTAAACTTACCCATGTCAAGTACATACTTTATTCAGATGATCTATATTTCTAACATGCTCAATCTGTTCCAAAGTTCAATTTTTTCCCACTGGTGGTTGATTTCATTGTTTGTTGGGATCTTCCTTTATAGCTCTTTGGTGACTCATAATTTCTAACTGCAAATGGTGTATGAGCTGCTTTCCGCTGTTGAACTGTTGGCCTTAAAAATAAGAAAAATGTCGAAGGTTTTAATATTTGGTGATGTTGAGAGAAATAAAAGAACCAAAGTGATAATTTATGGTTGATAAGATTTTTTCTCCGTAGAGGTGCATTTACATAAAATGGTGGAGAAATTCGTCACATGTTTGACTTTTTATAGGTTCATTTCCAAGTTGGTATATTATCTTTGTAAGTCTTGCTCACAAGAATCCTGGTTTAAGCAGCCATAGATGGGTCCTTTTCTGATTTCTAGTGTTGTGGCCTAGAATTCATCCGTGGTCAATTTCACTTGTATAAAGGCGTAACATTCTTTAAAGTTGATTCAGCAACTGACATCTATAAAACCCTGGGGTTCCTTGCTCTCCAGATTTACTTGTTGATTGAAGCGAAGTTGATACTTCTGAAAGAGCGGTATGGGTTTTGGTAATTCAAGATCTGTAAGGTGCGTCTCCTTCTTAATATCTTGCTTGTTCATTAGTACTGCTTTAGATTATCCTCAGCAAATCGATTTTCATCCCCTATAAGCCTCTCATTTAAGTTTGACATTTTAGATTTCAAGATGATCTTGAAGTAACAAAAGTCCCTGCAACTAACGGTGAAAATGGGATGAAGCTCAAATACAACATTGATGGAACACAAATACCTGAGTCTAGCACCAATAAGGCTCAGAAGAAGGCAACAGGGAAGACTGGAAAGTTCTTGAAAGCTAAAGTATTGTCAAGAGTATTCTCAGAGGATTACGAGAGAGTGAAAAGAAGAATACTAGATCCTCGGGGACAAACTATTCAGCGGTGGAACAAAATTTTCTTGGTTGCATGTTTAGTATCCTTGTTTGTGGACCCTCTCTTCTTTTATTTGCCAGTAGTTCGAGATGAAGTATGCATTAATATTGCAATAACTCTTGAAGTTATCCTCACAATTATCAGAACAGTGGCGGATATATTTTACATGATTCAGATTTTCTTGAGGTTTCGTACAGCTTATGTTGCTCCTTCTTCCCGGGTATTTGGGAGAGGAGAGCTTGTTATAGATTCTTCAAAGATAGCATTGAAGTACCTATGTAAAGGTTTCTTGTTAGACTTCATTGCTGCCCTGCCCCTTCCTCAGGTAAGTTACTATAATTTTTCTTTATCTAAAATGGGAGGAAGGTGCTTTGAACTTTGAAATGCTAAAGCTAAATATTCCTTTCCTTTCTATTTATTGCAGGTGTTAATTTGGTTTGTCATCCCCAATCTTAGGGGTTCAACCATGGCAAACACAAAAAATGTCCTACGGTTTATCATCATTTTTCAGTATCTCCCGAGACTCTTTCTGATTTTTCCACTTTCATCACAGATAGTAAAGGCTACAGGGGTTGTGACAGAAACAGCATGGGCAGGGGCTGCTTACAACCTGATGCTTTACATGTTGGCAAGCCACGTAAGTATAGAAACTTCTGCTTCTTCTTATTTACTCAAGCAGCTGGAAGTTGCCACTGAAAATATGAGAGCATATTCCTTCTTCTAATATTCATGTTCATAAAGAAATTGCAGTCTTAGCTCATCAAAACAGAGCAGAGAAAAGGGTATGGAGTGGACAAAATTTGATAATAGAATTAGCAATAGGAAGGATATATACATAGGAGATGCAACGCAATGAAGAATACGGGGGAATTTTATCTTCTTGATCCAAACAATTTACCCCAAACTGAATTCAATTGTAGTTTTTTCATTGCCCTATGATTGATATTCATATAACGTGTAGTACTTCTATTTTAGTCATAGCTCGTGCTATCATCTACCAGTAAATTCTTCAGCTTCACTCTTCTATTGTAACTTCCATAAAAAAAAACCTTGATATAGAAGAAACATAATAGACTAACAAAATGTATTTCGGAAGTTGCTGTTTTGAAATGTTTACTCAAACTACTTATGTATATCCCCTCCAAAATTTGCATCTAGATGGAATTGAAATTCTAATATATCTTCTGTTTTTCAGTAACATATTCACTTGAAGAAAGAATTACATGAATCGTCCTCTCATATACTGAAAGATAACAAAGAAAAAAAAAATCATAATGCTCAACATACTCATACTTTCTTTCTGTTTCGCATTTATCCCATAAAGGTTTTAGGAGCTTGCTGGTACCTTCTATCAATTGAGCGACAAGAAGCATGCTGGAGAAGTGTCTGCAATCTGGAGAAGTCATCTTGTGAATATGGATTCTTCGACTGCCACAGGGTTCAAGATTCTCGCAGAGTCTCCTGGTTCATAACAAGTAATGTCACAAATTTGTGCTCACCAGATCTTGACTTTTATCAATTTGGTATGTATGGTGATGCAGTGACATCTGAAGTTACAAGCTCGGCATTCTTTAATAAATACTTCTACTGTCTATGGTGGGGCCTAAGGAATCTGAGGTAAGTCCCATTGGGGAACTCCTATGTGCTACTGTATTTCCACCAGAGTTGAGCATTAGGGCTATCATCTTGCTTTCTTTGTGATATTATAACACAAAATTTTTACCTCTCTAGGAATTTCTAGAATTTAAAGCTGTTTAAACCTTCGTAGAAATTTCTTGAACTCGTTCCATTTAAAGGATTATCTCAATTATAGTAAAGTTTTTCATTTTCTCGTCTGGGTGTCCACGACTCGCTAAAATACTAGTAGTCCATTTTTATCACTTGAGTATTTATGTTTTTCTGATCGGTGGGTGCAGTTCCTTGGGACAAGGTCTTCTTACTAGCACTTTTGTTGGAGAAATAGTGTTCGCCATCATTGTTGCAACCCTTGGATTGGTTCTGTTTGCATTGCTCATTGGTAATATGCAGGTGAGACATTGAACTGTTTTGCATGTAGAAGATTTTCTCTAGATAGGTCTTGAAAAAGCGAAAATGATGCGTGAAGACAAGGCCAAAAACAGTTTGGGTTTACCTGCAGGCACGCTGCATTCTTCATATACTTTATAAATCACATCTGAGAGATGGGTCCCAAAATCAACCTGAAATTATCACTTTGTTGATTAGAAAAAATTTCATCAGCAAACGTTGACTTCATTCTAAAGGATGTCTGTAGACTCTGTACTAATAAAATTGTGATTTTTGCAGAGATATCTGCAGTCAACAACTGTCCGGTTAGAAGAATGGAGGGTTAAAAGAACTGATACAGAACAATGGATGCATCACAGGCAGCTACCCCAAGAACTAAGACAATCTGTGCGGAAATATGATCAGTATAAATGGCTGGCTACACGAGGAGTAGATGAAGAGACTCTTCTCAAAGGGCTTCCATTGGATCTTCGGAGAGACATCAAGCGCCACCTTTGCCTTGAGCTCGTCCGAGGAGTAAGTCATTATACCTGAAGTTCCATTTACTAATAGGATGGTTGATGGTTGTCTATCCATATACAACATTCTGAAATCTTGCTTGCTTCTCTTAATTAGTACTAGAATTACAGTTATTGAATGACTTATTTAACAGGTTCCCTTGTTTGATCAAATGGATGAGAGGATGCTAGACGCAATATGTGAAAGGCTGAAGCCTGCATTGTGCACTGAGGGTACCTATCTAGTTCGTGAGGGTGATCCAGTAAATGAGATGCTCTTCATAATTCGAGGCCATCTTGATTCTTACACCACCAATGGAGGCCGCACTGGATTCTTTAATTCATGCCGTATTGGACCTGGCGATTTCTGTGGTGAAGAACTCTTGACATGGGCATTGGACCCACGACCAAGTGTCATTCTTCCTTCTTCCACTAGAACTGTCAAAGCCATCTCTGAAGTGGAAGCCTTTGCTCTCATAGCAGAAGACCTCAAGTTTGTTGCATCTCAATTTAGAAGACTACACAGTAAACAACTTAGACACAAGTTCAGATTTTACTCACACCAATGGCGAACATGGGCTGCTTGTTTCATACAAGCTGCATGGAGACGTTATAAGAAACGAAAGGAAATTGCTCAACTCAGGGCTAAGGAGAATTTAACATGTACAATTGCTGAACCTCAAACGCCAACATATGCAGTAAGGCTGGCCAGGAGCACTAGAAAAGGTGTCAATATGCATCCGGGCACAGATTCTGGTGTAGTCACCTCTTTGCAGAAACCTGCGGAACCCGACTTTTCTGTTGATGAGTGATTAATGTACGTTGTTTCCCTACTTGCAGTTGCAGGGTGTTGTTTAATTTTTTCATCACTTGTTCATATAATTCATAAAAATTAGAAGATTAAGTTAGGAATTCTTGTAAAACTAAATTTAATGAACTATTGAAGTAACTGTGAGTAATCAAAAAGGTTTGCCTTTGCCAATCATTAATCATAAGGTGCAAATTTCGAATCCCAAAATGCTCTGATTCACAAAACGTAACCACAACCACCTATAGCTGATCTAGTCAATGAATTTCTTGGATTTGGATCCGGTCATGTCACATGACTCATAATTGGATCTAAATCCAAATTTCTTCTGGGCCCATTTGCAATCTACAGGCCTTTGGGCCTTAAATGAAAACGAGATATAACCTCTTTTTGAAGCCCATTTATGGCTTTGTGTTGTGGGCTTTAAGGTAGGTTGTTGAAGTGGCCTTAAAAATTTTAGAAAAAAAAAAAACCTTGCCTTAAAATAGATGAAGAAAAAAAGAAAGGACGTAACTCAAAAAATTAAAATTCATTAGCAAATCGCTTTCCCATTTACTTTCTACCCTAATCTATCTAATTTTTTTTAAAAAATATATATTCTCATGCTTCTTAATATATATTTCAAATATTAAATAGGCAACAAAGGGATAAGCAGATTAAGAATTAAGTATTATTTTTTGTTATACTTGTTGTGGGTCCTCCTCAAGTGGCCCACGTGTCCTTAAAATAAAATAAAAAATAAAAAAACAAAGGAAAGACAAAAGGGTTTTTGTGGTTTTGTTTCTTTTAGTTTTGCACGCCGCCAACAAGTGAAAAAATAGAAGAAAGGAAAAGGAGATTTTTGCTCACTTTGTGCTCTTGATAAGAGGGTTGTTTGTGCTTTGATTCTCATGAAATTTCAGTATGTTATTCTTGGCACTGTGAGTCTTTTATCTGTGTAATCAGATTATTTTCTCCTCTTCTCTTTTGGCTGAGTTTCTATACTGTTAGCTTACTTTTGTGCATTGACACTGTAGTGAGTTTTTCACTTTGTTGATAGTGAGTAGGGGCTAGATTGAGTCATAATAAACTGTTAAAGACTCTTTGCTATACTCATTGATCAGTTGATAGTGAAATTTTTTCTAGACTAGGTCCCGTGGTTTTTACCTCTCATATTGAGGGGGTTTTCTACGTTAAAAATTGTGTGTTCTCTTGTATTTATTTATTTGTGCAGTTTTATACTATTTTAGCTCCTCAAATGTTCTTTCAAGCAGGGAAAGGTTTTCATTTTTGCTTATTATTATTCCACTGTGTACATCCTTTCTCAACAAGTGGTATCAGAGCTTAGTTCTTACATGTGAGTTTTGCTTGATTGAAATATGTAGACTAATTACAATAGAATGATCAGTTTGAATGGCACAAATTATCATATATGGAGACAAAAGATAAAAGATTTGCTATTTGTGAAAAGGCTACATTTACCTGTATTTGCTACCCAAAAACCTAATTCTAAAAATGAAGAAGAATGATTTTTTGAGCATGAGATGGTATGTGGTTTTATTCGGCAATGGATAGATAATAATGTTTTGAATCATGTCTCCAATGACTCAAATGCCAAAACTTTGTGGGAAAAGCTTGAATCCTTGTATGTTTCTAAATCTGGCAACAATAAATTATTTCTGCTTAAACAAGCTATGAATTTGAGGTACAAGGAGGGCAGTTCTATTTCTAATCACTTGAATACATTTCAAGGGTACTTTGACCAGTTGCTTGGCATGGGTGTTAAATTTGAAGATGAGATTTTGGGACTTTGATTACTTAATACTTTACTTGATTCTTAGAAAAATCTCTGAGTGTCTTTAACAAGTTCTGCTCCTGGTGGTATTGTGTCTATGGATTTTGTGAAAACTGCTGTCTTGAATGAAGAAATGAGACGAAAAACCCAAAAGGCATCAACTTCACAATCTAAGGTCTTGGTTACTGAAAACCGGGGGAGAAGCAAAGAGAGGGATTAGAAAGAACATGACAGAAATAACGGTAGAAGCAAATCAAAGTCCAAGTACAAAAATCTTTGAGTGTCATTATTGTAAGAAAAATGGGCACATGAAGAGGTTTTGTTATAAACTGAAATGGGAGAACAAGAATAAAGGCAAGCATGACAATAAAGATAATGATAGTGATGATCGTGTTGCCACCACTACTTTAGAAAATCTTGTGATTGTTTATGATTAGGACTTGATTAATGTTGTCTCTAATGAATCTAGTTGGGTTGTTGACAGTGGTGCCTGCTTTCATGTGACATCAAGGAAGGATTTCTTCACATCTTATACTCCAGGTAATTATGGTTATTGAAGATGGGTAATGATGGTCAGTTAAAGGTTATTGGCATCGGGACTATTATATTGCAAACCAGTAATAGGGCAAAGCTACTTTTAAAGAATGTTAGACATGCACATGACATCCATTTGCATATGATTTCTACTAGTGTTTTTGATGATGATGGTTATGTTAGCTCATTTGGTGATGGACAGTGTAAAATTACTAAGGGTTCCTTGGTTGTGGCACGTGGTAAAAAGTTTTTTGGTTTGTATTGGATCAAAGGTTCAATTTTCTTTGATACTGTTAATGCAGTTGAGAATGATAATTCCTCAGCATTATGGCACAAGAGGCTTAGCCACATTAGTGAGAAAGGACTTAATTGTTTGACCAAGAAGAATTTCGTTTCAGGTTTAAAAGATGCAAGATTAGGAAAATGTGTTCATTGCTTGGCTGGGAAACAAAACAGAGTCTCTTTCAAAGCCATCCACCTTCAAGAAAATCAGAGTTGCTTAAGTTGGTGCATTCAGATCTTTGTGGTCCTATGAAGGTAAAGACTTTTGGTAGTTCACTTTATTTTGTGACTTTTATTGATGATTGTTCAAGGAAACTTTAGGTTTATGCCTTGAAGTCAAAGGATCAAGTATTTGATGTTTTCAAGCAATTTCAGGCTTTCGTTGAGGGAGAAACATGAAATAAATTGACATACATTTGCATTGACAATAGTGCTGAATATTGTGGATCCGTTGATGAATATTATAGACAGCAGGGCATTAGACCTCAAAAGATGCCTCCCAAGACTCCTCGGTTGAATGGCCTAGCAGAGAGGATGAACATGACATTAGTGGAGAGAGTCAAATGTTTGCTTTCAGAAGCAAAGTTGCCTGGTTCTTTTTGGAGTGAGGCTTTATACATTGTTACACATGTTATTAATTTATCTCCTGATGTTGCTTTGCAGTCTGATGTTCTTGATCAAGTGTGGTATGGCAAAGATGTTTCTTATGACCACTTACGTGTGTTTGGCTGTAAAGCATTTGTACATGTGCCTAAAGATGAGAGGTCCAAGTTAGATGCCAAGACAAGACAATGTATTTTCATTGGCTATAGTCATGATAAGTTTGGCCATAGATTTTATGATCCAGTTGAAAAGAAGCTTGTCAGAAGTCATGATGCTATTTTCATGGAAGATCAGACCATTGAAGATATTGATAAGCTAGAGAAGTCAGAGTCTAAGAGTACTGATAGCCTGGTTGACTTAGAACTAACTCTAACTCCAGCTCCAACTTTTGTGACACATACGCCTGATGTAGTTAAGTTTGACAATAATGATGGACAGAATCATGTTCAGGATGATCGAGTTGAGAGTAGTGGTGGTGATGATACTGAGATAAATGCTCCTGCTCATAGGGTTGCTGATGAATTTGCAGTTCCACCTAGGAGGTCTACAAGACATAAAATTCCTTCTACTTATTTTTCATCAGATGACTATATACTCCTCACTGATGGGGGAGAACCTGAGTCCTATGAAGAGGCTTTGGAGACTAAGCGGAAGGCTAAATGGATTGCAGCCATGAAGGATGAGATAAAATCTCTGTATAACAATCACACATTTGAGTTGGTCAAGTTACCTGAGGGTAAGAAAGTTTTGAAAAATCAGTTGACTTATAGATTGAAGAATGAAGGGGGTGTTTCATCTCCACGATATAAAGCTAGATTGGTTGTCAAAGACTACGAACAGAAAAAAGGTATTGACTTTGAGGAAATTTTCTCGCATGTTGTTAAAATGTCTTCTATACGAGTTGTTCTCAGTCTAGCAGCCAACTTTAATTTAGAGGTTGAGCAGATAAATGTTAAAACAGTTTTCCTTTATAGTGATTTGGAGGAGAATATTTACATGAAACAACCTGAAAGTTTTGAGATGAAAGGTAAAGAGAATTATGTTTGTAAGTTGATGAAGAGTTTGTATGGGTTAAAATAAGCTTCGAGGCAGTGGTACAAGAAGTTTGAGTCTGTTATAATCCAACAGGGATACAAAAAGACCACTTCTGATCATTGTGTATTCGTGCGAAAATTCTCTAATAATGACTTCATCATTTTAATGTTTTATGTTGATGACATGCTGATTGTTGGTCATAATTCTTCAAGAATTGATTCGTTGAAAAATGAGCTTAGTATGTCTTTTGCAATGAAAGACTTGGGACCGACAAGACACATTCTAGGAATGGAGATTATTCGTGACAGAAAAGCCAAGAAGCTGTGGTTATCTAATGAGAAGTACATTGAGAAAGTACTTCAGCGATTTCACATGGATAAAGCTAAAGCAGTAAGCTCACATCTTGCTAATTACTTTAAGCTTAGCACTAGACATGCTCCTTCTAGTGATAATGAGAAAGAAAGAACCCATGCAGTTGGTGTTATTAGCCGTTTTCTTTCCAATCCAGGTAGAGAACATTGGAATGCTGTGAAGTGGATTATGAGTCTCTTGGATACTTCTTGTTTGAAACTTTGTTTTGGAACTGGTGAACCTGTTTTTTATGGCTACACATATTCAAACATGGCTGGAGATATGGATACTAGAAAGTCTACTTTTGGCTACTTGGTTACCTTTGCAAGGGGAGCTATAACATGGCAATCCAGGTTGCAGAAGTGTGTTGCATTGTCTACTATAGAAGCTGAGTTTATTGCTACTATTGAAGCATGCAAAGAGTTGCTCTGGATGAAGAAGTTTATGTGTGAACTCGAATTTACACAGAAGAGTTATATTTTGTATTGTGATAGTCAGAGTGCTATCCGTTTGAGCAAGAATCCTACTTTCTATGGTAAAACTAAGCATATTGATGTGAAGTATCACTGGATACGGGATGTTTTGGACTCTAAGTCACTTGAGCTTGAGAAGATTCATACAAATGACAATTGTTCAGATATGTTGACAAAGTCTCTACCTAAGGGGAAGTTTGAAGCTTGATGTATAGGTGCCGGTTTGGCACATGCCTCCACTTGAGTCGGAGGGAGAGTTTGTTGTGGGTCCTTCTCAAGTGGCCTACGTGTCCTTAAAATAAAAAATAAAAAAGGCTTAATTGCAATTTTGGTCCCCCTATTTTAACCACTTGAACGTTTTGGTCCCCCTTCTTTAAAAATGAACTATTGAGTCCCTCTATATTCATAAAATGTACAATTTTAGTCCATTTATCTTTAAGTCAAAATTCTTAAGTTTATTACAAAGTGTAAAATTCTTTGATTCATAATCCCACCGTTCAGATTGAAGGGCTACATGTTATGAACCTCCTCACTAAATTTTAGCTCAATCTAACGGTGGGACTCAGCCCAAAATACCAAAATCATAATTTTTCATCTAACCGCAAAATTTAGACTTTTTCACCGTTAGATCGAGCTGAAATTTAATTGGTAGATTCACAAGACGCAGCTCTTCAATCTGAACGATGAGATTATAAATTAGAGAACTTTACACCTTGAAATAAACCTAAGAATTTTGACTTAAAGATAAATGGACTAAACTTGTACATTTTATGAATATAGAGGGACTCAATAGTTTATTTTTAAAAAAAGGGGACCAAAACGTTCAAGTGGTTAAAATAGGGGGACCAAAATTGCAATTAAGCCAATAAAAAAACAAAGGAAAGAAAAAAGGGTTTTTGTGGTTCTATTTCTTTTAGTTTTGCACGCCGTCGACAGGTGAAAAAAATAGAAGAAAGGAAGAGGAGATTTTTGCTCACTTTGTGCTCTTGATTGGAGGGTCGTTTGTGCTCTGATTCTCATGAAATTTCAATATGTTATTCTTCGCACTGTGAGTCTTTTATCTGTGTAATCAGATTAGTTTCTCCTCTTCTCTTTTGGCTAGGTTTTTATATTGTTGGCTTGCTTTTGTGCATTGACATTGTAGTGAGTTTTTCACTTTGCTGATAGTGAATAGGGGTTGGAATGAGTTATGATAAATTGTTAGAGACTATTTGCTGTACTCATTGATCAGTTGATAGTGAAATTTTTTCTAGACTAAGTCCCGTGGTTTTTACCTCTCATATTGAGGGGGTTTTTCACGTTAAAAATTATGTATTCTCCTGTATTTATTTATTTGTGCAATTTTATACTATTTTAGCTCCTCAAATGTTCTTTTAAGCAGGGAAAGGTTTTCATTTTTGCCTATTATCATTCCGCTGCGTACATCTTTTCCCAACAATACTCTCCCTATTTATTCCCTATTTATTATCAGTCCAAATCGTGTATAATTATATGCAACCATGCTTGACGTAAAACTTGGAAAGTTATAAAAGAAAATGAAGAGGAAAAGCAATGAAACCACGTTATAATCACCAGCAGGAACTGTAGAGCGTGGGAGCCATAATATTTGACTGAATCAAAGAGAGCTAAACTGTGTAAAAGCTTTCAATTAACAAGAAGCGAATCTTGTTAAGCTGATGATTACGAATGAATTAGCTTGCATGAGATTCCGATTTTCTCTGGGCACACAAGTTGTGCTTCCTAGAAAATTGGGACGAGGTAGAAAAGCGATTATGATTTCATGTTTCCTTTCGGCTATGTTTGTTGATTGTGCAGTTGTTTTTGTACCAAGTAATGGATTCATGGTGTGTGCCACTAACAATATCAGGTATCGACCAGACCTGACCTGACCTGACCACCAGGAATATAAATATGTCGAGCAAAGCAAACAATGTGAATGGAGTGCCACTGCCCACAGGCACTGGCAGCACATGAATTTTATGAGTTAATTGTTATTCTTGGAATTAGAATAGGATAAGTCCTAAGGCAAAGGATCATAGTTCGCCGCCAGTGTCCACTGCTAAGCTAAGCAACCTTTTCCCGTTGCCTTTTGTTGTAATCTTAATTAGCTTTTTCATGCTAGCATATGAAACTCTATTGATATCAAATATTTTAAACGTGCGATTTTTATATTTAACTATAATAATAATAAAAATTAGTATATTATATTTTGATAAAATGTAATTATTTAAAATATTATAATGTCCCACATACCAATATTAATTTATAGTATCTTCTTTCATAATCACACCAGATATTATAATAAAATTTGAACACAAGACAATGATGATAAAACACTCACTAAAACCATTTAAGTGTCCTGACTCCTGATAGATTTTTCTTTTTTACCATAGTAAATATAATGGTTTTAATTCCCCTGGAAAATAAATTAATGGTTTTAATACCTTTCGAGTTTGGAACACGTGTACTTTTCGGTCGAATGGAAAATGATGTTAGGTAGACATATTCATGGCTGGAAAATAAAATAAACATGCAAAAGAGGGACAAGAAGAAGGAAAGGGAAACAGATTTGGGCCCCTGGGGTTTTAGTCAAGTCCCTTAATCTTGTGCGCGCTTTTAAGGGGCATTTCATGGGCCATTTGTCCTCTCATCAATCCACTAAGCACATTTTCTTTTAGTCTGAAATGTGATTAGTCATGGACCCACTTTGACGATTGGCCTCGATTAGTTTCAATTGAAATTGTACAGGTTTTCAATAATCATACGTCGGTTACCTCGATTAATGAAAAAAGTTTCTACGACAATATATTGCCTTCTAGTTCACTTATTTTTCTTATGCTTTTTTGAGATGAAAGTTTTGTTGTTATGAACAAAGAAAAAATAAAAATAATTCTCATAAGTCATAACAGAATTTCAGATAAATAAATGTCTCTTTATTTCACTATAAAGAATTGGAAATGACTTTTTATTTATCAAGTTATTGACTTTTTTAATATTAATGAAGAGCTCATGATGGACAGTTTTCTAGAGTGATCCAAATAAAACCACTGAAATGAGTAATTAAAGCCACATTCATTGTAAGAAATCTCCAAACGCATGTGAATTTCATCATTGACCACAGGCAATGGCTTACCCGATAGGGTAGGGAACAAGAAACAGAAACAAGGGTTGTTAACCTAAAACACCCATGTTTTTGTTTAAGTAATAAATTATAATATGGTTAATGATAATTTCCATCAATGCTTGCTTAGCAAATGATATGATCCTAGACGGACCCTTCAAATCCCAGCCAAGAATGAAGAAAATAATCTGTCACTTTTCCCCCCTAGATTGGTTCAGTAACTTCAATTATTTACGTGATGTGACTCATAGTCTTACAGAGTTTTGTCTTATTTTACTTTACCTATTTATATATTCTTCTGAAAGCAGTCAAAAAGTCAGTTAAAAGTCATAGACAATGAATTAAAAATGTTATGTTAGGTGCTATACTGGTATGAGTAGCACAAGATGGAGATTAATTAGCAAATTCCAAATATTTCTCATTGGCTTTGCAGAAATGCACATTAATTGACATGATGTGCTTTTTGAGAGCCCTAAGACCTAGCTAATTGTGTTAACACAATTTCAGGAATGCAAAAGAAGGCAGAGTCCACCAACAAAGGAATGATGGTAGGAGCCAAGTCGGCAAACCATTTTGGCCTCAACGGTTGCTTGCTGACTCACCTAAATACTATCATCACCTTTCACAATGCTCTTTCAGTTTCAACACTCAGAGCGCAATGTTACCCACAAAAGCATACGTTTCAATTCCTTATTGATTTGCACTTAAATTAGCCATGCACGTTTCTGCCCTGTCCTCTAACCACTTTAAATTTGGGGCAAACATGGTCCTATTTGGTCAAAAACACATTCAAGCTTAGAGGAACACCAATTGACTAAAGGGATCCATAATCATAACTAGTAGTTACGGGTACAAATTAAGTCGGTGTCCATGGAAATGAATGGAACACTATGATTGAACTCTGCGACAACTAACAAATAGACCGGTTTAGTAACTTTTCTGTCATAATTAAATAACTCGTTTTCTCTGGAAGGAACCTTATAACAATCAGAATTTATCTAAAACGCTTTAGAGTTTAGCCTCCTATAATAGCCAAGCCCCACTCTAGCATGTGACGAATGCATCAAAGTCCAACATCGACTATGGAGTATGGTGCATCCCATCCCAAGGACGCTGTTTGTCTCTCACTCAGAGTAATGGTGAATTGTCGCATTTCATGATCATAGACTTTTGCTCATTTTCTGTGGTTAAGCTTCAATGACCTCTTACTTGTTAATTCTTCATTAGAAGAAAATTTTGGAATTGATTTGACTTAGCAGGTAATACTTGTTAATAGTGCATGCGTTGCGTTGAATTGCCACTTAATCTGGGGATGCAGGTTATGATTAGTGTTGGGGGTTTGATTTTCGAATGAAATCAATAACAGTCAAAAGGGTTTTCTTTTGAAATGTCAAAGGTGCTTTTAGCATATCCCTTAGCCCTACCCTCCTCTCTTAATTTTAACCAAAAAGAAAACAGAGATTGCAACCACGTGAGGGGACCATCTCAGTCTCTGTAAATTAAACTAGCTAACTTGATGTTAATGCATTAATTGTTGACGGGTTTTCTATAGTGAGATCCTAGTTTTTTCACATACCATGCTTAGATTGTTATTTTTCAACAGAAAACAGGGGTTCTCTTGTTCTATGTTAATGTTATCCTTCCTTCTTCTGCCATCTATATAATTTGGTTCAAATTTCTAAAATTTGACTTTAATTATTGGAGACTTCATCCGAATTTTGATGGAGGTTTTATATCTGAATGAGGCAATGTAATGTTGATTTTGGGAAGATTGAGTCTGATTTTGTAGCCAATTAAGTTACTCTGTTTCTCATTGTTGATATCATAATTGAACTATTACTGATCTAAGCATGGGGTGTTTGAATTCTAGTTAACAGAAACGGTTGAGTTCTGGAAGCTGCTTGCATGACCCATGCGAACAGCAACACATGCATGTGAATGTGTTCTCATTCACCCAGAGGAGAGGAACAACATTAATTATTAAGCGATAAAGACAATAAGGATACCCAACGTGTTTGGTTTTATTGAGTTAGACTCAGAGTGTGACAGAAATTTCTAAGAAAGTAAAGCACCAAGAATTAATGGCTTCTGCAAACAAATTAATCAGTGTGGTCAATACCCAGTGGGAGATAATCATTTAAAGAAGTAGGAAAGAATGTCTCATGTTTTGCGGATGTCCCATTTTTTTACTCCAAAATGATCGCCGGCTTCTCCTATGCCTTTGAACTCCACAATTTATGAATATTAGCATTGATGTTCTCATCTTTCAAAATATTGAGAAAGACAAGAGTTTGGGGTTCCAATTTACACCCATTTTTAATCTCTTCCCTCTCAAAAAAAAAAATAAAGTGATACTAAGATCATCTTTATCACTTATGGATTCCGTGTTTGAATCTAAAATAATAAACAAAAGTACTAAAATTACTAGTAAAATTATAATAAAACTGTTGNACTAAGATCATCTTCATCACTTATGAATTCCGTGTTTGAATCTAAAATAATAAACAAAAGTACTAAAATTACTAGTAAAATTATAATAAAACTGTTGACATGTTTTAATTTTAGTTGCTCAAAATAAAATGATTCTCCTAATATTCCTACCTAATTTTCATTCTTCTCTAAACAAAACCCAACTCTTCAAAGTGACTATCAATATATTACATCATTATTCTTATGTATGAAAGTTACGGTTGTTACATTTTATTTTTTTTTGACATTTTTCAGTTAAAAAGTCTTTATCTCTATACATATATTTTTTGCAATTTTTTTATTAAATAAATTATATTCAAACATCATTTCAAAAGGTTTAAAAGAATTTGTAACCGTAGTGCCATTATTGAGTAGGAAGGCATGAGTTTGTTTGGTCTTTCCTAACTAAATAAACGAAGAGGAATATTTTCTTAAATTGGGAAGGATCTGTCGAGGCAGGAAAGGAAAAGGGATATTTAGGAGCCAATGAAAAAATAAACTGCGATACTTGGAATTGCGTATACAACTTTGCTTCTCCCACCCAGTCCTATTCACAATGTGAATCATCCAGGTTAATTTGATGCTTCAAGCTTTGTTTTGATGTTGAAAGAGATGAAAGTGACCACACAAGAAAATTATATGACATACATTCTTTAAAGGAAAATTCCCAAGTCGGTGGCTCAACCTTGGAACTTGTTTAATTGCCAACAAGTTCACAACCACTATACTTAAATTCTCTTGATCACCAATATAATGTGCCTTCTCCACAAGTTTAGATTTCACTAATTAAACTATGATTAATTATTAAGTTAATGTTTTTGTAACGGATGCTAATGTTTTTCTAGAATAAATTTATTTTCCATTTATGGTTTTCAAAGTTTTATTTTGTTCATTTCTGCTCGAAATTTGTACTTTCATCACCTACTTTTGTTCTTTTCTCTTACATTTTTTTTATTATTAAGTTAATGAAAAGTAGTAAAAGAAAAAGAAAAAAAAACATGTGGAAGTCACATTTTCAAAACTACATGTGGTAGCAAAACTACTTTTGCTCGAAATTGGAAGGCACGAAGCTCACCCACAAACTCGTGAATACTAGTGTTCATTCCCTAATCAAGAGGTAATTATAATTAACCGAATAATCTTTCAATCAAACAAAATAATGAGCAAGCCCAGCATTTTGGAGTGAAGAAATGTATATCTAATATCTGTCGACTTGTGGATGTCTTATTCCATTTCAATATTTACGTATCTTGATTACATTAAACAATAATTAATGATGGTGTCATGAGTTAGAGTTGAACTAAATGATTAAAGATATTTGATTAAGGTGGTTAGGGCTTGGCAAGTTGTTAATTAACATATATAAACGTATTATTCAGTGAATATTTTATTGTTAAAATTAAAAGTTGGGCACTTTAGTGGATGAATGGGAATGATAACTTGATAAGTGACAACACCAGAAGGCAGAAGTCTCTCAAATTTATTGGAGGCTAGGTGAAGTCAAGAAAGCAATCAGATTCTAACACTTTTTTAAAAGAAAAGGGGAAATCTATAACGAAAATATTAATGAAAGCAGAGACTAGGGATGACTGGTACGCATCAATATGGTAGGCGAGTGGCGATTGGTGGCTGCCGAGGTAGGAATATCATTGCATTCAATCCATTTTCAACTTGGATCCACTCCATATATGCTTTTTCATGTTTGAACTCCTTTAAAGAGGAAGAGAGATTCTGCGTCCAATTCATGTAGTAAGTTTTAATTATTTTTTTTTTTGTTTTGTCAAGGGCTTCTCTACAAATTGACTCCAGTCCCGTAATGACCCCATTTTCTAAGAGAGTCTCCGGATTTGTGATTCAATGAACAAATGTTGTGCATGGATTGGCTAGTATTTGTGTTCAATATATATGATGATGAAAGGGACGCGTGCCTTATCCAAAAGGGCAAATCCTTGGACAAGCATTTTTAACTCGTTTTGAATAATGTTAGGATGAGAACTTGACTTAGCCCCAACAGTGATCTATATATATATATATATACTTGCTTACTCGTAATTTTTATTACTCATCTGGTAATGGAGGCTAAAAACTAGTGGTAGTTCTCAGATTAACTCATCATCATCATATCTGGCAGATTCAGATGTACATAAGTTTAGATTTATTTGAGCTTAGACCCGCAAACCAACTAAACTATTGTCCTCATAATGAAACAATCTTGGACTCACGAGGCTGTACCTTGACGGAGGGACAAAACGTGAGCTCAAGGTTAATTAGAAGTTAGAACACTTTTTTTTTTACCTGTACGGGAAAATCTAAGAAAATCATTGATCATAAAATAATAGAATGGATAGTGGGTATAGGTTAAAAGTGGATGATTGTCTGAGTAGGATTCTCACCATGTAGTAGTGGAACTCAATTATATCAATGCTCAAGATAGTGACCATTTCCCCTTGGCAGCTCCAACAAACAGGGCATGAGAGCAAAGGAAAGTGTTGTTTTATTCATCTATTTTAATAGGTTTAAAAGATGATTTATCTAACTTAGTGCATTAGATGACAGAGCCCTTTTCATTCAATTAGACGTATTTCTTTAATGTAAAACTAGGGCAATGCTTTCCCCAACAGGCGATAAAGGATGATTTCAAATGTTTGCCCAACATGGTGCCAAACATCTTTTCTGATAAGAGATGGGAATAAGCATAATGCTCATAATTTACTGCTAATTGGTTAACATAGTCACAATTAGCAAGTTGTTATACGTGAGGGAGGCAGAAAGGGCAGTGTCAAATTCAGGGTTGCCACAGATCAAAGGTTTCCAAATTTGGAGAAACCAATTTGGTCACGAGGTTACATAGGCGCCACATTCTCATTGGCCTAGGAGATTACCTTTTCCAATTACGCCAAGTGCCCACATGCCAATAACTTTCTCTTTAGAAATAATGGCTGGTAATGGCTGAAGCTTATTTCCGTCACCTTAGTCATAGAGCAAGTATGGGTGTCAGTGAAGTACGCATGCATTCACCACTCGGTTCTCTTTAAGCTTTGATGACCATCTATTATTGCACACATGAATTGACTTAAATCCTCCTCATTTGTGAATATTGTAGTTCATTTAAAGAGCAAGTGCTAATATTGAAAACATTTGGAAACCTTAATTAAATGTGCAAAGCTTCCTTTTGGAAAGCATAGCTGTCCATACCAAATGGGACAAAATGATTTTTAAAATTACAAATAATTTGAGTAGCTAGTTTACATAATAATTATATGTATAGGTGTATATTGAGAATTTGTATGTAGCAAGGCATTGAGGAGGCAGCTAGGTCTAAGCGAATAGGGGAAGAAGGGTTTGGACTAGTAGGTGAGAGTGAATACAATAAGAAGGTGACTTGTTTTATAAGTATTAGAAAAGAATGAATGTTTCCTAGGCTTGCATCAAGCTTGTCTAGTAAAGGAAGGTGATTGAGGGTACATGTATAGTGTCATGGATCACCACTTCTCTATACCATGTGAGCTTCAACATAAACTTTTTCTACGTATAAGCGTAAACTTATTCTATGTTCTGCACATTATAGTCTATGGTATCACATGCTATACACATATATATGTACTGGTAAAAAGCACTACCCTTTGTCTCTCTCCCCTTAAATAACTTGTAGCATCCGCACAAGGACTACAAAAATGGTATAATGTGTAAACAATTGTCAACCTTCCCCATGATTTCCCACCTTGCTTTAATTAGTTTCTTATGCATGCCATGTGGATTCTACGTTTGTGTGCATTGTCTATGGCGGCTGCTCATGGGTTTTTTAATGTTTTCTGGTTTATTGGATTCTGTAGTACGAACTTGTAAGCTTAGGGTGTGTTTAGTAGAGATAAAAGGGGTACGGTGAAAAATAAATAGGTTGAAGATGAAATATATTTTACTTTCATTTTCCACGCTCTTTACCAAGTATGAAGGAGCAAATCGAACATTTTTCGTTTTCACTTTCTTATGTTTCAAATTTACTACCAGTCCTTAATGAATTTTTAAATGTAAAAAAAAAAAAAAATTAACTATTAATGAGAGCAGTTAATCACTTCCCACCCCGGTTTGTAATGTAAATATTGTTACTAGGTCGTTTGCTTTATGTGAAGTAAGATTAGGATAAATATGTGAAGTTAAATCTCTAATGTAAAAAGATGAATGAATTGTATCATCAGAAAGGGAATAAGTTGTTATCTATAATTGGCTTAGCCTCAGGTAACAAAAGACCTTTCTACATATCACTCCTCAATTAGAACGTGGAAGGTTGAGATTCAACCAATTTTGAGGTTTGAAAACGTTAAATTAAGATGCTTTTAAATAAAAGTGATGTAGTGAAAACGAAGTGACGAAGAAAAAACAAAAAAAGTAATGCTGCCATTGCCAAAAACTTTCTGTAGGGCTTCTCCATTTCTGTGGTGAAGCAGATAAATGTGTACTGATATTTTGCCAAAAGAAAAAATTATGATAAGGTTTAAAAGAGATGTGTCTGTGCACATGTACCTCACTTGTTTGCAGACTGAGGAGTTCGTGGACACAATTAGTTGGATGCCAAAATGAAACGAATCTGATAAGAGTACTAGATTGCAAGTCAAACCAGAACAGATAGATGAGACGAAGATGCCTATGGTCCGACCATTCAGTCACAATAGAATTCACAGTGTAAACGAGTGCGGAAAGGGATAGGGCTTCACCAGCCCATCACAATTCTCAAACAGTGTATTCCAAATTCTGCGTTAAGGATAAAGAGAAAATCTTCCAAATTCATTGACAAAATTGAGAAGACAAAGTGTAGTTTCATACCATACCAGTGTATAGTACTTGAATTGTGACAATAAAAAGTTGAGTTGCTTCTCATAAAGTTTTAGTGGAGGAGTTAAATGGTATGCAAATAAGTAAGTCATCCTCCTTTGCTTAACAAGTTACATCTCTGGTCAGCATGAAAAATGTTTCGTATATTAAAAAGATTTAACCTAATCTGCTTGCCAACATTGACAGTTTTTATGCTCGTATAATTGGTTTAACATAAGAAAATGGTTTTATTTGAAAGAAACCCTTCAAATAAAGAATGCTATTACTTGTTAGCATTGACTTTCCATATTGTTAATGAGAAAGGTATATACTTTATAATATCACAAGGCTTGCAATATTCTATTTTATTGGAACAAGAATATATATTATAGAAAAAAAAAAGGAGAATTATCTTTGAAATAGGACCACGGATTGTCCTTTTTTTTTTTTCATTTTTGGGACAGGGGACCATGGTAAAGAGAAACACACACAAGATATCAGCGGGTGAAGTCTCTAACATACAAGTTGGGTGAGTCAGCGTCGTCCGTGATGTGGTTAAGGACTCCAGAATGCTTTTTGCTACCGTTATTTATAGGCGCGCGACACATTCACTTGCATGAACCGCTCTCACAATTTATCAAGCTGTGGGACACAGAGGCAGCGGATATTAAGCATTAGCTCAGAAACAGAGACAAACACAGAGAGAGAGATGGAGAGAGAAACAGAGATCGAACAATCAAAATTCAAGAGGATTTGTGTGTTCTGTGGGAGTAGCCCAGGGAAGAAGACCAGCTACAAGGATGCTGCTATTGAGCTTGGAAGGGAATTGGTAATGCCCTCTTTCATGTCTATTAATTTTGTTTGTCTTCCGAGAAATCAGTTCCCTTCTAAACAAATTTTCAATTTCTTTTTCAAGACTCTGTTTTGACTCTCTGTCAATTACCCTGAATCTTCCATGTCTGTATTTTCGAATCTTGTTGATAGATTATTTCTTAATTCTCCGTTTTCTAATACTGCTTTTGATTCATCAATTTTATGGGTTTAAACCTTTGCATTGCTCTCCTTAGATATACAATTCGGGCATGGTCAAACTGCCTCCTCTGTTTCATAATACCCCATTATGTTCTTCATTCACATTACAAAGACATAAGCCCTTGGGAAAAAGTGGTCAAAAACTGTCTCTTCTGACACTTTTAATCTCTAAACTACCATCTCTCTCACTTCATTTAACAACTACTCTGCCACAATTAACATTCTATTCATCACAATTTCTCTGTTACTTTTCTTAGAAGATATTTCACTGGATTAGTGTGTTTGGTAAAAGAAAGTGAAAGCTTATGATTTGGTTTTGACAGGTGTCAAGGAATATTGATCTGGTATATGGAGGAGGCAGCATTGGTTTGATGGGATTGATTTCTCAAGCTGTTTATGATGGTGGTCGGCATGTAATTGGGTCAGCATCTTCTTGTTTTCATAATTTGGATTGATTCTATAATGGGTGTGGGTTTCATCTAAACTAACGTTTGTCATGTTATTGTCTGTTTCAGAGTTATTCCCAAGACACTCATGCCTAGAGAGGTAATGTTAAAACGTTTTGGAAGCATTTCACCAATCATGATTACAAAGAAATAAAGAGAAAATGACCAAACAGTTACACAGATAGAGAAAGAGGAGAAGAGAGACAGAGAGAATTATCTCTATCTTTTTCCCTTAGTAGCACAATATGAAATTTCAATGTTGTGGTGGCCTCATTTACGTGAATTTCCGCCTCATGTTTGTTATCCCATTTTGTGATTCACGTGAGATGAAAGTGGGACTTGTGCCGTGCTTGCTTCTCATATTGTCTTCAACTTATTCACCAATCCACCTGGCAATCTGGGGTACTCTTTCCCTCTTCACCATTTATCCCTCCCTTCAACTTCTATGTACCCGCTTTAGATTCTTAAGGCATGCCTAGTTTTATTCCCATGGAGGAAGTAACTTTCTTGTTCTTTCTTGTGTCTTTTATTTCTCTCACACGAGTGATATGATTTTTAATTCAGCCCCACTCTCTGCAAAATTCATCATTGCTCTTCTTTGTCCAACGCACCTTACAAACCCTCTCTCTCTCTCTCTCTCTCTCACTCACTTTCACACTCACATTAATTTACAAAGTATTTCATAAGTAGCTGTCTGTTTCAGCGATAATTTAGCTTGGCTTGACTTGGAGTTACTGGCATTTGCAGATTACTGGAGAAACAGTGGGAGAGGTGAAGGCAGTAGCAGACATGCATCAAAGGAAAGCTGAGATGGCTAAGCATTCTGATGCTTTCATTGCCTTACCTGGTTGGTATATAAAACCTGCCAAACACACCTTTCCACTAATATTTCTTCTAAAAAATCTCATAATATTCACATTCGACATTTAATTTGTTTGCTGTTTGGGAGGGCATGTAAAAGAAACGGATACCTCGTAGGGCCATGGGCCCATAATTAGAGAGCAACGCTTCAATAGCAAAACCAAACTTTTTTACTTTTGTCCGACTGATTCAGACTCAGAATAGGCCCATTAGATTATTCGTCGCGTTTCTTTATGTGGTTGCCCAGCAACACTCAACGAATCTACTGTATTTCCTAAGTAGTAAGTACCTTGCCCCATGATATTTTGGTACCATAAGTTCATGAAATTTTTTTGGCAAGTAAGAAAAAAAAATTATGAAATCCTTTAACAACATGTAGATTAAATCCAGGCAGCCCCTGACTAAGGGGTTAAATTGTAAAAATGTTTAGGTACTCCGAAAATACTAAAAATCCCTCATTAGATTGGGCTTTAGCTGTACAAGAATTGAGTTGGTCTAACAAGCTAAGTTTATGGGTACTCACAGAATGTCCAATGTTAATATATATTTTTACTGCTGTAACTTGTTGTAGAAAAATAATATAAAATGTAAATAAATAAAAAGTAGTGTGACGTGTAATGGAAGAATCTGATTTGTGTGGATGAAGGTGGGTACGGGACGCTTGAGGAGCTTCTTGAAGTCATAACTTGGGCTCAACTTGGTATCCATGATAAACCGGTAAAATCTCCTTCTCATGCTTCCAAAATTTGAAACAATTAGTTTCAACTTGTGTTACATTCCTTTTTATTGATATATTCTAACATTAAAGTTATGTGTGTTTGGAAGGTGGGATTGTTGAATGTGGATGGATACTACAATTCCTTGTTATCATTCATTGATAAAGCAGTAGAGGAAGGGTTCATTAGCCCCAGCGCTCGCCATATAATTGTTTCTGCCCCTACTGCAAAAGAGCTTGTAAAAAAGATGGAGGTAATTAATTCATTCATTGCCATTATTCTATCTCTAACTAACGTCTTGTTGCCCTGAGCAGTTGAGAATGCTTCCATTAATTCACTTTAATTCATCAAATTTGGTTAATTTCACTGATACATGCATGTAGGAATACTTCCCACGCCATGAAAGAGTTGCTTCAAAGCTAAGCTGGGAAAGTGAGCAGCTAGATTATTAGATGGTGGAAGCATGTGATCCAGTTTAATCAGCAGCTAAAGACTCTACATCGTACGTAGGTGACTAATGCCAACAATTTCCTCAACTAGTGGGAATTCTTTCCTCATCTTCATTAATTTCCTTGTTAGTGTAATTAAACTGGAGAATTGACTAGTGTCATCTAGCTGCTATAAAGCCTTAACTATATATCTTCTGCTCAATTCCAAATCTCTGGTTTTTCCAATGCTTGTTTTGTTTGCCAAAACCAGAAGAATAGAAAATAGGTTAGGTTATCTATGGTTGTAAGATTCTAATTTTACAAGTCTTTAGATTATGTATCTTTCAAGTGTTAATGAATTAAAAGGCATGTATTGTGTTGAGTTTGTGTCAATGAATTGTTATAATTACCAAGTAGCAAGTAAATTAATAGGCAATTTCTCTTTTTTATGTATTGGCCAAAAGAAAAAGCACTTAAGGGAGCAGTCGGAGACGGATATGATCAGTTTAGTTTATGAGTCAACGCGCAAGGATACATTTTCATTGTTTGCGTTGACTAAACCAAACTTCCAGATCTATATCAATAAAAATAAAATAATAACACTTGTGCTAGCTTTCATATATTAGTTATTAACTTATTATGAAGTTGTAGCTATATATAAAAAAAAATAAAAACATTATTAATCCAAAAAATTGAGATGAAAATTAGGCTCTAAATGTAAATCAGGATATCACACGGTTTCAATGTAGACAAAATTGACCAAATTTGTATGTCAAGATATGGAGTTTACCATTATATATGGAGTCCGTGAACCACGTCTTTCTTTCTTTTTTCTCTTTTAAATCCACTGAGAACCCCTGCCTTAATTTTGTTTAGGTATAAGTCCACTCCCTTCAAAAGGTAGTGCACTTTATGTAACTTGATACTTGGCCTTTGATTAAATTAATGCAAATTATGTAACTCAAACTCATGCTGTTATGCTAATAGTGGAAAACGGTTGCACGTGAAGGCTGTAAACTATTTGTATATAGTTAAGTCAGGTGCTAAATAATTATCATCAAGCTAGTTGCCTGTGTCTGTGCGGCATCCACTACATCCATTTTCATGCTCTTGCTTAGTCAAAAGCCTCCGTTGATGCGTCAAAATGTGCCACCTCGATCGGCAGAGTCAAAATCGTCCAATTAATTAAGTGCGTTTGATCCCCAATCAAATGCTCAAATTCATCCTCACCGGCATCAACCTTGACTTCCTTTAAGTGTTTTTTAGGTTTTGACATTTTATAGCTAAACGAATATTGAAGTGAAGGAGAGGGGGAGAATGTTCAAGATTTCCCCACCGCTGCGCCTCACTGCCTGCAGAAATCCCATTGCAGCACGTGACTAGCTTCAAGATTCTCAAAAACACTATAAATGAAGCATAACAGTAACTCATTTAACAACCTTAATATGCTTGTCTTGTTTTTTGTTTTGTTTTACCGTGAGATGAAGTTTGATGTTTTAACTAGAGATATTGGGAGAATGGAGAATAAACCTAAAAGATTTGAAAATCCCTGCCCTTTTGTTATACTTATACACATTAGAAGCTACAATAGAGAATAATAAATAACTTGATACTTTCTTTTATAATCATCACATTCTGTCTTAAATCCAATATCCCGCATTACCAGCAGCAAAAGATGCCAATTAACATAAATTTAGTTTCAAGTAATTATTTCACACGGGAAATGGATACCATAAACAAAATGGGGCTAGCTATAATTAAAAGGTGGATCCACATATTCAAATTATAATATATAATGCAATAACAAAGAGTCTTTCACTCTTTCATACAGCGGTATAAGTCAGGTAGCAGTGGTTATTGATGATACTTTTTGGTTGAGGACCTAATTACCTTACCTAAAATCATAATATTTTGGTAAATTACACGGGGCAGACGCAGAGCCTTTATATATGTATAGGTATTGCGTGAAACAGACCATTACTCATATATATATATATATATATATATATTTTTTTTTTTTAAGCTTCATCTTGGAGTACATAAGATATAGAGCGGATCAACGACAAATATGAAATTAATTAGTCATTGCCATATGGTAGATTTTGATATGTACAAACAAGAGATCTTGATAGTGAAAGTACAAGACAAGTATTTATAAATGTAGCGTTAATTTATTTATCTCTTTATTTTCCTTTTTACTCCCTTTTTTTTTTAATGAGAATATAAGTACATATGACAAAAGAAGTATTTGGTTTGTAAAATCTTTATGATCTCAAAAAATTTAAAAATATTAAGCACAAGCTGTAAACAACTATTATAGTTTTAATTTTGTTTTTCAATATTTTGTTATTTTGTAACTGTGATGATTATTTAGCAATGATAATAGAAATAATAGTAGTAGAATTGTTTATAGCATTGATAACAAACTTAATACTCAAATGAAATAAAATTTAATGAGATGGAAATCTGGAGATTTTATGATAGTATGTTAGGAACTTAGGATTAGTTTTTCACATTTTATTTTTAAAAATAATTTTTGGTAAGAGTTTATGCATAATCATCGAATCATATGCTATATATGATATTTTAGCATTTGACATTTTTGTGTTTAGTGATAATGTATCGAGTTTTACTTTTATGGTGAATCAAATTTAATTGTTTAGTAATTTTTTGGGGGGTGAGAAACGGGGCTTAACAGCCCAAGCAAGAACACTAGTCAGAGATATGCATATGTCTATTGATTTGGTTTGCAGATTATATCTCTTTTCTGTTTTTGTTTGAATCAAATTCTTAAACTTTGATTTCAAGCTCTTTCTTTCCTCCGAAATCCCTGTCCCGTAGTCCACGAGTTACATTTTCCACTGCCACAATTTTTACTCAATCTAACACTCGTTAACTAATTTCAATTATGAGCTCTAAGAAAATTAAGAGACCTTCCCCATTGATCACTCAACAAATATCTAAGCCCGCGTGTTGTACAACTATAATGGCTACTCGCCAGAAAAAGAGGAAAAGAGAAATGAAAATTGACCATTTGATTAAAAAAAAAAACATTGTGTTCCCATTTAATTTTCCAATACCTTTTTTCTTGCCAAAGTGACCAAAATTTATTGAATTTTCTGATTTTGAAGTGAACCCAGCCTTGGATTTCTTGCGTTCAACTCGCCTAAGTTGGGCCATTAACCATTAGGAAAGTTAGCAGCTAATTTGAATTGCGTATCTTCCTACAAAAAGTCAAATGACTCTAATATATATATATATATATCTGCCCATTTTATCTCTTCCATACTCAATCTTCCTTATTCCTAGCTAGCTTACATGCTCTGCAACGGCAACTAAAACGTGGCCTCTCGTACAAGAAGAAGAACCCATTGACAGCAAATCAGCAATTGATTTTTGGTGTGAACCCATAGGTCTCTTGCTTGTTTTGCTCAAGAAGAAAACGCTCTCTTCTGTTTCTCTCCCTTTGCATTGCACATTATCTTTGTAACCAAGCTAGTGAGTAATGTATGACCTCCATCCCATGTTCTCTCTCTTGTCTGTATGTGCTTTAATTCTCAATATTATTATTATTTGATGTCTCCCAAGTAAAGGAAGATTATGGTCCTAATCTTAGGAGTTGATTTTGAGTTTCGACCAGCGCCATAAATCAGGCTTTTTTTTATATTTTATCTTCTACACAAACTTCTATAATCTGAACGTCAAAATGTTTATGAATGGGTAAATTCTTGAGTGTCAGAGACTCAGAGTAGTATAGATCTTATTCTTTTTGGGGTTATAGTTAATACACATGAAAAATCTTGTGAGAGACCCAGAAGAACGGGCAAAAACCGAACACAATGGTGAGTAATGAGAGCAGAGCTGTGCCAAAAATGCAAGGGTAGCCCTTTTATGCGGCATTAAAACAGGCTTTGTAATGGTGTCTTACGGATGAAAATATACAATAAAGTAGTGTCTAGTGAATGAAGGTAACGCGTTTGCAAGCATTTCTTTATTAAACTTTATTAGTATAAGCGTTTAGCCCATGTGACCTTTGATGCATTTCTCATGGGGTACTTCTCCTCCCCTTTCTATTCCCTTTCCTTTCCACTTATCTTATATAAAAGGTACACCAGCCCTTGTTCCTCAAAGGTTCAAACTTGAGTAACATCTCAATCACCAACTTTCACAACCTCTCCTTTTAGTTATCTTTCCCTCTTCATTCCAAACTTGGAATTGGTTAAAGGTGGATTCAATTCTATCATAAAATACTGATACCAATTCCTGGATAGGATAGGAAAGGAATTTTGGTTAGTCTGAATTCTGAAGCTGTCTATACATGCTCTGCCAGCACATTTACATTTTTGAGTTAGATTATAGCCTCTTTGTGTTGTAGGGACTAAATTTGTCTATGTGTTCTTCTGCAGGTTGGACCTTGAATCTGATTGTAAAATGGGTCTTGTTCGAAATTCGAGGAGTGGGGATTACTTGGAAGGAATGCTTAGTGACTATGTTGGAGGAAAGGCTAAATTAAAGGCTCAAAAAAGTGGCTCTGCTAAGCTTGTGACAGTTCTCACATGCCTTCAATTTTTATTTGCAGTTTATGCCACATTCCTATTGTACTATATGAGTCCTACTATAGACTTACGAACAAAACCAGATTTTACATGGGCTACACGAATTGCACAACAATGGAAGCAGTATATGATCACACCCCACGTATTGGGTCGCTACCAAGAAGCTGCTTCTTTCATCAGAGAGGAGATTCAACCTATTACTCCATCTCAAATTTGCGAGCATGAGAAGATAGATTTCATGCAGAAGAAGTCCAATGATGCCCAAATGATCAAGTTGAAAACAGAGCTTTACAAAGAGGTATTGGATTTCCAGAGCGAGACCATTGGTACAGAGACTCTTTCTGAGCTAATGGTAATGAAATCCAAATGGGATTTGAAAGGTCCCAACAGACCAAAAATCACAGTCCTATTAAACCACTTTAAAAGAAAGACACTGTGTGCTCAGCTTGATTCATTGCTTCAACAGACACTCCCATTCCATCATGTTTGGGTGCTTTCATTTGGGAGCCCAAATGAGATCTCGTTGAAGAGAATTGTAGACAGCTATAACGATTCAAGAATAAGCTTCATTAGCTCAAGTTACGATTTCAAGTACTATGGAAGGTTCCAGATGGCTCTGCAGACTGAAGCTGATCTTGTGTACATTGTTGACGATGACATGATTCCTGGTAGGAAGATGCTTCAGATTTTAGCTCATGTGGCTGGGACAGAGAAATACAAGAACTCTGTTTTGGGCAGCATTGGAAGGATATTGCCTTTTAGGCAGAAGGATTTCACATTTCCAAGTTACAGAAAGTTTCGTTCAAAAGAAGCAGGGCTATATTTGCCTGATCCTGCTTATGATATTACAGTTGATAAAATTGTGCAGGTGGATTTCTTATCCAGCTCTTGGTTTTTATCTGCTGAGCTTGTCAAAACGCTTTTCATTGAGACGCCTTTTACCTTTGCAACTGGTGAAGATCTGCACCTCAGGTACGTAACATATTGTCCAATTCTTGGTTTGGCTTATTATACAATGAGGTAGATTTTTTTTTTTAACTGTTTCACGGAGGTAAATTTAAATCAGGTAAAAATGGGACAAATTAACAATTTATCTGTGATGGTTTATTTGAACTTTGAAATTGAGTGGACAAGTCAAACAAGCATCCCTTTGAGTACGCCAAAGCCAAACAGCTAAGCGACTGCAATTCAATATTCATTAGTGCTGTTAGGTTCATCAACACTGCTAAGTAGTGCAAATTGCAATTTAGATGAGGTTTTTTTTTTCCTCAACAAAAGAATTTTGTGATATCTTACTACACTTTGACCAAAACAAAGTCAGATTCATACTGGGTTGTTCATTAATTGAGAAATGTCAGATGATTTAACAGAATAATACTAGTAATTTTTTAAAAAAAAAATTCTGAAATAACTTTTCATAATCTTGTTGAGCATTATATATATCCATTGAAGGGGCAAACTTTTATTGAAAACTCTCAAGTTGCAGCGCAGTATAACTATCTGATAAAAAAAATGATTAGGCAGCTAAATTAATCTTCATGAAGAAAGCCTATGAAGAACGAGCGTGGCACTAACCCTGTTTTTAAATATATATATATATATATATATATATATATATATATATATATATTAGATTGTCTTATGATATGAAGGAGTCTTTGTCTATGATTCTTTCCTTTTCATATTGTATTTGATCTCACGGATAAAAGAATATTTTAGTTTATTTTTAATGTAGTTGAGCTTTCTGAGTCCGTGCACTAGTTTCATTGACAATTTTGTCCCTGGTATTCTCGTTCATTATTGTAGTCTTTGAGAGGATTTAGGTGTTCAAAATGGGCAGAATGTAGTAATTTCATGATGTATTTGGATTTTTTGATTGCAGTTATCAGGTTCAGAAGTACAGAAATGGCGGCTCATTTGTCCTTCCCGTTGACCCTAATGACAAGGAAACTTGGGGTGATAGTGAACACAGACTTGCTTATGTGTCTGAAACCACTGTGATTTTCAAGGACATTGTTCAAGTGAGGGATGATCAATGGTGGAAAGCACTTTCTACTGGTTATGTGACTCAGTGGGCTGCAATGTACCCTCAAAAAATTGATGCACTCTTTTATGCACACTCTGTTGATGAAGTTAAAGCACTTGCACCTCTTCTTGACAAGTTCAGGTCCACTGTGGGCAAGAAGGCCTACATTGTTGTGTCTGGAGGCAATTTCTGTCCCTGTGAAGATGCTGCAACCGCTCTACATTGGCCCAAGTTGGTGTGCAGAGAGCGAAGGTTTAAGATTTTTGATTTGAGTGTTGGAGCACTTTCTGGGATATCAAACTCAGAGGTGCCAATAATACAAGTAGTGTACTCCAGCATGAAGGGCTTGATCAAAATGCACAATCCCAGTGTGGTAATCACTGTGGCTGACATTGACCCTAATGTGAGGAAAGCTCTCAAGATGGCTTCCGAGACTAATTCAAACACTACCACTCTGGTTCTTCTACCAAGACCTTCAGTTTCCAAAGTTCTTTGGATGGCTGATTTGCGTCCAACGGCATTGCCAAGTAAGAAATTCCAACTCAATTCTTTATCCCCTTATTTGCAGTTTTCTTATAATTGTATTATCCAATCATTGAGCATGAGCATATTGTAAAACAAGAATATTATAGTTCCTTGCTATATAAGAAAGCAGTTATCTAATGGATTTATGATATGCAGATTGGAACCGTATGCGAATTTCCATCAGCATTATCACCCAAAACCGAGCTCCTTCACTAACAAGGCTTCTGAAATCACTAAGCGATGCCTATTATCTTGGAGATGAAGTACCCATCACCTTCAACATGGACAGTAAAGTGGATGAGGCAACCATTACACTTGTAAGTTCATTTGAGTGGCCTCATGGGCCCAAAACCCTGAGAAGGAGAATCATCCAAGGAGGGCTAATTAGAGCAGTGAGTGAGAGTTGGTATCCCTCTTCAGATGATGACTTTGGCCTCCTACTTGAAGATGACATTGAAGTTTCTCCTTACTATTACCTATGGATCAAATATGCACTCATGGCTTACCACTATGACCCACAAGTGTCCCTCCCTGAACTCTCCTCTATTTCCCTCTACACCCCGAGGCTAGTTGAAGTTGTCAAAGAAAGACCCAAATGGAACGCAACGGAATTCTTCAAACGCATCCATCCAAACACGCCTTACCTTCACCAATTACCTTGTAGTTGGGGTGCAGTGTTCTTCCCCAAGCAGTGGAGAGAATTCTATGTGTACATGAACATGAGGTTTACTGAAGATGCCAAGGCAAACCCAGTTCAAATTCCAAAGTCTAGAACAAATGGGTGGCAAGCTTCGTGGAAGAAGTTCCTCATAGACATGATGTACCTTAGAGGCTATGTTAGTCTCTATCCAAATTTTCCAAACCAAGCAAGCTTTTCAACCAATCATATGGAACCAGGGGCACATATTAGTGCAAAAGACAACGTGGTTAGGCATAACAAGAGCGACTTTGAGGTGCCATTGTTGAAGGAAGACTTCAGAAATTTGTTGCCAGCAATGAAATTGCCTCCAGCCTCAAAGCTACCATCACTCAACCTCTTCAATCAGCCACTTTCCCTTAAGGGTCTGAAGTCTGCTGGAGCAAAGTTGGGTCAGGATGTGCTACCATGTGACAATGTCACTGAGATTGTTATGGTTGATCACCATACAGGTCTACCACAACGCTGCGCCAAATTCTGAACTTTTATCACAAATTTCTTTAATTTCTCAACTCTTTTTAGATTAACTGCCGATTTTGTTGTTAAGGGAATATTTGGAGATATATTTCCCACAAATTAAGATAAGGTGAACACATTGTAATTACATTGTTGATATAGCTGTGAAGCCAAAAGTGGTTCTCATAAATCATAATTACGTTCTTCTCATAATTCTTTCTCTCTATTCTTCCATCTGTGTGTACAAATTTCTATCACACCGTTTTCATCTAGAACCATTCAACATGTTACGTAAAAGAATTTACAAGACAAAAGACCCTTATGTCTCATAATCTTAATTTGTTTTTTGGCCATTTCATAAACAATTGAAATGTGATTGATCACGTTGAACTTGTAGCAAACACTTACATTGCTTTCACATTTACTGACAGGGTATTGTACGATTAGCATCTCAACTAGCGTTAGGAAAGACATAAAAGATGCATGAACGCATACCAAGCATAACTTCATGTTTTCCTATCGCCTTAAAAGAGTAGGCTTTTCACATTTAAATAATTTATGGGTTACAAATAATAATCCAAAAAAATAAAAAAGGTTAAGAGTTTGCATCGCTCTAAAATAATAGATATATCATATTTACCTTCAGCTTTCAAAATTGCTAATATATATTTATAAATTTGGCAATATCTTTTCAATAAATTCACAATAATTTTAGGATATCCCGAAATTTCTTAGTTTTCCTGTCATTTTTTTCCCCATCCCCTCTATATGGAACGAAACAAGAGCAATAAGCTTTTTTTTTCTTTTCTTTTCTTTTTTCCACAGGAAATTGCCAAACTCAATACTTCAAGCCTCAACTATGGCAATTGGCAAGCAGCTATATGCAACGAATGGTTTAGACGAAAAAGAAAGAATGAGCTATATATGACAATCTGGCAAACAATTTATGTACCTTTGCAAATGTAGATTTCCATTCAAAGGACGAAAGAGGGGGAAAAAATTATTTATCCTATTATGCTTACGGTTAGGTTTATTAGGAAAATTAATTTCATTAAAATTTGTGGAGTATGGAAAGTGATGCACAACTTTCTGGACCGTCGGATGATAGGCCTTAATTCCAATCTGTCGGTGTAAAACAATTTATGTACCTTTGCAAATGTAGATTTCCATTCAAAGGACGAAAGAGGGGGAAAAATTATTTATCCTATTATGCTTACGGTTAGGTTTATTAGGAAAATTAATTTCATTAAAATTTGTGGAGTATAGAAAGTGATGCACAACTTTCTGGACCGTCGGATGATAGGCCTTAATTCCCATCTGTCGGTGTAAACAAAGCTGTAAGAATCAAATTCATCTGTCCTCCACGTGTCCATGGAAATTAGTTACTTGGCGCATGCTCATAGGCCGTTAAAAATAGTAAGCAAAGAAATATGCGCAAATTGAAAGTTGGAGGCGGGGCAGTTTCGTCATATGAATGGCTAGAGCCAAAATTTCAGTTTCGGCAACAAAAAAACATGCGTACATAGGCTCTAAAAACGCCCGCTCTCTCTCGATTCTCTGTGTAACTCGATCAACCAAGTACCTGATTCTCTACCCTAGCGTTAGCGCTGGCGTTTCTCCAATCATTTTTGTAAGTTCCTTTCTCTATTTCATTTTCACAATGACCTCCATTCTTTTTTTGGTTGAACTTTTCTTTTTGCCTTTTGGTATGAAAATGAACTTTGTTTTTCTTTTCCTTCTTCTTCTTCTTCTTTATCATTTATCGATTATTTTCTAACGAATTTTGATACTTCCTTTTCTGTTATGAGTTTCTCTGTGTTCGTTTGATGCTCTCTAATTCGGTGTTTAAATCTGATCATCATTTTACTTGGGATAATATGTCGTATTGTTGTTGTCTGTTTTCGTTTCGTTAGATTCTGTTCTGTAATGCCAATCAACAATGTAATGTGGTTGTCGCATAGCTAAATTGTGTTGTTCGAAGGTAGTTTAGCTCAATATCATTTTGCTTTCGTCGATTAAATGCATTTTTTTTCTCTTTTTTTTTTTTTTGTGGAAAATTCTTCACTAGTGTAAAATGCAGTACCAGAAGTTTTGATATAATGTAGACTTGGCTAGATGTTGCCTCTGTTGTGTCTGATTATCTGTAGTTCTGTACTATCTTATAATTCCTCATATTCTTAGAGAATCAAGGGAAGAAATGCCTGCTAAGTCACCATACTCAAGTATAAAGTATAAACATGCTCGGACAGCTCATTGGTCACTTTGTTTCTTGAAGAGACTTCAGATAGAAATATAGATAAATACACACGTATAAGTGCATGTGCATATACAAACTCAGTCTGTCTATTTGTATCTCATACTTGATAAAACGTTTGGTTCACTTACCTGCCACCGAAACATCTTTATGTGTATAGTTGATGACTACCTTTCTCTTTCTTCAAATTGAAGGATGACACATTTGCTTCAGAGTTTGCTAAGGATTTGAGCTTTTACCGCATTATAAATCTTTTGACTTGATTGCGGAAGATCCTAAGTAGATGAGTATAATGCATCGCAGGTATGGATAGATTGTGTACAGTGTACTGTTAACATTTTTTAGCTTAACGGAGAGCAAACCCTTCTTTGTTATTCTTGCATGATTCTCCTTGCTTGTGTTACAACTCGTAAAGAGTCTAAGTTCATAAGACATTTATTTAAATTATTTTTCTTATCACTAACTTTTTATGTCCATTCAACCAAAATGCCTGAATTTATTTGCTGTTTCTTTGCAGCATGCCTAAAAGATCAAATGATAGTATCAAGGTTATTATCACAGCAATTATGGGAATTGTCTTTGGATTTTTTATTGGTATTTCAGTTCCAACCATGCATTTGACCAAGGTACATTTGTCACCATAATCTTTTGCCATTGTTACATCAGGAATCTATCATCCATATAATTCTTTTTCCTCCTTTTTTTCCTTATTTTTTGCAGATTTACTTACCTTCAAGCTTAGGACGTTCTTTTGATATACCCATAGCTGATCTAGACAGATCTCTTGATATAGACAGATCTTCTGGAAGTACCAAAAGTCTTGAACTCCTAGGGTCACTTAGGCTACCAAAGGTGATTTCCATACTTATTGTTTAGCCTCAGAAAAGTAATGCTGAGTTTTAGTTTCTTAATTGGCCCCCTAAGAAGATCCTTTGGCTATTACAACAGATATATTAGGTGAATCAGTTCATTAGTAAGGTTATGAAGGTTATGTTCAATTTTTATATCTTTCTTTTTGGAATATATACTATCATCTCCAAGCAATTGTGTTATTTTATGTTAGACATTTTGGAATATCACATCCTATTAGGCTTGCATCACTGGTTTTTCTTTACATTTGTGCCGCCCACGTGCAGGGAAAGAGGGGGTGGGGGGAACTGCTTCCTGTCAAATGTGGTTTTTTCTGACAACCTGAGATTTTGTTTAGTTTTTCTCATTTACATAATTCGACTTGCTTTGAACTTACAGCAATGCTGTTATCAAGAAAATCTAACTCAAAACTGCTATTTCCCAGATATATGCTGTTAAAAATCCTCGTGGTGCAGAATCACTACCTCCAGGAATTGTTGTATCAGAATCTGATTTTTATTTGCGCAGACTATGGGGCGAACCTGAGGAGGTATGACATCTAACAGCTGATTAGTATGGAATTTTCACCATGCAGGGATCGGGGGAACAAAGGGCCAGCTTGCCTCTTTCTTATTCAATCTTAAGTTGCATATGATATAGAAGACAAATAAAAGCAATTCCCTCTGGCTTATTTCAAGCAAGCACATATCATGAAGAGATGTGCACAAATATCAAATATACTTTCGTGCAATTCTTATGCATGTTGGTATGCTAGTATGCTTATTTGGATAGTGCAATATTTTACCTTAGAGGTGAAACAATTGTTATACATGTATTTCTTGGATATTTATTTAATGAGTCCTACAATGAAACCTTGAATTCTACAGGATTTGAAGAAAAAGCCAAAGTATTTGGTAACATTCACTGTTGGTTATAATCAGAGACATAATATTGATGCTGCAGTCAAAAAGGTTATAGATGGACTACGTTTATTTGTGTGTGTATATTTGTTTTTTTATATTGTCTTCAAAAGCACTGACTTTCGTTTTGTTCTGTAGTTTTCTGATGATTTTGCAATTTTACTCTTTCATTATGATGGTCGGACTAGTGAATGGGATCAATTTGAGTGGTCAAAGAATGCAATCCATGTCAGTGGAAGGAAACAAACAAAATGGTACTTTTTTAAAAAAAAAAAATTTGGTTGACAAATTTCATGATTTGCGGTTTTCTTTCCCCCTTTAGCTTTCTTTGATAAGCAAAGCCAATTATTTATGTTTGCATTCAAGTCAAAGGCATGCATTTCATAAAATAGCTGATCATAATGTGCAATGGTTATCTTTTTGCCGTGGTCCTTGAATATTTACATTTGCTTCTCAATTGATGTTAAGCAGGTGGTATGCTAAAAGGTTTTTGCATCCAGATATTGTATCTGCTTATGAGTATATTTTTATATGGGATGAAGATCTTGGAGTGGAACACTTTGATGGAGACAAGTATGTTTTTCATCTGTCTTATCTGCTCAAGCTGCTCAGTACATGCAACTTTTGGTTGTATTAATTGTACTTTATTCATCAGGTTTATTGAATTGGTTAAAAAACATGGTTTGGAGATCTCTCAACCTGGTCTTGAGCCCAATAACGGATTGACATGGGAGATGACAAAAAGGAGGGGTGACAGAGAAGTTCATAAGTATTCCTTTGGCCTCTCTCGCTTTCTTGTAACCTGAATAAGGTGCTATTATATTATTCCTTCAAATATTTTCGTAAAACATCTTTATGTATGTATTGGTGGATAGGGTTACAGAAGAAAAACCAGGCTGGTGTAGTGATCCGCATTTGCCTCCTTGTGCTGCGTAGGCTCTCTCTCTCTCACTTCCCCCTTTTGTGCTGTTGGATTGTTATAACTGATAGCAATAGCATTTACCTAGGCTTTCTTATTTATTACTTATTGTATTCTTTCAGATTTGTGGAAATTATGGCTCCTGTCTTTTCTAGGGAAGCATGGCGTTGTGTTTGGCATATGATTCAGGTAAATATATTTTAGTTCTCATATTGTGTATGTTGGTTGTGGTAACATCACTACATAAATAGGTGATTTTCTCTTTGCATGATATATATATGAATTTTTTTAGTTAATGGACTTTCCAAACTATGATTGTAGAATGATTTAGTGCATGGATGGGGATTGGATTTCGCTCTGAGAAGATGTGTAGAGGTCAGCAGATTCTGTTTTCTATTTCATTTTGTCCCTTCCTAATTGTGAGAGTTTTTTTTTTTTTTTTTNTTTTTTTTTTCTTCATTTGCCTTATTGATAGCTGGTTATGTTTCAACGAATCATGCTGCAATTATGGTTTTATTTAGGATCTTGAATCAATCAAGGAGGCTTCCACAGTCCTATGTTTTCAATAGTGAAAACTTTTTTTCTTTCATATTTATGATTCTTGAAAGGCTTATATTTTATGAAACGTATATGGGTTATTTCTTCTTTTTCTTTCTGCCTTCCTTTGTGCTAAAACATGGTTGATTTTCTCTTGACTTTGTTAAAAAACAATACTTCGTAGAACATGAAGAATAGTTTTAAGTACCTTACTTTAGCCTGAATCCTTTTGGTTTGGTGTTGGCAGCCAGCACATGAAAAAATTGGTGTAGTTGATTCGCAATGGATTGTTCATCAATTAATTCCTTCTCTTGGGAGCCAGGTCAGTAGTCATTAGTTTATGAGATATTTTGGACTACATATTTCTTATGATGATAACATAACAAATAGAATTTCTGGAATATATTTCCAACATGTGCTTTGTATAAATGCTTGGAATTATCCTTACTGTGTGAGTGTAGATGTACATTTTGGGTAAGTCTCACATGAGGAGAAATTCATACTGTCATTCCTTCTTCTTAAATTGAAATTTAATAGTCACTGAAGTTTATCACCAACAAAACATGCATTGTGTACTTCGTAATATGGGTCGTAGTGCTATGAAAAATATAGATATGGATTTTTTTATGCATGTCTTCAGGCTTAAGAGTGTTGCAATGAGTTCCGCATAAAATAAATATTTCTGCGTCAATACTTTCATGCACCAAATTAGACGTGCAGAAGCTCAACGCATCTATCAAGCAATTTCTTTCGCAAATTTTTTGCTTGTAAAAGTTAATTGGAAATCATAGAGATGAAATTATAACTGACAAGCTTGGCATCTGAGTTACAAAATATAGGGTTAACTGTGTTAGATTTTTGTCACTTGTGTAGAAAGAATAATAAACTTCTGTCACTTGCTGTTTCTGTTTTTGGTTTTAATATACATAATTTTCAGGGAGAACCTCATGATGGAAAAGCTCCATGGGATGCGGTATGTTACATTTGATATATCATTTTTTTTTCCTATGCACTACGTCTTTGTTGAATTTTTATGGTGTCTGCAGATGATGTCGCGTATGTAAAAAATTGAAGTTCTATTTTTGGTGAGCAAGCTGACAAAAATCTATTGTCTGGTTTCTTTCAGGTGAGATCTAGATGCAAACGTGAGTGGGCTCAGTTCCAAACTCGCCTCTCCAATGCCGATAAGGCATATATCGAAGGAACTAAACGTATTTGGTAGGATTAGTATTACTGTGGGGCTCTTCTTCCCTGTTGTACATGGTTCACCTATACTTTGGGGGGTGTTTGTTGATCTTGGTTCCTTATATGATCTGTTCTTAGCTGATTATTTTCTGTATCTTTGCTACATATACATATGTCGTTATGAAAAGCAAAAAGGAAATCTTACCTTCTGCTAGCCTGAGGTTTATTAGCTCCCCTGTTTTTCTTCCTCTTCACTGGTTTGGTAATTAGCAATCCGTTTTTGGTTATCTAATTATTTCGGTACGATGATTAGGTCTTTAATGAAACTATACGGCTATACGCCTATACCACATTACTTCCTATTGCATTTCTGGAGAAAAAAAAACGGTTCAGAATTTCAAGAGATAATCTTTAACGGCAATTACAAAAGGGGAACTCACTAATTTACTTTGACATAAATTCATGCGCAGAGCACAAAACAAAACAAAAATGAAATTGAAATATGAAAACAGGGGATTTTAAAAAGTACTCTGCACTCAACAAGCACTATTGATTAGAGGTGGCAATCGCCCGCCGGCCAAGCCATTGACATTTTTTGGGCCGGGCCGGTCAAATTTAATTGGACTTGTATATGGCTGTCTCAACTCAGTTATACGGCAGGCTATTGAGTCAGCTCAGCCTTAATGTTAAAATTTATTTTATTTTTGTTAAAATAAAAGTATATCTCTATATAAAGATATATAATAAACTTATATGTTATCTCTTTAATTTTCTTTCATTTAATATAATATATTACATAATAAAAGACAACATTTTTTTATATAAAAAATATCTTTATTTATAATGAACATGAAATTTAATCATATATCTCATATTTGTGGCTTCTAAACTTTTCATGATTCCAAAATATCACTATTTTATAATAGATTTTTCATGATGAATTTTTTTTTTCAATGAAAATGAAGATCAAATGAAGTCTAACATCCTCTAAATATGTTTCTTAATGAATTAAATATTTTTAATTATAAGAATCTTTTCTTAAAGATGTGGTGGCCAACCTTTCTTACAATAGTTACATAAATAATATTACTTACACAATTTTTATATTTTAATTAGAAAAATTATACAAGTAATTTTATCTTAATTTTACAACAACCAAAAAAATAGGCCAATCGAGCGGGCCAACATTTACACAGCCCAACTCAGTTATAATACCAGATTATACGGGCTGGCCCATCGAGTTTGACCCATTTTGCCATCTCTATTATTGACGGGTGATTTTGCTATTGAATATTGGAGGTATGTAGACTACAAGTGAAGTAGATAAGCCTAAAAGCATGAAATACATGGTCTAATATAAAGGAACGTTGCAGTCCCCAGTCCCCACGCCTTCGTCCCAACAAGAGGGTCCTCCATACGAACTTTTGATAGTTAAATTATTGAGATTCCAAAGCCTGGAAAGTGAATTAGCGGCATAGAGAGGCAACAGTGACATTTGGACGGAAGGTCTTGCATCACTTAAAAGGACAAATTTTGACCATTATGACTCCATGATATCACTAACTATACTATACATATTGTAGGCTGTGTGCTGCATCTGAGTGCAGAAAATTGTAACTCACCTACCATATATGTATTTTTGAAGCATAGATTGTATTACTCTATATATTTTTTCATTTGATATTTGCTTTAAGTTAAACCATTAAGGAAAAGTTGTTTTTCTTGCATGTACAAGTGAAAAGTGGAAGAAAGTTTGAGTCTCAGATGTGCATGAGTGAGGATTTCATTGGTAGATCTTCAAATTAAGTACACTTATCCGTAATTCTTTCAAAATGCCATTTACTGTTATTTGAATGAGGAGAAACCCAAAAACCAAATAAACAAATAAATAACGAGGCTTGTTTAGGAGTGAGGTTGAAGTGTCTTCACCGGACATAAAATTGAGTTAGAGAGGGGCAAGCATTTCTTGCTTCAATTGGCAGATAACTCACATAAAAAAGAAATGTTGGTCTCTCTCCCACCTTCCTGACTTATGGGCCAAGACTCGTTATTACTGTTACTATATTATTATTGTGGTTATGGCATACCTTGTGTTTGGTAATGAAATTATCGAAAGAATTTGAGGACCCAATTCGACTGAAACAACCTTATATTTCTATTACACCAACATGCCATTCTTCGATTGTAACCACTCACCTGTCTTGCGGCTAGTTTTGGGAATTGACCATGTTTCGCAGCAACAATCATATTGAACCAAAACTACTAACAATTAAATATGATTCGGCTAGATTAAATTTAGTGCTACTAGCTAATATGATTCGGGTCAATTACATAAGCGTTCTGGATATATCCATTTTGTCTTAAAACTTACTAAATAACAAGCAAGATTAGCAGTTCGTAACCATTCTTGTGACTCTCAGATGATATAGGCTTTTTTAGTAATTCAAAGACGAATCTTTTTTTTTTTTTTTTCGTGAGAATTTCAAAGACAAACCTTTGACGGTGATTACTACAGACTGTTTCAATTGCTTCAAGTCGCCGTTAACTGGGATCTGGAAGGTAAGCCACGTGGCACATGTGACCAAAACTCCCGCCATCCCTCTGAAGTTAAACGGCGTTAGGCACCAAACCAACCACAACTCAACAAACAAACAAAACATCGAAAATAAAAAGGCTGCATTCTGATTTCTCATACAAGCCATAGCCAGCAACCACTCTCCTCCCTTTCTCTCTTTCTAGCTTCGGTTTTTGCATAAAAACGCTGCCGTTCAACCTGTGTCAATGTCCTGACCGTTGATATTGGTCTATGGTTCACATAACCCTGGTGGAGTTGTAGGAGCCCTTCAACCTTGCAAAGAAAGCAAATTATACATTTTTAGAGGTCTGTGAAACTCACTTCTTTGGCCTCTTTCATTCTCTTAGTTTCATTTTTTTCTGCTCAGGCTCTTCAACTTTGTTTCCTTCTCTTACGTGAAACTTTCAGGGCTCCTAACTAACACTCCAATTCCTAGATTAATGCATCCCTTGGTCTTGTACTAAAATTAGTGTTGAAAAATATGTTAAGGACAGAACTTTTTGGAGCAAAGATGGGAGAAATGTCAAGCTACCAATTGGGTGTTATTGGTGCCCTGTTCCTCTCAGTGGCCTCCTCTGTCTCCATTGTCATCTGCAACAAGGCTTTGATGAGCAATCTTGGCTTCCCTTTTGGTAATTGTCATTTTATGTCCTCTTCAAAAAATTTAAATAAGCATTAGTTATTAAAAATTAATGTATTAGTATTTGTTCCAACTTTTTTTTTTTGGTTAAATTTGTGCAGCCACAACGCTTACTAGTTGGCATCTTATGGTCACATTTTGCACCCTTCATGCGGCTCAGCGCTTCAATTTTTTCGAGCCCAAATCCATTGACATGAAGACCGTAATGCTTTTTGGCATCTTAAATGGCATCTCCATTGGACTTCTCAACTTAAGCCTTGGTTTCAATTCCATTGGATTCTATCAGGTTTACTTCAATCTTTCATATCTTCAATGTTTAAAACCTCGTGTGTTTTAATGTTGCTATTTGGGATTATTCATTTTGCAGATGACAAAACTTGCAATCATACCATTCACGGTATTGCTGGAAACTCTGTTCCTCAAGAAGCAGTTCAGGTAACACATTTTGAAAAAAAAAAAAAAAAAANTTTAAAAAAAAAAAAAAAAAAAACTACAGAGAATATTATTCAAACAAAACAATACTATATATAACCTTTTTGCTACATGTTACAGCCAAAAAATAAAGTTGTCTCTCTTCCTCTTATTGGTTGGAGTTGGCATTGCCTCTATCACAGACCTCCAGCTCAATTTTGTTGGAACCATTCTTTCCCTTCTAGCTATCGCAACAACATGTGTTGGCCAAATTGTATCCTTTAGTACTGCTCACTTTTCCTGTTGTGGTTACTAGTAATTAATTGTGCTGTCTTAGACTACTCAATTCAATTTAAGAAGAGGATGTTGTTGATTCTTAATCTCATGCACAATCAGCTGACAAACACAATACAGAAGAAGCTTAATGTCTCTTCCACTCAACTGCTCTACCATTCTGCTCCCTTCCAAGCAGCAATTTTATTTGTTTCAGGCCCTTTGGTGGATCAGTTTCTCACCAAGAAAAATGTCTTTGCCCACAAATATTCTCCTATAGTCTTGGTAATACCAAATACTATCCTTCAATCTGTTAAATATACATAATCCTTTTATATGATTGACAATTTCAAGTGCATTTTTTGCCCCCCCTTTTTTCAGGTATTTATCATTCTGTCCTGCTTGATATCTGTTTCCGTAAACTTCAGTACTTTTCTAGTAATAGGCAAAACATCTCCTGTAACATATCAAGTGCTAGGCCATCTGAAGACGTGCCTTGTTCTTGCATTTGGCTACACATTACTCCATGACCCCTTCACTGAGAGGAACATCATTGGGATACTCATTGCTATTTGCGGTATGGGCTTGTATTCTTATTTCTGCACCCAGGAGAACAAAAAGAAACAGTTAGTTGATCTTTCATTGGCATCACAGGTATTTATGTTCTTCTCTCTCTCTCTCTCTCTCTCTCTTATTTGGCTGCTTATCGTCTTAATTTTTCATCTAGAGTTTTATAAGAATTCATTTATTCTTCATTCTTCACAGGTTAAAGATAAAGATAGCTCACCACTTTTGGCCGTGAAAAACATGTCTCATCAAGAAAAAGAAAGTCTTGAGCCTAAGAAATCTACCAAGAACTCTCTTGTCTGAGGGAATAGACGATGTGATTAAAGGTTTCTTGTATTTTGGGTTCTTTCTACTTTGATGAGTGTAAATCAATTTTTGTTTAATAAGATTCTCATAATTGTAAGTCAGTAAATTCCCTTCACCAACCATAGCAAGTTTAGCTTTCATAACACCCTATTCCATATTTTATTGTTCTTGTTCTATGTTAATAAAAAAGATAGACCATTAATTTGAGGTTTATCAGTATATTGTTTTCAGTATTTCCCATCGTTTTTTGGACAAATCCTGCACTATTATTGAACCTGAGAAGGAGATGCAGGTAAAATTCATGGTAAATTAAATCTTTTTGACACGGTAATTTAAAGAGTAAAAACTCTGACCTCAACATTTGTGATTTAATTTAATTTACAATGTAAATCCAATACATGGGCCTCTTGCCTTTTGTTTTCAAGGCAAGCCCCAAAAAGAGGAGTTGGCCATTTAAGTACAGAAAACTTTAGCAAACCAAACCATAGCGGATAACTGCCCGAGTTTGTGGGCCTCGTTAAATTCTCCACAGACAAAAGCTATTGTATCCTGCAGGAGTCCACAGAGGTCTACGAAAATTATATATTTTATATATAATAATCATATAGTTGAAAATATATTTTTATTATTTTATTATGTGAATGACCTAATTAAACATATAGGATATCTAATATTTTATCATTAGAGTATCTTTGAGACACTTTTTCCATATTTTAGTTTTATCTATCATTATCTTAATTCAAAATATTGTCTAAATAAAATATACACTAATATTTTAGTAGACGCTTTTTTTCTTATTTTAGTAATATCTATAGCAATCTTCAGTAAAAATATTGTATAAATATAGGAGGTTTTTAATATATTTTTTGTATTTATGTAATATTGCATACTACTTGAGAATAATCAATATGTAAATGACATGCGTACAGATTAATTATTTTTAAGTTTGTTTAAAAAAATAAAATAAATTATATTTATATCCAATAAAATATAAAAATTACATATGTTTGTTACATTATTGTAATATGATATATTTATATGGTATCATAGAATTTTAATAAATATAATATATACAATAATATTATTAAGAATTTTCTTTTTTTTTGTTGTTAAATTTTTTAATTAAGACAATATATGAGAATGAAGATTCTTAATCTCAATATTTTAAGAAATTTATAAATTAATTATATTATATGTGCAATTGTATATGAGAATTTTTTAATTTTTTTTCACTGATAATTTGTATGCATGAAAAAAGTGTACCCTTGGATAACTATAGGTTTAATTACAAAATTACCCCTGTGACAATTATACTACACTACATCCATCACAAATATGAATTGGCGAGCTTACTCAAACCCGAAATAAATGAAAAATAAATCAGATTTAGTTTTCACTTTTGGCAATTAAATCAAATATCATGCAAGAGCGAGACCATAATCTATATTAGGAAAGAATAAACACAAGAAAATAAAGAGAAGAAGGGAATCACTGGGGAGAGAGTGCATTCTGCTTTATGCATAGGAGATAAGGGCAATAAAGTCATTTAAATCTGTATTACTTGGCAGGCAATCTTTGTCTCATTATGGTGCAGTCCACCAATTCAGTTGCTCACAAGGCAGAGAGGGACACAGACAGAGGGAGGGAACGAGGGAGGTTTTACCTGCAATTCCGAAGACTTGCCTCTCAATATATAATTGATTCTCTGTATCCCTTAGCTGGGATCAGAGGATCACCATCTCCTCCCACTTCCATCTTTTTCTTTTTTCTTTTTTAGTTTTTACTCTGTAAATGAATGATTAGATTCGCTGTAAGTAGTGAAAACCGACAAGAGGGATCGGGATTCAATTGTGCGTGGGATTTATGATTCTGATAATAGATATCAAAGGCTTCTGAAGAACTGGGTTTTGTTTTTTTCAGTATTAAGGGTTTCTAATATGGGTTCGTCGCAAAACGATGGAACAATGGAAGGGTGGTTGTATCTCATTCGCTCTAACCGGTTTGGACTGCAATTCTCGCGAAAGCGTTACTTCGTCCTCGAGGGTCACCATCTAAAGAGTTTCAAATCTGTTCCCAGTTCAACCAATGAGGTTCAAGCTCCTCGATGTCTTTGCATTCTTGTTTGATGCTGTCCTTGGCTCTGCATTTGAGTTTTGGTTCTTGCCGAAACGCAAATGAAGTTGAATAACTTGTTTTTACGTTTGCGTTATCTTTTCCTTCTCTTTGATAAATTATATTATTTTGATTTCATGCTTTATCTACAATCTCGTTTTTGTTCCTCATGTGTCTAGTTTGGGATTTCCAGCGGCTGTCTATTCGTTGTTTCATAGTAGATAGCACTGATTGACGGGTAGGATTAGAATGGAATAGGGTTTAATTAGTTGAGTGATTGGGCTGTTGTTCGAGTTTGTTTAGAATAACATGCTGGAAATTTAAATTGGTGTGCTCTAAGAATTGAACCTATTCCAGAGTCTGCTATACAGATTTATTCTCTCAGACGATGCCGGCAGCATGATATTCATCACACCAACTATGTATAGCCATTTCGATAGAGCTCTTTCAATGTAGTAGCCACTTTGAAATGCTTTCTATTATGTTGACCTGGAATGCTTTTCTTGACGATTTTATTTTATCAAAAGAATGTTGAACGTCTAATGCCCAAATTGTAATCCCCCTCACCCACAAAAGAAAATTAGGGTCGACCTCGGTGATCAAATTCATAAACTAGGCATGTAATTATATCCTGATGAATGCACACATCATCGTCTTGTGTGATCTCCTATAAGGAAATGAAACCTTTTTTGTTTGTTTGTCTGTTTTTTTTTTTTTTCTTTTTCAGGATCCTATTAAAAGCGCTATTATAGATTCTTGTATTCGGGTCATGGACAATGGGAGGGAGAGCATTAACAGAAAAGTATGAGCACTATCTCCTTTATTCTTCTTCTTTCTAAATGTCAATATATGTCTTAATTTTATGTTCAAACCAGTATGGTCAAGCGACATGTGCATAATGGTAATTCTGTGTCCATTGCAGGTATTCTTCTTATTCACACTTTATAACACTTCAAATCACAGTGATCATTTAAAGGTAAGGCGACTATAAAAATGCTGGGTTTTTTTTTTAAACTTTATTGTTAAATATTGAAACATAAATATTATAGTTAGGAGCAAGCCGTCCTGAAGAAGCAGCAAGATGGATTCAGTCATTTAAGGAAGCATCTTTAAAGGTACAGGATCTCTAATATTTTCAGTCTACTATGGAACTGTTTTACTGAAGAAAGAGACTAATGCTATATGTCCAGGGAGCCCCTGAACTAGGAGATAATGTTGTTGCTTGTTCTAAGAGGAGATGGCAGTCCTTTAGGTAGAGTAACTTAAATTTTCATCTGATGTATTAATGAATTGTGCGCAGAAGAATTAGTCAAGTTGTCTGAAATTAGTTCTTATTTTCTTGCTATGTTCTCTTGATATATTCATTGCATGACCCTTAATCCTTTTAATGGTTCTGTGCTTACAGACTAAGTGGTTCTACCAGTAGAAGTCACTCAAATTCTATAGACTGGACTCTATGTTCTTCTACACATTCAGATCCTATCACATCTGATGTTGTTGCCCCTTCACCTTGGACAATATTTGGTTGCCAAAATGGTAAAATTCCATTTTAGTATATTTTTTTTGAGGTAGCTGAAAACTTTGTATTCAGATTTATTTGGTATGCAGGTTTACGATTATTCAAGGAAGCTAAAGATAGGGATTCACATGGGAAGGTTGGTAGGATTTGTGTTCAGCAATTTTTGGTTTATAGAAGAATTTGAATTGTTGAATGTGGTTCTATCTCCAGAAGAGGGATGATCATCCGGCGATAATGGCTGTGGGCGTGGTTGATGGAAGTTCAGAAGCCATTTTTCAGACTCTTATGTTGCTTGGTCCTTCAAGATCAGAGTAAGTGCATTACACACACTGGAAATTTTTCTTCCTTACAGTAACTCCGGTTTTCTGCTTCTTGACTTAATTTTCTAATTCTTCTGTGTAGCATTTTAAATTGTGCAAGCACAGTATTCCACTACTGCACGATTTACTTAGGCAGGATTATATTATGGAAGTTCTAAACTGGACATTGAAGAGGGTGGCATTTAGTTTTTGGGTCAATCATCATGCCCATAGACTGAGAGAAAAGAAAGGGCTTTGTTTGAGAAAATAGTTTATAGAAATTGGGCCACAGTATTAAATGTAAAAATTTCAATTAGGTGCAAATTAAACATAATCATAGGTATTGTAGGTTTTGGCTAAGTGGAAGGTGATTAGTACAGTTATTTTGATTGAACCAGCACCCTCTAGAGTGTAGATAGTTCTTTTAACCCTGGTTATCAAGTCTTTTGCATAATCATATTATTAAGCTTATTACCATTACCATCGTAAATTGGCTTGCAGATGGGATTTCTGTTTCTACAAGGGGAATGTGGTTGAGCACCTGGATGGTCACACTGACATTATTCATAAGCAGCTGTATGGTGATTGGTTGCCTTGGTAAGATTCAAGCCCTCAGTGTTAATCACGTACCACTACTTGTTTGAGGCAGTTACCTTCCTGTCTTTCCCTACTGACAGTACTATTCTTGGCATATCATGCTTTACAGGGGAGTGAAACCAAGAGATCTGTTGTTGCGACGTTATTGGAGGAGAGAAGATGGTGGAACCTACGGTAGTAATTATTTCTGGGCAAAACTGGTCGAATATATATGTACACAAATACTATATGAATGAAAGTAACTTCTTTTGGTTTCTATTGTCACAGTTATCCTTTACCATTCCATGTTTCATAAGAAGTGTCCCTCCCAGAAAGGCTATGTCCGTGCCTGCCTTAAAAGTAATGTATGCTTAAATTTTATTATTCTATTCTAGTTAATATTGGCAATTTTGAATCATACATGCCTTTCTTTTAATCATCTTTATTTTCTTGCATTACTTTATCAATGACTGTTACCATCCTATTCAATTCATATATGCTTCTAGATTCCTGAATTTGTTCTTTTAGATCTGCTTGTGTCTATCAAGTTGCTAGTTAAACAGCTGAGATGGAGAGTTACAGATGAAAACAGTCAGATAATGACAGCTTACATTCTCTTGCAGGTGGAGGTTATGTTATATCACCTGTGAACAAAGGGAAGCAATCAGTTGTCAAGCATATGCTTGCTATTGATTGGAAATTCTGGAAGTCTTATCTAAGATCTTCTTCGGCCCGTTCCATAACCATTAAAATGCTTGGGAGAGTTGCAGGTATTCTTCTTTTGTTGATAAAATTGTTTTAATGGACATGACTATTATACACCTACATTTATTTCATATCTCTGGGTATTTTATTTACTACATAGGATGATTAGGATTCTATATTATATTTTACTTATTACTTACTCTTGCATTTTCAGCATTACGGGAGTTATTTAGAGCTAGACTAGGAAATTCTTCTTCGTCTGATTATTCATCCAGAGAGTTTACAAGAAACATTGGCTTTAGTCAGAGTGAAGGAGACAGCAATATTGATATCCAAACACAGACAAGGAATGAGAACACTAGTGATAACATCGCTGGAGAAGTAGATCAAATGCAATCAGAGCATGCCAGCCTTGTTAGTCTAAATGATGCTGATGATGAATTTTTTGATGTTCCAGAGCCATCAGATTGTGATGATTCAGACAATGGATGGATGTCTGATTGTAGTCACAAGAAGTCTCAGGTAAAGGAATGAAATGATCAAATTAAACTAAAAATAAGGAATTCCTCTTAGATATTTCTGTCAATTTATATTTGTTATTGGTTAATCAGTGCCACAAATGGGCTGTAAAATGCCATTAATTGTTCTCAGTTCTGTGTATCTTGGGTTAATCAAAAACTGTGCTTTACTATTCCTAACAGTTAGACAACGCCACCCATATACTGTCAAATATCATTAGCAACTCTTAGTTCTGAATTCTTTTTGAAGCCATAAACTTGTAAAATAGTCAAAGAGTTGTCTGCTCCAAAATCTAAAACTAAGACTTAACTAATTGTTTATGAGTTTCCCTCTGGTATGATTCCAGAAACCAGAAGATGAATTCTTCAGATCGTGGGGCAACAATCAAAATCCATCCTAGGAAGTGGATTAGTGCACATATGCATGTTCTTTAATATCCTTCACTAATCTGTCTGCCCTTCTTATTTCCATACCCAGAAATATGTAAACTTAAGAAAATGCTCTTTCATCTCAAATTCTAAGACCTAGGAGCTGTCGAACAGAGAGCCTCTGGCATTGACTGCATTCTCTTAGACAGTCATTATGTTTCTCTATGTCATTATATTGTAGATAACATTCAAGGAATAAACAATGACACAAGACACAACATATGTGTTCTTCAGAAAATTCATGGATGTGAACTTACAAGTTTCAGTAATTCAAGAAGTCATGATCTTTTCAACAGTGAATTTTCTTTGATCATTTACTGAAAAGTAATTCACAATAGAAGAACTTCCTATTACATGTTTAATTCTGATGTTTGTGCATTTTCTTCCCCTCTCTCATTTTCTGCTGCTGGTTTTGTATGCATGTTCTTAGATGGTTTATATGTAATGTTATGCATTGTTCACATAATCTAGAAGTTTAGCTTTTAATATTGTCAAGACTCATTATTAGGTGCTTATTTGCAAGCATGCTCACAATTGTGCATGACATTCCAATTGGTGCAGTCCACATGAAGGGCACATCTGGGCATATTGAAAATGCATGCCCACCTCCCCTCACATCATCCCTTGTCCTTTTATCTCTTTGCACTTTGCTTGATTTGGTGTCTCCATTTGGTCTTGTGAATTTGAGAATTTCAGGATATTCGTCACCCAAAGCTATCAACTGCTGCTAGTTTTGTGAAAAGATTGCATGAACTTGCAGGTAATTAGTTTTTTTTTTGATGGCATATCAGAAGTAGCCATGATTTTGTTTCTTCTATGATTAACAATGCTGAGACAATACACTGCAGTTCAGAAGAGGGGTTATGTGGACTTACAAGAGATGGTCAGGGAAGAAAGTATTTCATGCTGCAATGGGTCCACTCTTCCGAAAGATCCGACTTGTACATTACTTTGCAGTTGGACAGAAGCAGATCCTTCTACTTTTCTTATTCGTGGAGAAAATTATCTGGAAGACCGCTTGAAGGTATAAGCAGCAACAATTAATGAAACAAAATTACACAGTAGGGAAAATATCTGTTTGTTTGCTTCATAATATGTCCACGCCAGCTCTGCATTTGGCCTGTGGTTGAAGGCAGTACTTCTTTTTATATCATCTTCTTCCACCCTTTGTTACTTCTGTACTCTTTCATAGATTAACTGAGTGCCAGATTTTGTCTCTGGCTTCTACGTTTACATGGTTCATAGAAATATAGTTAAAGTAGTGCTTATTTTTTCTCAAACATTCCCATGCATTTAAATTAAAAGTGAAATTACAGTCTGAAGTGCCAGTTCTTATCTTATACATATTCTTCCGTGCTACTAATTACTAGGTTAAGGCAAAGGGAACCTTGATGCAAATGGTTGCTGCAGATTGGCTGAGATCTGACAAGCGGGAAGATGATCTTGGTGGCCGTCCTGGGAGTATTGTGCAGGTTTACCTTTGACTATGCTTTAATGGTTCTTGACATTAGTCATGTTCAGTCATTGCATTAACAACTTGTGATTCATATATAAAAAAATTTCATGACTTTTTTGTCTACAGAAATATGCAGCACAGGGTGGGCAGGAGTTCTTCTTCATTGTAAACATTCAGGTTAATTAGTGTTTTTCTGTTTATATAGTTCTGACATAAAATTTTACATAATAACACTAATGAACATGTTTATATGATCCAGGTTCCTGGTTCAACAACATATAACCTCGCACTATACTATATGATGAATACCCCAGTGGAAGATGCTCCTTTGCTAGAGAGTTTCATCAAGGGTGATGATGCGTATAGAAATTCAAGATTTAAACTTATACCATACATATCTAAGGTTAGTAGACTTTATCATCGGTGCAGTCTGCTATATTTGCAGCATGATAACTGTATATACCATTGCTGAGGGATCAGTCTTTCCCTTTTCCACTAGTCCACTTTATTGCAAATTACAAAAGAACAAGTTAATAATATATCAACCTTTTCTCAGTTACTAGAAACTGTATAGATTGAATCCCCAATAATCATGCAGTCAATCTGAACTCTCTGATTTTCCTCCATTCAGCCTTCCTCCTGACATAATTGCGTGTTTATAGAAATATTCTGTTTGGTGGGAAATGTGCTCTATTTTCTCATGGGTTCAGTGATTGGCTTGGTTTCTCATAATTACTCAATTTTAAGTGTTGCGCTATATATTAGAAGCCCTGATCCACAATAACCTCAGCCTGAGATATAAGAAAGATTTATGGAGGTTTTGTTGTGCAGGATCATTTGTATGACTTATTTCATCTATGATACATATTAAGAGGCAATCTCTATTCTGTGTTACTCAACCCATTTTTTTTGTTTGTCTAGCTCTTGGATTATGAGTGTTGACAATATTGTTTTCAGGGTTCATGGATAGTTAAGCAAAGTGTGGGCAAGAAGGCATGTCTTATTGGCCAGGCACTGGAAATCAATTATTTCCAGGGAAAGAACTATTTGGAGGTAAATCTGGCATTAATAGTTAGATCATTTATGAAATCACATCTCATTAAGAGTATTTAGATAGCAAGCATAAAGATATCGTTGTTGTTAGAATGTTCTTCTCTGCCTTGGTGTGGTATGTGGAGCTAATTTTAAACAGAAAGAGACTGGAGTCACTGGATTTAAGAAAGGACGCTCAAGGGACATGCATCAAACAATTAACTCTGGATCTTCTTATTTTATGCTTGTTTTGAAATTATAACTTTCTTTTCAGCTTGGAATTGATATTGGATCATCAACTGTTGCAAGAGGAGTTGTCAGTCTTGTCCTTGGGTACCTTAACAATCTGGTTATTGAGATGGCATTTTTGGTACAGGTAAAATGTTCTAGCTATGACAACAGTCCTCCTCCGTATTGTTTTGGGCTAGAAATTGTTGCAATTGCATAGCATTGCAAATTCTCTGATTTTTGGACAAAGCTGTGCATTTGTCTGAGATAAATCAGTATACTTCTATTTCATGCGTGATTTTGTGAAAGCCTCTTTTTATAAATGACAATGTCATGGCCTTTTCAACTGATTTTGTTATCCTATGCTCATGTCAAAATGCCAACATCTCTTGCTCAGGGAAACACTCCAGAGGAGCTCCCGGAGTTTCTTCTTGGAACCTGCCGCCTTAACCATCTGGATGCTTCCAAATCAGTTTTATTGAAACCATGATTTTTTTACACGGTGGATGCCAAGTTGCTGGGTGTAAATAATTGAAATTCTTGATGCTTTTCTTTGTGAACATACTTCCTCAGGCCATTTTTTGATTCAATTAAATTGAACCTTGCATCAGGTGATCTCTAAGTATTGGTAGGATGGTGGGATTGGTCATTGTAAAAATTGCATTTTTTCATTACAGTTGATTTTTCCAATTTAAATACGTTATTTTATTTTAGAAACTTATACTGGATGTATTATTGTGTGTGTAGAAATTATCATTTGGCAAGAAGGTGCCACTGGAATTTTTCTTAGGTGTAACTCAAATTTTGTTAACTATATTAACTATAATAATGTGACACAAGTTTGGATCGGTGGATAGGCCCCACCAGGCCGCAAAAGTTATATGAGCCAGCAGAAAACTCGCGCTGGTCCGCGATGTTCAACAGCCATACGGACACGCTGTCTCGCACTTCCTGCTTTAAAGAAAGTTATAAAAGCTGTTCCGACTTTTCACTGGAGGCTGAAATGGTAACTCAGCCTTCTCCGTTTTTCTGAATTTAACGACAAATTAAGTATACGCTCGGCTCAACTGTTTCCAACGCCGTAATAATTAAATGTTATATATTATTTTTTTGGGTATAATATTATATATTACTTTCTTGAAAATTTGTTGTGGTTCATAGTGTTTTGTGAATACACTAATGATGATAGACATGTTGCTGTGGCCTGTGGATAATATTAGAATATTATAAAAAGTTAAAAGAAAAAAAATAAAGGGGATGCTTGATGGATGAGAAAATAAAAAATAGATGAAAATTGACATACTATATTTTTTTCATTGCTTGCTTTACAAGAACCAAAAATAAAAAATGCTGACCAATCAAAAAAATAAAAAATAAAGATGCTGAAAATGAGATATCTTTTTGTTTTCGTTTATTTCTTTTTACTTCACTAAGTATTAAGAAGTAAAAATAACAACAATAAGAAAAGTGTAAAAATCAATTTTAAATTTTAATTTACCGCCATAATTTTTAATTATGATCATAAATGTCTAATTTATATTTCATATTATTTTTAATAAAAAGTCACTTCAAGCTCTTTTGAATTCCGTTAAAATAGCACAAACACTCCCCTTATTTTAGAAAAATATATAAAAGTTTCTTTAATATTTTCAGAAGCACTAAAAAGTTACGTAATTAGTATGTTAAAAATAATGAAGCCATAAATTTTGGTTATCTTCTACGTATCATCATCGAATCATTATAAATGCTTGACATCATGCTTTTCTTTAAGCTGCGATATATGCTAAGTATTGAAGTGATTATTATTTGATTTTTAGTTTCATCTTAATATCATTTTTTTAAAATTTCTTCCCCAAGTGCAACTTTTTTTTTTTTTTTTCCCCTTTCCATAATCAGTTAAGTTAACTGATTCTTTTTGAAGAAAGCATATAATCCAGAAATGGTAAAGGAAAAGTGAATTTTGGATTAAAAAGAGGATGAAGACAGTCTTCTTTATTTTTTTTCGGGGAGCGTATTCCTAACCTGCTACCGAGATACGCAGTTTGAATGGAACCTTTATGTTACCATTATACCCTTGATCATTTTTTGTCACTCTGGTTTAGTTCTTAAGATCTTCGCACTGTGTGTTAAATGAGGCACATAAAGCGAAGGAAGCTGGTCTTCACTTTAAATCGTTATTAAAGCCGCGAGTTCCCGAGGAAGGAATAAAGGCCAGATAAAATCTAGGCCAATTTTTTCCCGGGAAAGTACTCGGACTTAATGTTTGGTTGGTGAGAAAATTTGAGAGACTTTTTTCAGGAGTAACCTCTAAAAGTGGGTTTTGAGTGGGTCCGAGTTGATTCTGAGGTCTGTCCAGTGGACTCCCAACATAGTTTTGCGATTTTATGAGCACGAGATCCCGATATCCGATACAGGTAGGTCCATTTAATCTATTTTTTTCATATATTTCCTCTCCTCGAATTGATGCTTGTCTCTGCGTTTGAATTCGTGCTCTGTTCTTGTCGTTGGTTTTGTTAGGGGTTTTGTTATAGCCATGTTTTCTTGGTCTCCTGTAATATAGACGAACTTTTTCATATTCCATTTTTGCGCTTGTAAGTCGGAAGAATTCTCTGGTTCCTTTGTTGAATCTGTTGCATCCTTCAATTCTTTTGGTAACATATGAAGCGCATTTTATAACTAGAATTCGGTTTCTAATTTAGCTCTTATTTCCATCCAAAAGACAAATAAAAATATGGTTCGATTGCTATCTTAGATTAGTTTTGAAAATAGCTTTTAAGTTACTGTGGAAATGAAATAAAAATCTGTTCTACAGCTAAAATGGAGATGTGTTCGACTATGATTTTCATGCATGATAAACCACTGGCTGGTCTAAGGAATCTAAGATGAAAATTATTATTTTCTGTTTTCATTTTTGTAGTTGGCTGGGAATTAAGGATTTTTTTGAAGTAAGCTTGAACTTTTATATATTTATATCGTAGTTAGTGTGGTTAATTCTTCTTCAGGTTTCTTCTTTCCTGGCACTTGCAGGAATAGGAATTTAGCGGATGGATCCTACTCTAAAATTCTGTGTGTTCCTGATGCTTATTGGATTAGGTACATTATTCCCCATTTAGTCTCTCTACTTAATACTTCTTACTTATTCCTTTATGTTCATTTCATTTAAAATTAAACTAGTGTTCTTTTTTAATTTTTGTACTAGTGAATGCCTCCATCACAAAAAAAGATTTTGGAACTTGTGAAAGAGTTGTTAGAAGTTGGGCGCACTCTTCACTTGATCAGGAAATCAGAGAAGATAAACACACCCTAAGGGATTTCCTCTTTTTCCTCCATGTCCCGAGAACAGGAGGTCGCACATATTTTCACTGGTAATTCAATATAGTTTCAGTTAGTTATATGAAAAAGATCTGGCTTGCATCTTGACAAATTGATTGATGTGTGCTTCTGGTGGTATTTTATATCTGTAGTTTTTTGAAAAAGTTGTATCCCAGCTCTCTGGAATGCCCTCGTTCTTATGATAAGCTACGCTTTGATCCAAGGTGCCATCTGACTTCTTTCTGTCTTACAATAAGCTACACTTAATTATTTTAACATTTGTATTCTGTCAAATTATTATGCGTATTTGCATTTTTTGCTACATTTCTGATCTGCTATATTATGCATATATTCTGTCAAGTTTTTATAGCACCTAAGAAACAGCAGCCTAGGAAAATCCATAACATTCCCATGCATTATCTTAGTCTGTTGTTGAAAATCCCATATGTTCATGTGAAAATCCACCACAAACTTCAAGGAATGTTGCTCATTTATTGCTTCTATCATGTTTGTAAATTTGCAGCAAACCAAACTGTAGGCTGTTAGTAACGCATGATGACTATAGCATAACATCCAAACTTCCGAGGGAGAGGACTTCTGTGGTTACCATACTTAGAGATCCGGTTGATCGTGTATTTAGTACTTATGAATTTTCAATAGAGGTTGCAGCTCGATTTTTGGTGCATCCAAACTTGACATCTGCGACACAGATGGCTGTACGCTTGCGCTCTAAAACTAGAGGAGTAAGCACACTGGATATCTGGCCTTGGAAGTATCTTGTTCCATGGATGAGGGAAGACCTATTTGCTAGGGTATATTTCTCGTTTCATCTACTGCTGGATGTTTCTATTGCTGCATTTTATTTCCTGATTCTAGATCCATATAATGATTTATAAGCTATTGTTCAATTTTATCGTTTTACCATAATGATTGTATTTTATATGTTTTTATGGTTGTTCATAATTTTCTTTTAAAGAAATATTTAAAAGTATAGGAAGGTTGATACTTACAATCTTGCATTGTTTTCTTTGTATTTAGAGACACTATTTATCTAGGCATAAGCATGGCCGTAAACAAAACACACAATATCTTACCTGTGGACAAGTGAAGATATGAGAGTTTTCATATGCAATTGTAGTTCGTCTATTTCAAAAGATGGGGATATCAGTTAGTGAAGCTACCAAATAGAAAGAGATTAGATGCACTTAATCAATAGTTTACTACTTTACCCCATGGTAACTGCTGTTTAATAATGAACTAATAAGGACAATATTTGGCTGCTGCGTCCTACAGCATTAACTATAAACATGACCCTTTCCATTATGGTAAGGGGGCGCATGATTTTTTAGTGATAAGAGGACATGGCTGATTTCTACTTGCAGTAATAAAGAAGATGAGGGACGTATGTGCTGTTTACTTTTCTTTTAAGCTCACGTTCTTTCTTAACTTAATAGAGAAGATGAGGGACGTATGTCATGTCCACAATTGAAGTTGTAGGCTTTAGCTGCTGTTTCTCACGAATAATACTTTATTAGTAGGTTATATCAGGTGGCTACTTTATAGAAATGCTCTTCCTTATTCTTTCTGATGTCTATCTGATAATCTGTGACTTTAATGGACAGAGAGATGCAAGGCATAGTAGGGAAATAGCTATGACTGAGAGCAATGATTCCTATGACATGGAAGATTTTGCAATGCCATTACATGAATACATCAATCATCCTGTGGCTGAGGATATTGTACATAACGGAGCCACATTTCAGGTACTTCCTATGTGTTTCTGTTTAGCAGGGCAGTGATCCTTGTACATTATCAATTTTTCTATATGCTATTTATGTTTTACTGTTTTCTGAAGTCATAAGTCATTTGGAAAACATCACTTGGAAACTTAGATACAGTTGCCAATAACATAATTATTACTGCTAGGGGCTTGTCTTGAATGCAGATGTTTTGCAGCTGCAAAATTCAGTTACCAAATTTATTGTTTGATGATCCACTCAGTTTGTGTCTTGCACGCACCAAATAACGTATCTTTTCAGTTGGATAGCATGTGATTCATTAAATTTTAATACTTAAGTGGATGATATAGCACCTAACTAGCAACCAAAGTACTTGGCTAGCATAGTGGATCGTAGACATGGGGAGTGCATAGTTTTAATTATATACCCTGTGGATTTAAGCCCTTGAATTTCTCAAATTCTTGAATTTGAAAAATGGTAATGATATCTGATATTTATGTAAGAAAACTTTCATTTCAATTATTTTTTGGCGGACTGTTCAATTAACAGGTTGCAGGTTTGACAAACAATTCTTATCTAGCAGAATCACATGAAGTGCGCCATTGTGTACAGAAGTATAAGATTCTTGGCAAATATGTGCTAGAGGTTGCAAAGGTAATAATTAAGCTTTGCAAGTGGTGATTATTACATTATATAATTGTTTACCACCCCCACCCCATTTTGTTCCTTTTATTAACAATAGTTATGGCATATGCTTATAACCCTTGCAGAAGAGGTTGGATGATATGTTATATGTTGGTCTTACTGAGGAGCACAGAGAATCTGCCACGATGTTTGCAAATGTGGTTGGTGCACAGGTGATATCACAGCTGAACGCACCAAACATGAGCCTGGATATTGTTGATAGCACAGGTTAGTGTGGTGGTGAACTCTCTTTTTTGTTTCAGTCAAACTTTTTCTTTAGTAATAAATGCAGAAATGTCAGATAATGTGATTCAGTATTTGGAGTATGATACAAGTGCTTATAATCTCACTTGCACCTGGACATTTTATATGTCTCATGTGGTGGAGTGTAAAATATCATGCTTTGCACTGAACCCTTGGGCAATATTTTGGTGTTGACATTTTTTAATTTTGTTTGATGACATATGGCATTGGTCTTGTACTTGTGCTACAGAACAGAGTTTACTTTCAGATTCTGAGCCTGACAATAGTGAACATCAGGTAAGAAGCATCTCCTTGATGAAGACACTCAATTATAGAAGTTTGAGTCAGGAAACCTTTCTTACTACATCTCTCACTGCAAGACAGAATAACACCTTAGAGAGGGGAGCAAGTGAGATTGCTTCAAGTGAAAATGGAGAAGCAACGGAAGCAAATGTTAGTCTGTTAAGTATGATATGGTTTTTTTATAGGGAAATATGGGATATTGATCTTGTCATAATCTTCAACAACAATTTTTTGTCTTTGGCTTTAGATGACTGTGGGAGAGCTCATGGAAGCTTATGAAGACTGTATTTCTAGTTTAAGAAAGACCCAGGGACGCCGTCGCACGTCTTCTTTGAGGAGAATCTCTCCAGTGAACTTTTCGAAGGAGGTAAACTTAGAAGTCTAAAAGCTAGCATAATGTACTGTGATTCTTTTACCAGCATTCTGTCTGCACGAGTAGCTATTCCTTCTTGACTCACTCTTTGGATTTAGACATCTTTTATTTGTTTGGGATATGTATTCCTTGCATGGGCAGGCAGTGTCTATATTTCAAGCTCTATAGAAATATAAAACTGACAGTGGATGTTAGTGTTTACAGAGACTTTGGTTCAATTTTTTTGTTTACAAGCTGGGTATTTTCTTTCCGTTATCTCTACTCTTCAATCCCTAAAAATCATTTCATGGACTTTCAGAAAGTATGGAGGCTTCAATACTATATTAGTCTGGAAAATCTCATAATTATGTGATAGTGTTTCTTGACAAGCATAGATCAAAATTCAGTTATGTCAGTCATTTTTGCCTGACTAGAGGATTGATTGTCCTTATGGCCCATACTTTGTAGTTTGACTCCATCATTTAAGAATCTCAAGATAGGAAAATAAGGGTTTGCTATACAATGTGCATATAGATTAATTGTTATTATTTGCATTTGGGATTGGAATTTTCTACAGCCTGCTCTTTGCTTGTACTGTTGTTCTATCCCTTTCTAACAACTTTTATGATTTTCCAGGCACGTCTTCAAGTTCCTGAAGAGATTCTCCAGCAGATACGGTTTCTTAATGACCTTGACTTGGAGCTCTATGAATACGCAAGAGACATTTTCTCCAAGCAACATAAAACTACATTGCATAAACTTACTGAGGTATGACTGTATACAAAATGCTCAGAAGGGGAAAAAGGAAAAAAGAGAGCATTAAATTGATTGAGGGTGTTGCATTACAAAACATGATATACCTGATCTTATTTACTGCTTCTTTTACTTGGCATGTCTGTGCATTGCTCACCTCTCATTGCTTCATCAATTTCTACATTGACAGACTAGAATTTCTGTATGGAACGAAGTGAGCTAGAGGATGCTTGTGCCTTAACTGTGGTCCTTTTATAGTCGCGAAGGAATTCATTTCAATTCATTAGATTAGAGCAATAGTCAGTCAAAAGAATAGATTTAAGAAATAAGTATTACATATGGGTGGGCTTGTGAGGAATTATTTTGAATACTTGCTAGTAGCATGCACTAAGATCTTCTCTTTGGTGATTACTTTTAATGTATTAAATTGCAGGAGAGATGGGAGAAAATAGCTAGCACTGCATATGGCATTACCCTCTGGAAGGCTATTCCGTTGGTCATCACTTTTCTCTTCCTTTTCATGTTCCTTCTAATTGTAAATGTGAGAAGAAGAACGTTTAAGGTTAAGATGTGAGTGTTATTTAATTCTAACATGTGGGATCTCAGGCTCTACAAACTTCGAGAGAACAAATAGATGGAATTCTTATCCAGTGTTGGTTGAGTGCTCAACCTAGCTGCTATTCCTCGGCACGGACTGTTTTTGTGGTTTCGTACGTTGGAGAGCTAAATTTTTGGGGTCTGTTTTCATAGGTTTTTCTTTGTTGGGAAGAGTTAGATGGTTATAGTCTTGCAGAGTTGCCATAATGCGCGATGCAGCCAATTGTTTAACAAGTCATTGATCGCCTAAATGTACAAACGATATGATTTATGAGAAAGGGAATTGAAGACCAAAAGATTGTGTATTTTCACTAAGATGCTCACGCCAACTTATAAAACGAGGTACTGATACGAAGAATGTCTAGTTTGTATCCGTTTTTCCTTTCAAGGTGCGCAGATTGGCCTAAACGCCACGCAGTACTAGGGGGTTGAAGAAGTATTATAGTTTCGAACTGCTTTAGAATATAGATTGTCATGTTCAATTAGAGATTGCTTACGTGGTCTTTTAAACCTAATTTTGTAACTCAATTATCTTCCATTAGTTTATTTGTACCTAACAAAGAACAAGTTAAATACGTACGACATTGGCCATATAGCAGCACAGTACATATACACTAGTGTGCAGTCTAATAGTCAATGAAACTGGCTTGGATTCTTAACACTACTTTTTTCGGTGCTGTAGCATTGTAATGTGTGTGCTTGACTTGAACTCACTTTCATCAAGAGGTGCAGCGCAACTGGTCAAAGTGGAAACCTAACGGGTAATAGTAGGTAATAATCAAGTACGCCAAGCCGCCGACCTCGCTTGTCACTCAAAATCTTCAATAGTACTTTGTTGTATTTCATTTCGATTCAGGGATGAATAAAAAGGTCAGAAAGGGTAGAAAATATGATGTGAAGGAAATGCAACTTGCCAAACATTAATGTTATGCTCCAGTCCACCACCAAGCCTGGTCCCACCTTAGAAATCAATTCCAGGAATTATTAATTGCTAGGACCCCATAAGTATTTCTGCCAAACAAAATAAAGAAAAAGGAGGAATAGAAATTAGAAATGTAATAATTTTCATGCGTCCTGTGCCCATCGTCGGTGATCGCTCAATCAAATCTGTGTAAGACACAATCATTCACATAAATATTAATTTCTTGCAGATCCACCTATTAATGCTTAAAATAATTCCTATCGATCCACATCTCATGTTCCATCAACGTTACCACTTTCATTTGACCAATCAACTTAATTTTTTTTCCTTCTTTCTTAGAACTTTTTTGGCTTGGTGATATCAGAGCATTCACATTTGACAGTGGTCAAAACGAAGAATGGCAATCATTGGGGAAAAAAAAAAACAGACAGACAAAAACAAGAGTTCTGGAAACCATTATGTATTGCACTCGTAAAACGTTGAATAAGAAAGCATTTAAAACATTTGTTTTATCAAATAATTGACACAAAAAATATAACATGAACATATAAATAATTATATCATTGAACATTTTTTGACGTTTATATTTCCATAGAATTATTCTTTTCAGCAATTATGCACTACTTTCAATATAACATAAAAATTTCCCGAGCGAATAATATGTATAAACATCCTGATTTTTTTTTCAAAGAAGAATACATATAAACAATTCAACGTAATGATAAAAAATCTTGAAATTTTATAAATCAAATCAATCATTGAAAGCCCTTTATGGGAGATTGGGAGGATTATATTTGAAATTTCCAATAGAATTCATTGATGAATATGGACCCAAATTTGAAATCATAAATTTTCCTTTAAAATACAGTCATTGATTTGATCGTGTATTAATAGGTTTTGATTTTAAAAGTGAAGGATAAATGGGCAAATATTGGGAGATTAGAAGTCCGTTTAAGGGTAGGAGGGTGGGTAAGGGTAATGGTAATGGTAATGGTAATGGTAATGGTAATGGTACGGTAGAGAAGAGAATAGATATGGGAAGATAAATTTAACCGGGACGCGACAGAGACAGAGCTCACAGTCAGACAAAATGAGGGCTTCCGCATCTTAGCATCACTGCTCTACAAAATAAAAACCTAATTTACCAAAATCAGACACAAAGATTCAAAGGAATCACACATTTCCTTCGTTTCTCTGGTAATTTAATCCTCAGACCACCTTCTCTCCTCTACGCTGCTCTGTCTCCATGTGCGAATGTGTCTTGTGCTTTTTCTTTTGACACAGCGATGGCGCTCTCTCCCCACCGCAAAGTGATTCCCTCTACACCCTTTTAGTCATTCAAGCGCTATAATGTCAGAGGTCCTAGACTCTTTCACACTTGTGATTTTTCATTTTTTGTTTGATTTTTTAGTTGAGGGTTTATGACTTTTTTAGTTGTTCATTTTAGCTTCTCTCATTTTCTGTTTTACCTTTGTGCTCCGGTGCATGCATTTTCTTTTCTCTCTGTTATGTTTCTCAAAAATGCAGGAATGAACTAAAGGAAAAGAGGGGGAAGGGGGTGAAACATATTTTGCTTCTAGTATTGAGCTCAAATTAAGTTTAATCCACTTTATTTGCAAATAATGCAATGTTCTGCTGATGGATTTTGAGCGCCTTGCTTTCATTTTCTCAGCTACCAAACGGTTCACCGGGGATGTGTCATTTAGTACTGAAAGGCAATTTCTTTGAAAGCATTCGTTGGTTCAAATGGGAAAGGGTTGTGGGAAACGGCTTCTTAGCTTATAATCAGAACCATTGAAAAAAATGTTTGCTGTGAATGGTATATGTGCCGTTTTTATTTCTGGTTTCTATACTGCTGGGGAATTTTACTGAAAGTAGAATACTCATAGTTGAGAGTCCTTTTTTGGGTAAAATTTCACTGTTGACTGTTGAGTAACGTAGACATGCAAATAAGAATTTAATTGGTTTTTTTTTTTTTTTTTTTTTTTTTTNGGTTTTTTTTTTTTTTTTTGCTTTGTTAAAAACGTATTCTACATAACCACATTATAACAAGACAATTATGTATTAACCCAAATTGTGCGAGATGATCTTCCTTAATTTTTTATCACTCTTTATATGTAAATACCATAATTTGTGGTAACTTCTAGCCAATAATCAATGCTTTGTCCTGTTTCTTTTTGAGGTATCTTCATTTCTGAAAGATTAGTGTATGTGATCGAGCAATAACAGCTTCTGTTTTTCTTGTCTATTTCTGCACTGTAATATTCTGAAACAGGATATCACAAATATGAAGGACTCTTGGTTTTTCGACAAGAATTTTAGTGGCCTTTCAGATGAAATATTTGATGATGCCATGAAGCTTCTTGATTTCCCGCTGGAAGATGTGGAAAATAATTTTCCGGAAGAAGATTGGGATGCTCAACTGAAACACCTTGAAGAGCCATCTTTTGATGTTTTCTCAGTGCCTCCGTATGGGTTGTCTGATAGTACTCAATATGACAATCCAAAACTAAAACTTGGAAGGAGCTTCTCAGCTGTGAGTGTTCTGTCCTCAAATGCAAACTTATGATTGTCCCTTCACTGAGTAGTTATTTATAGAGAAAGTAAAAATTTTGTGCACCAAAATTTGAAGTTTTGGCAAACCATTTACCCGCTTTTATTATGTGAAATTGAAACCAGATTGGAGACATCTATTTTGTTTTGATGTTGAAGAACACAATTTGATTAAGTTAGTTCCTGTGTTCAGTTACTGCCAATGCTGCTTTGTTAATGGGGGATGTGTAGCTGATTGTACTTATAGTATGTGATTGGAAGTGAGGATAAAGAATAAAATCTCGTATTTATCATATTCATAGTATTAGTAGTTACTATAATGGTAAAAGCTTATCTGACATGGTTCTAAAATTCAAATTTATATTTGTTACTACTCCTTTTTTTTTCTGGGGGGTATATGTTACTACTCCTATATATTATATGGGATATCAGAACAAATTATGGTACTATAACATAATAGATGAAAAAATTTGCTTAGTAAGTTTGGATTGACTCAAAAGGGCGGGAGGCACTGTATCACTCTGCCTGCAGCACTGAGACTTGATGTGTCAAAAGTGGGAAAACTGTTCAGGGGGTTGCAGAAGCTCCAAGTCTTGGTGTACATTTTCTGATGGAGGTAGGATGTCCTTGAATAGAAGAAGAAACAAATAGGTTGGAAGTGAGGCTAATCGGAGGGTGGAGAACCAAATGTCTTATTTATCATCTGTTTAATTAGTAGTTACTTTGACGATAGAAGTTTATCTGACATAATCAGGCTATAAGATTCAAATTTATTTTTGTTTCTGCTCATATAAACGTTTCTGAAAAGTTAATTTTATTTAATACAAGGTCATGCACTTCTTTTCTCTCTGTCTTGATGAAATTCTTCTTTATCAAAAAATTAAAAATTAATTAATATAAGATATGCTTAAATTGTTTATTACTTGGTGGTATTTATAAATTTTTGTTCAGAAGAGATCCGATAATGTGGATTTCTACTATTTAATTAATTTTTAATAGTATTTTTTTTGTTATTTTTAATTTTTAGTTATTTTGGTAGTTTTAAAATATAATAATTGATACCACCAAAAAAATTTATGTCCAAAAGCTCTCAATGCATTGGTGCCTATGCTTCATTTTAGGGGTTCACTGTTTTGTTCAGAAAGTCAGGAAGTTCTGATAACAGTGATTGGATGATGCGTGGAAGTTCTTAGATATTTTGATTGGCAAAGGAATGGAATGCAAACATGAAAACGTAAAATTTATTTCTGTGGTTCCTTGAAAGTAGATGAATTGATTTTTATTTTAGGTGTGTTTTTTGGCTTGTACTTGGTAAATGAATGGGTTACACCATAGCGAATAGCTCTCCCCTTGCCAAAAGCCCTCCTGTCTCTGCATGCATCCAAATTCACAAAATTTGTGCTTTTGGCAAGGAGGGTGATACAACAAGGGTATTGGCTGATCACGGATCTTAGGTATCATGGCAAGAGAACAGAATAAGTTGGACCACACAGTTTGTCTAATGACCCGATCCTAAGAGGCAAGACTATGCAATGCAACATAGCAAACAGATGCATGTAGTTTGAGTAACTGACTGTTCTTTCCTTGATATGATGATAAAATTTTACTGCATCTGATGATTGAGCAACATACTGAATATTTTAATACCTTTCATGTAATGAGCTCTACAGAATTCACATGTAATTGTTGGAAGGAATGAAGTACCTATGTTCTGCTGTCTTATTTTTTTGTACTATAAGGAATTGTATCTTTGTTTTTTCAGCTAATTAAACATGCTTATTTCTGTTGCATCTGATTATGTTCTCTTTTCTGTGGTTTTGATTATTTGGTTTTGCAGTGTAATGAGATTTCTCCAATAAAACAACAGACGGAAACTGTGGGATTCACTTATACCAAATGCATTCCCAACCCAAATGTCTCTTCCAATGGTAAAGACTTGCACCTGTTCCGGACCTACAGCCCAGTTTCAGTTTTTGAAAGCAGCAGTTCTTCCTCAGGTGAGAATTGCTTCTTTGATCTACCTGTCATCCCAGTAAAGGGTGCTCGAAGCAAACGTCGACGACTCTCAAGCTTCAGTCCTCTGTTCTCGATTTCTTTCATCTCTAGGTCACCAGCTTTGCAAAAATCTCAAAGGACAGTGGCCTCTGAACTAGACTTAGAAACACAGCTTAACGGCAAGTTACTAAACAGAGTCAAAAAGAAGCAGAGGAAAAAGGATCTCTCCCTGCTTTCAGGTCCTATCGAGATGAAGAGATCCTCATCACAAGAGTCAGTTGTGTCCAGAAAATGCATGCATTGTGAGGTGACAAAAACCCCACAATGGAGGGAGGGCCCCCTGGGTCCAAAGACCCTTTGCAATGCTTGTGGCGTTCGATACAGGTCCGGTCGCCTCTTTCCTGAGTACCGGCCTGCAGCTAGCCCCACTTTTGTAGAATCACAGCACTCCAACTGCCACAAGAAGGTCATAGAGATGAGAAACAGAACCATCCAGGTCCGGGGGGCTGTTAGGGGTTCTATGTTGACTTCATCATCAAACATTTCGGGAAATTTTCTAGGATAATATTATGTTTTATTATACTGACAGAGAAACGCTAGTCCTAAACAGGATCCTCCGTGTTTATTGTTCTTGTTTTAATGTTATATTGCTTTAGCATCATTTTTTTTCATGTAAATGATGGAATAAGAAGGTAGTAGCACAAGATCACTGCATGTTAGACAGGAAAATCCAAGAGAGGAAGATACTTAGGTGGGTGCTTATTCTTTTCGAGAAGGCGTGCATGAGCGAAGCAATGAAGTAAAGTGGGATTAGTGGAACTAGCAACCCAGCCATAGGCCTGATTCAATGTAGTAAGCTTCTCATGTTTTTTAAATGTTTATCCGTGTTTGCAGTGGGATTTTGAGGTTGATTTGATATTCCATGCTTATGTATGATAGTTTTCTTACTCTCGAGTAGAAACTTGTGTAGTTCTCCTAGTTTGATTACAATTTTCTGTCGTTGAACGGACGGATAATCTGGATTAGTGAGAAACGGAATAAAATTTCAGTTAAAAGCTCGACAATCATTATAATTGGATGTGATTAGCAGAGAACTTTTTGGATGGACACGGTGCACCAAGTTAATGGGTGCAAGGTTTAGTGATACTTTCAGCTTCTCTTTACTTAGAAATTGTATGGATACATGCACTATGTCCGTCCAAGAATTCATCTATTTCTGAATTTATCCTACTTTCAGCTCTCGTGGTTCAGCTGCAGATCTTCGGAAAATGATGTTATGTGGAAATTGGAATTGTACTATTTCATTCATCTGTAAGTTAAGAATTGCATCACCACGTTCGAATTGGCTGATCATTGTATCTGTCAATAACTAACACTAGCTGGGTCAATCTAACGTGCCAACTATAAAGTGGACTTGTTAGCCCAAATCAGAAAACAGACCGTGATTCATATTGAACACCATAAGAATTGCAGATACAGCCCATAGTTGAAATTCATGGCGGAAACGGGTCCATATTAAATTAAATGGGCTTGGGAGCTCCATCTTCTTTTGAAACTTCATCTAATCGGTGAACAGGGAAGGTTCCCAACACTTAAAGGGCTACCTTTGGATATTTCTATTTCTTTGTGAGGAGGGACCTTTTCAAAGTCTATGATTAACATTCACACGAAGAAATTAGCTAAATGACTAATTTTTTTGGTAAACTACAGGGCAAAAGCCCAACAAACAGAAAAACTACAACAAGATACTCCTATGCAGAGCTACACCAACAGCGTCTTCCATGAGCACCTATTGCAAGCCAAGAGGAGGATCCCAGAACCAGTCAACCATGAAACCACCCGAATGCGCATCCTTTGCAAACAAATCCGCACATCTGTTACCTTCTCTACAGACGTGTTTGACCACCAAAACCCAACTCCACTGCATCATGTCTTTAAGTTATTGAATGAGAGGAAAGTAAGGATGGAATCTGTTATGACAATGGTACAGGAGATGAATGCTACACTGCGAGTCACACTCAACTACCACCTTCCGAGCACCCAAATCCCAAGTCATTCGAGTCCCATAAACTAGCCCCCACAACTCAGCTTTTGTAATGGAACCTTAACCCAGGTTGCACTTAAACCTTGTAATAAACAAGCTTGAAGCATCACAAGCTAGACCTCCATAAGATGCATACTAAGTATCAGCAATCATAGAGCCATCAGTGTCAACTTTAACCTAACCAACATCAGGGAACTGCCAAGAAATAAGAGAGGAAACTTTAGGATTTCCATGCAACCCATGCTTGCCACCTTCCAGGAAGCCACTAAGCTCCTTAAACCTGCCCATCACTTGAAATACCAGATCATTGCCCTCCTGAGCACCATCGTCAAATAAGAAGGCATTTCGAGATTGCCAAACCGCATGCAGAGCAATTCCAAAAAGTTTATCCCAACCATGCATAATATTTCCCCATTCATTAGATAAATTACCAGCGAGCCAACCCTTACCATCAAGTGCAAAGAAAGAGTTCCACGCCCTTCATTTAACCAAACGTAGCCAAAGACGAAGAATCTTCTCACAATCCCTAAGAGCATGCATAATACTCTTGTCGTCTTTACCACAGCGAGAACACACAGAATCAACAGCCAAATGACGTTGAAATCTAGTACTATTAGTGAGTAAACTATCATGAAAGATAAGCCAGAAATCGTCTTAATCCTTTGGGGACCCTCCCATTTCCAAATTTTTTTAAGGAGAGAATAGGAGTTTCCCGAAACAGTACCATTCAAGCAACCATAAGCATATTTAATGGAAAAATCCCCATCATGGGAAAGAGCCCACACAACCAAGTCCTCTCCATTTTGAACACTGGGAGGCTTTACAATTGCAATACGATCGCAAACATCATTAGGCAGCAAGGCAGAGAGCTTCTGCCAGTCCCAACTACCCTTAGACGTTATAAAATGGTCCACCGTATCCTCTTTGGCATTGTTATCTAGCTGCGAACAAGTCAATTGGTGGAACGGGGGAAGTCCATGAATTCACTTATCATACCATAAGTTAAGTTGCTGACCATTGCCCAAACGCCACAACAGATGCTCCTCTGACTTTGGCCAAGACGTACAGACCCCTTTCTAAAGATTAAAACTGGGGTTCCTAGCCTGGACTGTAGGAAGTAAATCAGAACCACACTTATATTTGCTACAAAGAACACGAACCCACAAATTATCACGCTTATTTATCAAGCCCCAACCTACTTTCATCATAAAGGTTGTGTTAATATGCTTGAAATGTCGTACACCCATCCCCCCATGATCCTTCATACTACAAACTGTATTCTAATTAACGAGATTGATTTTTCTATGCTCCTATGAGGATCCCCAGAGAAAACCTCTATTTAACTTGTCAATTTCCTCACAAGTACTAGACAAGGGGTTTGCATGACATAGACAGGAATGGTTAAGATAACAGACTGGGATAATGTAAGCCTACCTGCAAAGGAGAAGGATTTAGCTTTCCAACTACTCAACCTGCTCATAACCTTCTCTTTGATATAACTGAAAGAAGCCTTATTACTCCGCTTATGGATCAAAAGAACCCCTAAGTACTTCCCCAAGTCACTAGTAATTACAAATCCCAAGTAACTAGCAATTTCTTGCCCCCTCAGATGATTAACATTCTTGGAAAAACAAACCTTAGTTTTCTCAAGACTAACTTTTTGCCCAGAACTATCGCAAAAAATCTTAAGACAGCGATTAATAATCTCAGTCTGCTCTAATGAAGCTTCTCCAAAGAGAAATAAATCATCAGCAAACATAAGATGAGTTAGAGGAGGCCCATGTTGATTGAGAGATAGTGATTTCCAAAATCCCCCAGAAACTATAGAATTAATGAAATGAGACAGGCGCTCAATGCAAAGCACAAAGAGATAAGGGGATAAAGAATCACCATGGCAAATACCCTGAGAAAGAGAAAAATCTCTGTAGTAGCACCTCCCCAAACCACATTCATAGAAGCTGTAGAGATGCAATGCCAAATGAGATTAATAATGTCAATACCGAGATCCAAGTCCTGCAGAGTTTCTCTGATAAAATCCCATTTAATTCTGTCATAAGTTTTCTCAATATCAATTTTAATGGCCATAAAGCCTTTCTTCCCTTTCCGAAACCGCATACTATGAACAACCTCTTGAGTAATAATAACATTATCTGAGCCCTGACGCCCCGGAATAAAACTACACTGATTCGGAGAAATAATATAGCGCATAACTTTTCGTAACCTAGTAGCAATAATTTTAGTAATCACTTTATGAGCCACATTACACAAACTTATAGGTATGAACTGTTTAATATACTCCGGATTATCTACTTTATGAATGAGAGTAATCAGAGTACTATGAATAGCCTTCTGAGGGTCTTCAAAAACTTGTTGAACGAGAGAAAATAAAGAGGGGCCAACTACATCCCATTGGCTTTGAAAAAAATAGGGCATGAAGTCCATCAGGACCCGGAGCTTTCAAACCCCCCATATTGAAAAGCGAAGACTTGACTTCTTCAAAAGTAACCTTAGCTTGCAAATTTGTTAAATCTCTTTCTATAATTTGGGGAAAGCAACTTGAAATTAAGAAAGGAATGAACACCCCGTCATCATGGTAAAGATTCTTGAAAAAAGAGGTAGCCAACAAACGGATATCTCCTTCATCATTTTGAAGCGCTGTTATTTTATTCCTGCGACGTCTCATAATAGTGGTACCATGAAAATATTTAGTATTTTGTCACCAAACTTAATCTATTTGCACCGAGACTTTTGAGCCCAAAGCAGTTCTTCCTCTCTAAGAACTGTTTCATAATCCCTCCAAAATGTAGCTAGTAAACACTCAAGAAATAAATTAGGACCCATACTGAGCTTTCTGTAAATACCTTGCAGGGGATTATGCAACCACTGTTTTCTCCGAGTTATATTCCCAAAGCCTTCAAAATTCAACTTCTTAATAGAAGTAGTAAAATTCTCAATATTAGTACCTCAAGATTTTTCAACTCCCCAAGCCTGTTTGACCAAACCACCAAAGCTTTCATGGAGAAGCCAAGACGCAATGAATTTAAAAGGCTTATTACCTATATGACCCTCCCTATTACTATCAAACCGCACTCACAAGGGATTATGATCTGACTTAAAATGTGGGAGATGAACAACAACCGCTTCTTCAAAAGCAAGCCTCCACTTCATGTTATGAATAACTCTATCTAACCTTTTCTTTACACCACCTCTTTGCCAAGTAAAATTAGCTCCCTGAAAGCCACCATCAACTAGATTACAATCATGAAGACAATCCCTAAAAGCTCGACAACTACCCAAACGGACCTCAGCGGCCCCTTGCTTATCTGAATGGTGAATAAGAGAATTGAAATCTCCCGCCACACACCACGGCCCGAAAATCGTATCCTTGATAAACCGAAGTTCATGCCAAAGCTCTTCTCTCAAGCTTGGGGTTAGGTTACCATAAACTATTGTCAACAGCCAAGGATTTTCAACATTGAAGCCAACCTGCATATGCACCAGCTACTTATGAAAGTGAAGCACCGAGACCTGCCAAATTGTAGAATCCCAAAGACACCAAATACCTCTTGAGAAGCTGCTAGCTTCAACTCGAAACATGGAGTCCAGCCCTAAGTTTTTGCTGAACGAATCAGCCATCTTCCTACTGATATGGGTTTCTAACATGGCGATAAAAGAAATACGGTAGATGCGAACCACATCCTTGAAGTGACCCAAGAACCCAATACTTCCAGCACCTCTATAATTCCACACTAGCATGTTAGGTTTTAAATCCATAAAATAATATTAGAGAAGAAAGAGAACCAAAGCAGTTGCACCTAGCAACATTAGATAATTTTATCACCCGAAGAGGAGACAAAACGATTGTTTTGCGTGCATAACTCATAAGGAACATGTCTATCATCCAAACCAGCCTCTTTCTTACTAGCACCAGAGCTTAATCTCGAATGTAACTTTGGATCTAGAAGTTTGCGTTGAACTACCTCACGAGTTCGTCCTTCCTCTAAAACTGGGTAGTTCGAAGAAGTGGGGACAATCGAAAGTTCTTCCGAACATCATACACATGCATTATGTCTTCCTTTGTAACAGGATTTAAAGTTCTTAAAATAGCTCTATACTCAGGTTCATTAACCTTTATCCGCTTCTTAGACTGAGAGTTAGTTACAACCTGCTTGCCAATGTTACCATGCTAATTCTCTTTATCGAAACCGAGAGCTTTATTTAAACCAATAGTCTTTGCTTTAATGACCCCAGATGAGTTATTCTTATTACGTTGCACAACTAAACGGGGCTTGCTTTGGTTATTCGGCCTAGAGAACTTACTTGGCCCAGTACAGTTATTGAGAGACGATTGATACATGAAGATTTCTTTCCCTGCATGGTCAGATGTCGACATTGAATATTGCCTAGCGCTCTTACCCACTTGTTCAGGAATATTTCCTAAATTATCTATATTAGCTGGTTGCACGTCATGGTCATTACTTAAAATATCAAAGCGAGACCCACCCAAACTTACTTCCTTATTAGAGCCCAAAACCGTAGGAGCACTTTGTTGAAGATCCTTCTCTATCACCTTATCATTGGTTTTAACTGCCTCTAATTTTCGCCGCTGAGGTCTCTGAACCAGCATCCATTTCCCAAAAAATAATTAGGACTCCCCTCCTTGTTGCCTTGAATATTGTTAGGTGCTCTATCACCATGATTCTCCGTCATTGCAAGGATAATGGGAATATCCCCCCCACTGGCATGCACCGGAGCTTGAGTATTCACCGCAACTTCTCCTGGAACCTCCAGAGGGTGGCAAACCATGCAAGAGTCACTGCGATGACCATATTTACCACACTTGAAGCAAACTAAGTGAAGACCTTCATACTCAATGAAAATTTTCCTACCATATAACATAAACTTAGGAATTAAACTACGTCTTAAATCAATCTCAACACAAATCCTAGCAAACTTTCCCCTAGATAATTATGAAGTGAGATTATCAACATGCAAAGTAGTGCCCAACATGGAACCTATATGCCATAAGAACTTATCATTGTGAAACTCAATAGGTAACCCAAGAATACGGATCCAAACCACTACTCGTTTAACCTGCATGTCAGAAGGATCAAATAACGAACGCCATTGATGAACTATCAAGTAATGGTCAACCGAGGACCTTTAGTAAGAACAAAACACATATCACTGTGGTTTGAAAAGGTCACGAGAAAGTGATCCTCGTTGAGATCAACCACCCTGATCAAACCATTTTTCTCCCATATTTTTTGTAATCTGTTTGTCATCATCTGAATCCTTACTCTCTTCCCTAAAAGACGAACAATCAAGGATTGCCTCCAAGGCCTGCAATACTCCTCATGTTCCTCCGGCGTCACCTCTATCGATGGGCAAGGGTTAAAAGGAATATCCTCCCCTATTGATACGTTATCATCCTCGCTCCCGTACAAGAGACTCTCCTTTGCATCCCTAGTATTCCATGGTGAAGCTGCCCCTCTCTTACTGCTATATGAATCCAACAACATATCCTTATACGAGGTGGAGGCACCCTTTGGGCTTTTCCCCAAAGCCTCATCCTTTCCGAGATCAATAAGTGTGTCTAGAACAACCTTTGAATCACTCACAACTTGTTGCACCAGCAAACATTCACTCGCAACTTTCATATGATTAAACTCTTCATCAGAGAACTCACTATCCTCCAGCACCCTATCCTCCATAGTTGTTTCCTGGCGCGATAAAGATGTTTTTGTGACTTTTTTACAGGACCTAGCCCTCAAATCCTCCTCGTCCAATGACGGCGGAGGAGGAAGGTTACCTAACTCGCTCTCAGCACCTGATGCACTCCATACCTCCAGTTAAATGACTATAATTACATTAACTATTTTGCATTGAACTTCAATTAAATATTTTATACTGTTACAATTTTATGTCAACTCATACACACACGGGTTAACAGTTGCTAAACCCTTTGAAAATTAAATAGATAATCAGATTTTGTCATAGAGGCCGCCGCCTACTTGGATCGAAAGAAAGGAGTTGGTATGGAAATCACTATTAAGATTTCAAAGAGCAATATGGCTATGACATTAGCATTAGTATTANGAAATGGGTAAGTTTGTTAATTACCAAAGTGTAGGGCAAGTTTTATAATTCCCAAATCTGGATTCCCTTCTAATATTTAACCGGTTCCCTTTCTAATTAACCAAGACAAAACCTGCAAAAACAGAGAAAATATCAGAAAAGTCCCATCAGGGGGGTGTAGGATAGCACTGCCCTTAGTATTATTATTATTAGGGATGTAGGGTACCCTTGATGTTTTAAAAAGTAGAAACGTAAAACAAAAAGAATAATACAGAAAATGTGTTAAAAAAAAATAAATTAAAATATAATAGTTTCAAAATTCTTTTAAAATTTGAAAAATATAAACTCAAATTCTATTAATATTTGAAAAATATAATTCATACTGAATAATTTAATTTTTTAAATTTTTTATAATAATATCAAAATTATTTTACCTTAAATTTTCAATAGAAAATTTTTATTTTTATTTTTTCCCTTTTCATATAATTTGAATAGCTTAGAATCCCCTCATTATTATTGTGACAGACACACTGTGGTCACGTGCAACCATTAAAGTATGACTTAAAACTATTGGACATCTTGTTGACTCTAATGCTACGTGGGTTCGTCGCTGCCAACATGGACATGACATGTCCTTTTACTTTAATTAATGCAAATGTGTTGTTAATGGTCCTGGTCCTGGTCTCGCTCCTGTGTGCTGTGCTCCTCTCTTGCTCCCATCCCCGCCACCTAATAATGCCCACTAATTTAATGACCACTCTAGCTCTTATTCAATTATCCTATTCCTATTCCTAAACCTAAACCTAAAGGTAAAGGTTTAAGCGGTCCTAGCCCTCAACCTGATTGAATGGAATCTGAATGAATTACGAAAGTACACATTCATTAACACCGAAGTGGCATTTTTCATCAAATCCTCCATAACTTCAACCTTTCTGTCTCGAGACACCAACATTCCCAATTCCTTTTCAACACCCTATTCTATTCTATTCTATATATGGGATTGTCACGTAGATAAACTATTTACTGTTTCTACTTCTGTTTATAAAGTCAATTAGTTATTTCATGTCAGACTTTTCGGTGGTAACTTCAATTCAATTTGGTTAGCTTGTACTTGCTTCTTGTTCTGATTCAATTCTATCTTACTCGGTGAGTATTATATTATCACTCTCTTTTTAGGGATGATAGTGTCATATTTTCTTTAATTTAATGAGTTTAGGTGAGACTCATTTAATAATTTTAGTATTATTACAAAAATTTTAAAAAATTAAGTCATATAAGGATGTGC
>QAOA01008473.1:1013561-1155699 GCA_003255065.1 Cercis canadensis
TTTTTTTTTTCTATTATAGCTTTTTTATATTTTATAAAAAAATTGTGTATTTTAACATATAATGAGTAACTTAATTTTTTAAGATTTTTACAATAAAATTAAAATTACACTATAAATTTCATTCACTTGAGAGAGAATATAACACTACCACCTAGAGTTGATAGCATATAGCCCTCACCTTATTTTTAATGCCATTTACCCTCTTGGTATTGCAGAGAATATATTACTCCAGTATACTATTCTGGGTTTCATTGCATGCTGAGGACAAACTAAAAAATTTAGAATTAATTGAGGTCACTAACGCATTAATCTGATTTTTCTACAATTTTTTTTTTTACCAGATCCCATTGATTAAAATGTTGGTATTGGGTTGTGTTGGATGGGCTGGGGTCCAAATAATGAATGAAGGATAAAAAAGAATGTGAAAAAAGGAAGGTTATTGCCTTGCCTTATTGGTAAGACAAGTTGGAAAGAAGGCGTGATCCGACATGCTAACTCCTGGAGGAAAAGACATGCTCTTATGTCTTAAGTCTCCTGTGAAACAACACGTGCCAAGTCATCATGTGATGGATCATTAAACTTCATTGACACTAGATATATGGGGTGTCCTTTTGGCATGTTTGGATGCCGTCCACATTTGTTTGCTCCTTAACATACACATACATATACACGTGGCTTTTCATCCAACACTCAAATCAAAATTCGCAACCACCGACCGAGTTAAAACAAAACCTCACATCAGAACTCGGGGTGTGTTTTGTGTTGAACTCGGCCGAGTCAAAGCCCCCTTCAGTTGAGGCTTCACTTGACAACTTGACAGACACAACACTCGTGAAAGACAAATTACCCACCCCCACAGTTATATTTCTCAGGTCCGTCCGTAACAGAGAACACAACGACAGAGATTCCTGAGAGAGTGAGAGTGATCCCATTCCCATCTTCATCATCATTCATCAACCTCAACATGAACATGAAAGTGGGTCCACTCCTTTCATCATCACATCCCAGCCAGCCCACAACAGTTAGATAACCCTTCTTTGATGTTGCCACGCGTCCAACCTGCAACCACTGCCAGGTCAACCACCACCCTCCATCATAGTCCATCCCTCTCCCTCTCCCTCTCCCTCTCCCTGGTTCTCTCTAGCTGTCATAAATACAAGTTTTATTAGATAGTTTCATTCTCAGGCTCAGCACTCGGCCACCGCCATTATCTCTCTCTCTCTTTCTGACAGTTGCAGGAAGCAAAGAAATGGGAGGAGAGAGAAAGTGGGGACTACTTATGCTGTAGACTATGGTGGTGTGGTGTGGTAGATGCTAGATAGATAGATAGATGGGTCATGGGTTGTGGGGGTAGGGATGTCATAACTCATAATCCAACTGGTAAATGGGTACACATAGCTCCAAACAACGACAATGGATGCACTCAAAGTTTCATCAATTATCACTGTCAGAGAAAGTGACTCGCTTTTTGGTTTCTTGCTTTTCCTCGTGGCCTGTTTCTGTTTCGGACAGTGACTATGGCGTAAGTTAATTTGTCAATTTCTGGGCACCCAAATTCTGGTCGGGTAGGTCCGATTCAACCATGAACCTTGTCAGAAACAGACAAACCCCACTCTTGGAATAGGAATATGCTATTTTATCTTAACCAAAATAGATTGCATTGCTTTGTGATACATATCATAATAATAATAGTAATAATAACAATATGCATCTGAAATAAAATTTGGTAGGTGGGTGGAATCAGGAGTGGAGGAGCAATTTTGCTTTATTATTTTTATTTATATTTATATTTTGAGCTGGGCTTGGGTTATGCATGTTTTCATGTCTTTAGACACGGGGCATCAATTGAAATGAACAACTTTTTACCCCTCAAAGTGTAGTGTTGTATCTGGCTGATTCTGCAGAATCAGAATCAGAATCAGAAAGAGAGAGGGAGAAAAAGGAATCGTGCTTAATCCAGAAAATGGTCAATTCCATTAAATTAAAGGACCACAGAGAAAAGAAAAGTAGACCAGAGGGACAATGCAACAGTCGCCACCCGAAAAAGGCCCTACGCATGAGATGAGGTTTGAGTACAGAGTAGACTGGTTGTGTGGGACGGCAAAGAGGGACATTTGTTAAAGTTATGGCCTTTGAGCACCAAGATAAGATAGCTTCAAGGAGGGACTTTACAATTAATTCTTTATAGACCAGCATTGATGTTTGGTCCATGTGTGATGTGTCCATGATTTCATCTTTCATGTCTTCATTGTGCCGATGTTGTGTGTCGGTATCAATGTTGATTCTTAACCAACCAATCCAATTCTTTTTCCAAACCACATCTTTTCGCCTGGTTTTATCAACCATTTTATTTATATTCATGTTGTTGTTTTCTGGATTTAATTATAAGGGTAGTAATATACTGATTCCTCGAATGGTTTTAATAAAATATATACATTGATGTTACAAGTTGGTACCGACGTTGTCGTTTCACCCAAACGGCATATAATTCATAGCCATTGAACATTATTGGTTTAACTTTAACCAGCTGTGCTGACGGCCTTATCAATTTCTACTCACTTGGTGAAAATCTAATGGTTCCACAATATTATAAACGCCTTGCGCCCTTGATAATGTTTCTATAAATCGGCTATCTATCGTTCTTGTTGGTGTTTTCCTTTGTACCTAGACTTTTTGTCATCGTACCTAGCTACTATATATATATATATATATATATGCGTGTGTGTATATGTGTGTACGTATAACCAAACATACATTTTGCTTTCATTTGAAGCTTTATTATTGATTCATGCGTTATCAATTTCGAATTGGTGGACCAAATATTTTCAGGATCTCACAAATCACAATTTCAGGCCTCAAGGGGTGCCCTTATTAATATTACTGTTCCTTTTTTCATTCAGGAGCTAAAGAAATTAGGTGGATCTAGTCCCCCAAGAAAAGAACAAGATAAGCTTTCCATGTGCTGTGATTTGTCACTACACAAGCCGGGTTTTCGCGAATCAAATCTTGGCATGAAGGGCAAGTGCCGTCTTGGTAGCATAATCACCAATCAATTAGACAAAAGCTAACTTTACCCTTAGAACAGGTCATTCTCATCTCGTTTTGTTGCTATCAATGTCCTTTAATATGTGACATTATCACCCATGGCTTTTCCTACGTAGTGCCTACCATTTAATCACTCACAAACATACAACAAACGACATCAGAGTAGCATTAATTAATATGTCAGCGTAAGAGAAACAAACCCAATTCTCTAAAACCACTTCCATTCATTCCTCTCTTCTAATGCAAATGGAAAACTAGGATATTCGATTAATAAAACAATTTAATCACGCTTTCAAAAGTGTGCTTTGTCCATCTTAGCTCTTAAGTCTAAGTCTCATGGAATTGGCATGAGTGATAATATATCAATTTCTGTTTCTTATTTTTCAGCTTAAGCAGGACATTTTTCTTTCATGAAATTTTCCTCAGGTGGTGTTTTTCACCATGAGTCGGAGAAACTAGAGATAAAAAAAAGCGTTTGGTAAGTGTGACTGAAGAGGGATGAGTCCACGTCCACCTAAGAGCAACCATTTCCACAAGGACCGCTTTCCCTTTAGCTTCATCCGACCAAAAAATCGCTTCTCTGACCAACACTCCCACGACCCTTGTAGCGCGTGTACTACACACACTTACGAATCTTTTTGTTTTTTATTTAAAATTTTCGTACTATTTGACAGGGTCCTACTCCTGATTCGTGATTAACTGATCTTTATGTTAAATCCAATGGGCTGGCACTGGCACTGGCACTGGCACTGGCTGTGGCTGAGAACAAGTTTCTTTGTCTTTCTTCTTAATGCTTTGTCAGCGTATGTTATATTATGACTGCAAGCATGTTCAGAGTCAGAGAGCAGTGCTTTAATTAATTAATTAATTAATTACCGCTGCGACTTATAAACTTACCTTACCTCTGCTTCCTGTTGCTGTTGCTGTTGCTGGGACAAGAGTTCCCGAGTTTAAACTTGAAACTCGCGATATTTTCTGACATGATACCGTGACATAAAGTTAATTACTATCTTTATCATTCATAAGCCTTAAAATTCCATTATCTATTGATTTAATTATTTATTATTTAGTAATAATATATATATATATATATATATTGTTTGGTCCTAGAGGACTTGTAGTTGTTTGTTTTGTTTAGGTTCCGCAGAGTGTCCATGTTTGTGTGTGTTGGGAGAGAAAAGTTGTTTTAAGATCTGAAAACAAACAAAAGATAAGAGCAAACAAAATCAGGTGAGATGATGGTGCCTGTTACTGTGGGAGTAGGACAGATTTTATTGTAGTAGGGATTCCTGCTGGTTAAATTGATGAAAGCTCACTCATGTTTCAGATTTTGCAAAGCCTTTTGAGTAAACAAGAAGCAAAAACCACTGGGAAAATTCAGCAAGACGTTGAGACTTAGAGAGGGACAGATTTCAGTCTACCTGTACCACTCTGAAATTGGCTTTATCTTCAACGGTGTTTTCTGCTGCCATGCTTGCGTTCAAAGTCTGAGTGAGCATGCTCGTCTCTGAATCTTCATCTTCTTCATCGCTGTTAATGGTGCCATAAGAATGAAGGAATTGGAAAGGACATCACGCAACCTCTATAGGCTGTAGAGGAATGAAAGCTTTTCTTTTTCTTGGGGAGAAGATTTGAACTGTGAAACCAATCGAGTTCTCTGGGACACATTTTCACTCCATTTCATTCTCCTACTTTGCGGTGCGTAAGAAAGGTAAAAGATTTTCCCTTTACTCTCTCTTATTGTTCTAGCCCTGTTCCAATAATTCCGTAAAATTAATGAAGTAGCTTCCTTTACCTCTGTTATTATTAGCTTCTGATTGTTCAACGCAATTTGGATCTCTCCCCAGCATTTACTGAGAATCAGAGAGCCACCCACCGGGGTATGAAGTAGAAGGGTTTAGTTGCAGCACAAAAAGGGGAAAAACAGGAAAGGAAGGAAGCTAGAAACACTGTTGGATCAGTTACCCTGTTGTGATCATCCCGGAATAATCTCTTTTTAAGACGCAATAAATGAAGGAAGCTGAGAAGAGCTTGGATCCGCAACTATGGCACGCTTGCGCTGGAGGTATGGTTCAGATGCCTCCCGTGAACTCAAAAGTCTTCTACTTTCCTCAAGGGCATGCCGAACACGCGCAGCCACAGGCCAACGTTGATTTTTCGGCCTCCTTAAGCTTAAGGGTTCCACCGCTCATTCTTTGCCGAGTGGCAGCTGTAAAATTCTTGGCAGACCCAGAAACTGATGAAGTTTATGCGAGGATAAGGTTAATTCCTTTAAGAAACTCGGAGGTTGATTATAACGATGATGGGGTTGTCGAGAGTAATGGATCTGAGAATTCTGAGAAGCCCGCATCTTTTGCAAAGACATTAACCCAATCTGATGCCAACAATGGTGGAGGGTTCTCGGTTCCAAGGTACTGTGCTGAAACTATATTTCCACGGTTGGATTACTCAGCAGATCCACCAGTTCAGACTGTGATTGCCAAGGACGTTCATGGTGAAACTTGGAAATTTAGACATATCTACAGAGGAACACCTCGTAGGCACTTACTGACAACTGGGTGGAGCACTTTCGTGAACCAGAAGAAACTTGTTGCAGGGGATTCTATCGTGTTTCTGAGGGCTGAAAATGGGGATCTCTGTGTTGGAATTCGTCGAGCAAAGCGGGGAATTGGCGGCGGATCAGAGGTCCCATCTGGGTGGAGCCCTGGTCCCGGTAATTGTGTTGGACCCTATGGTGCTTTTTCTGTTTTCTTGAGAGAAGAGAACAAGGTATTGCGAAATGGTTCAGGCCCTGGGGGCAATTTGAGTGCAAGAACAAGAGTGAGGCCTGAATCTGTGATGGAAGCTGTGAGACTTGCTGCGAATGGGCAGCCATTTGAACTTGTTTATTACCCAAGAGCAAGCACTCCCGAGTTCTGCATTAAGGCTGCAGCTGTGAGGGCAGCAATGAGAATTCATTGGTGCTCTGGGATGAGGTTCAAGATGGCCTTTGAAACTGAGGATTCTTCCCGGATTAGCTGGTTCATGGGTACCATATCTTCTGTTCAGGTTCTTGATCCTATACGCTGGCCAAATTCCCCATGGCGACTTCTCCAGGTACTATTTATTTAGTTTTACTTGAACAATCTATAACAGTTTATCTGTTTTTTTTACAAACTATGTTAATTAAATTAGATTTGGGTTTGATTTATGATTGTTCCACAATTGGCAAGTAAATATTTACAAACTGTTTGTTATGAATGAACAGGTTACTTGGGATGAACCAGATTTGCTGCAAAATGTGAAGCGTGTTAGCCCATGGCTGGTTGAATTGGTATCAAACATGCCAGTGATCCATCTCACACCCTTCTCTCCACCGAGGAAGAAGGCGCGGCTTCCACAGCACCCAGACTTGTCCTTTGACGGTCACTTTCCGATACCAACGTTTTCAGGCAACCCCCTTGGGCCAAGCAGTCCCTTGTGTTGTCTATCTGATAATGCTCCTGCAGGCATACAGGGAGCCAGGCATGCTCAATTTGGAATATCTCTTTCAGATCTCCACCTTGACAATAAACTGCACTTGGGGCTGCTTCCATCCAATGTTCAGCAGTTCAATGTGCATTCTGGGATTTCTAATGCCAATCTCATCAAGCATGAGACCACCAATGAAAGCTTGTCATGCTTGCTCACTATGGGAAATTCTAATAAGACTTTGGAGAAATCTGATAATGTAAAGAGACACCAGTTTTTGCTTTTTGGTCAACCAATACTCACTGAGCAACAAATCTCTCGAACCTGTTCTGTTGATGCGTTTTCTCAGAATTATAGTGGAAAAACTTCACCATATGAGGATAAAGACAAAGCGAAGTGCTTTTTTGGTAATTCTGAATCTGCACTTTCGCAGCAGTTTTCACCAGGGAAACCTTCTACTGCTGAGATTTCTTGGCAACTTGGCTTGGATACTGGTCATTGCAAGGTTTTCATGGAGTCAGAAGATGTAGGACGAACCCTAGACCTATCACGACTTGGTTCTTATGAAGAGCTATACAGGAGACTCGCCAACATGTTTGGAATTGAAAGCTCTGATATGTTGAACCATGTGCTCTACCGTGATGCAACAGGTGCTGTTAAACATACTGGAGAAGAACCATTCAGGTATCATTCTTTCTTATATTTGAAGTTTCAATTATCAATTTTTAGGATGCATATTACTTCCTCAGTTGTTTTCCCTGTGATTACATTGCAGTGATTTCATGAAAACAGCAAAACGATTGACAATTCTGACAGATTCAGGCAGCAAAGATATTAGAAGGTAAAGGAGGAAATGACCTCAGTATTACTAACCTTTATCAGTTTTTCCTTTCTATGTGTGCAAATGTGAATGTGGATTATGGGGTTAGGTCTATAATATGGTTTACTTAGCCTCTGAAGAAGGCCAATTGTTTTTTATTTTTTTTTGTAAATGTTCATCTGTAAGAGCTGAAGTCTGTTTTGCAGGACCTGGATTACTGGAACTCGGAATGGTGAACATGGATTAGATGCATCTAACAAGACTGGACCCCTCAGCATATTCGCTTAATATGTTGTGGGATCTGAGTACTCGTTGAAAGAGACATAATTTGCACTTTGTTTACTTATGGAGAAACTTAATATGAACTGAATCTTTATCATGCTTGGCATCTTTTCCTTTCCTTTTAAGTGTCTATATGTCCCGATTAATAATGATGGCTGTATTATGGAAATCATGGTGTAGCATTAACCAAGACCAAGATTTCCTTGTCATTAAGCGAGGTTACTTTTATTTGTGCAAACTATCATTTGAATGGCAATGCGGTTCTGAATTAACGTCTTAGAAGAAAGCTTGTATCTTAAAAATCATTCTAATTCCTATGGATTCATCCCTTAACGATCATCTTTAATGACCTTAGCCTAAGTGATTATTCACAAGATTAACTCAGGCATCTATCTCAGTGGAAACAAATAAAACAGGTTCCCTTTATAAAATGGTAAATAAATGAATTGATTACAAAAGAAGGAAGGATTGTGCCATGGAAAGAGAGATTAAATGTCTTTTTGGGACAGTGAGTGTTACATGCCATTTTAGTGAAAATAAGAAGAGGGTGTGTTAGGTGCCAATAATGTTAGAATAACTCTGTAGTGGGATCCAGTTCATTGAAAGGATTTAAATTGTCGGGTTTCCTGAATTTCTTGACTTTCTTGCTGGTGTGGCACTCAATTTTTATATGATATATATGCCTTGCCTTGCTAGGCTGCTATACTTTTTATGGTTTTCTTTTCTGTTTGTGCCTATTCTGGAACTTTGTCTTCTCTGGATTCCTAAGAAAATGACTTAGAATGATAGTTAATAACACAAACTAAAAGGTAAAAGGAGGAGTTTGTCTCTTCTCAAACTAAACTAGACTCATTGGACAAGATTTTTAAATGAATTAATATATACCAATTTTCACCATCCTATTCCTACCTCTACCCCACATTGAACTCTTTGACTTGTACCTCGTAAAATTTCAATCAAAGCCTAGAAACTCGAAGCACCTTTCCATTTAGAAGACCTTAAACATGGTTGTACCTAGAATGTTCTCCGTGTAGGTCCAGTGCCAACCGTGTCTTGTTTCCTTCTTCTCATAAATAATATTAAGCAACAACATCATTAGAATCACCATAATTGTCTTCTCTCTCTCTCTAGTGTGGTCTAAGAAAACAACTAAACTAGGTGAATTTTTTTTTATTACGTAATAGTAATAGGTTAGTGCCGTCCCTATCACGGATTCACAGTCAATTTTTATTTTTATGTTCAATCTTTAATTTCAGAGTGGAATTAATGGATCTAGTTGTTAGTTGGTAGCAATAGTACTGGTGTTTAAGTTTTGGTGTCAAATTGATAAATCAAGTTTACATGTGTAGTGTGTGTTGAGACTAAATTATTATAATTATTGTTGGGTTTGCTTAATTAAGAAAATAATGATTAGAATAATGGGCAAAGCAAGCTGAGTTGACTTTGAGGGTGAAGGTGTTCCAGAAGTTGGGATCTGAAAACCCAGAAAACATGATCTGGGTTTTGAACTAATTGTTCCGGCAAATTTGAGGTCTCCTCTCCTCCACTTTCTCTCTCACACTCTATTATCCAATACTAATAGTGCTGTGCTTGTGCACTGTGGATGGAGGTTCTGAAACTGAATTGAACGCTAGCTCAGGAGAGACAGGTGCATTACAATCCCAACAACAACCACCTTAATCTCTGTGTTTTGTTGAGTCCTAAGCAATAACCACACGTGGGAGTGGGACCAAAACCAATTCTATATTAAGACATTCACGTGCAACTCCCCTGCTGTGTCGCCGTTTTGATGGCCGGGCCTTTTGTTTTACCCATTTTAATGGACCCTGTTTTCTTTGCCGTTTTACATTTGACTCCTCACTCCACCTCTTTCTTTCCTACCACCTACGCCTTCAGTCTTTCCCTTCCTTACATTAGATTGAAGACAAAGAGGGCCTTGTTATACTTGAAAAGTGGCTCTCAATGTCTCATGTGCTTTAGTTTTTTCAAGTTGCAAAAATAGCATGATTGTAATTGAAGTAACACTGAGGAAAAGGATGATAATTGATATGCTTGGTAAGTCAAATGGTCAAATGAGGAAGCAATGGAAGTTTGTGTGAAAATAGGAGGAAAAGTATCGGGCATGGCAATCCCTTAGCAAATCACAAAATGCAAAGACAAAGAAAACACATTCCAAGGAGTTGAATTTTCTCAATTTCAGTTCCGAAGCCGTACTCTCAGGACCATGCTTTCTTTGCATCGGGATGGACACCCATCTTCCTAATCCTACTTCATTCTTTCACATTCTCATTATCCCCTTTCCCTTCCCTTTGCTATTCAATCTCACTTTTATTTTTGGAAAATTACATTTTATAAATTCTATAACTATTTACAGCTGTCATATACTGTATATCAATATCATCATCCAAACATCTTCTATTTTTATGCCTCACATCACAATCTTTTATTTCCTCATTTATTTATTTTTGTTCTAGTTCTCATTCCTCTTAGTATATTACCCTTGATTACTTGGTAAATCTAGTTGATATGATATGTGATCACAAGTGGATGAAGGGTGGCGAAGGACGATTTCTATGTCAGCGCCAGCGGAAGTCCACGTAATTTGCTCGACACGCACACAAGCAAAAGCGACAGAGATATGCTGAGATTGGCCTGCAGGCCCCACCAACCCCGTGCGGGTAGACCTCACTGCCCTTTCTTCTTTATTTTTTTGGTTTATTAAAATGAAAAATGATAATTTATTACAGGTGTACAGTGACGCTTACGTGTATAAAAAGATTCAAATCGACGCTACGTGGATGGGTCGTCGTATGACTCGTATCGTATTCTTACTCGTTAATGATGTCATTAACTTGATTTACCCTAATGAGATTCTCGTCTTCACTTTTCGCGAGAAGTTGCCATCTCCTAAAAAGTCCTCATCCTTTTTCAAATAAAAATGTTTATCTTTTAATTCTTTTTCTTTATTTACATATTTTGTGCAGAAGCAATATTCCAGCAACTCATAATTGTCGTTTTAGGGTAATATTAACTAACAATGAATATATAGTCAAAGAAATAAAAAATAAAAAAAAAATTCTATTTTACGTCTTCAGCTCAGGGGCAATCGCACTTTTACCCAATAGAAAGGCTAACAGTGAGAGCCACATCCAAGAAGTAAGAATTTAAGAAACATATAAGACGTTATAATAACTAGTATACTTTTCCGGTATGCTACTTTTTTTTGGGTGGTACCATTATGTTTCCTGCTTTATTAGAGAGTTATTTATGAGTTAGCACGATGGTCATTAGTGTCATAAAATTATCTTCAACAACAGATATTTGATGTTAAAGTAAGGACAGTCATTATGGGAATCTAAATACCATAACCCCTGCCGGTATGCTACCTTGCAGCTCCACAATGGCGGTCTAATCAACCCGTTGAAAAAGAATTAGCAATTGAGTGTCCGTTGAAACCAACTCTTACCAGTACTCAATTCCACAAACAAAACATTTGTATTGGATAAGAATAATGAGTTAAAGTGCACAACATATTGCAGACAAACATGTAATGGCCGCTCCCGGAGCTATAATTTGAATTTTGAAATAATACCCTACTTATACAACTCTTGTTGTTTATGATTACGTGTATCTGCATTACTGCGTAGTTGGTTCCTGAACTCAATTGGAAGATACTAATAGAATTATGCACAAATTATAAAATGTAACAGTTGTGAGAAACATTACTTAATAACTGACAGTGGCAATGACCCCAAATGCCGATGGAAAATATGTTAGTTGTATTAGTCAAGAAAGTTGTTATGGGTATCATGAAATGGCTTGGGACACCAGACAGTCAAAGCCATCATAATGCAACCCAAATTTTCAAAAGCTGGGGCAAGTGGTTTTCGGAAGGGTGGTGTTCTTCATCGGGTTTAGACTGCTAAGTGCTATCTCCATTCGGCTATAGGTTCTTGCCCTTCTGGGTAACCTGATAATTTTGAAGTTATCAAATAACCCCGAAATGGAATTGATTCCACTGTTATAAAACGCAGAAAAAAATTCGTAAAAGCACGAAACTGTAATGTAAAGGTCCATAAGCCACGAGGATGCATCTGCGTCCAGAGAAAAAGTAATTTTATAATCTCCTTTTTATCTGAGTCATTAAACAAAAACTCATCTCCTCACTTCAAGAAGAATGTATTCTATAGCTTTTTCATGTTTGTACATGCCTTACAGCTTATGGGACACGTCTCTCTGAATTTGTAAAAGCCTTGCCAATTCATAGATCAAATAAATGAAATAAGATTAAATATATCAAGTCAAATTAAATGCATATGATTGGAATTATCTCTAATTTCTCGCAAGACTTTCAGTCATTATACAGCATTTAAGAAATATCACTTCATAAAAAAAAATATACAACATAAACATGAAGCTCTTCCAAGTTTCATGTGGTTTTGAAACTATCAATTCAAATGCATAATACATCAATTTCAACTAAGATGACCAAAAAGGCGACGGGGTTAAGAATACGCAGTAAGGGCCGATACTAACCAGTTGTCAACTCAAGATGGTACAGTAGGAGATAGACTACTTGTTCTCAGCACACTGAGACAATAACCAACAATCTGTGGTGCATTTAGCAGTTATTCAAATTAGTATTAGTTTTCAGTTCCAAAACACTGCGCAACCTAGGATCCAGTGATCAAACATAATCGAGGTATATTTCAAAGGACTTCTTAATAGACCTCTTCAATCTAAAAGAGCTTGTGAGAAATGAGGTATGCATTCAAAATGACACCACAGTCCAACTGTCCAAGTCTCCCAAGACCATAATGAAACAAGAGACAAGAATAGCAAGAAGAAAAACACAACCCATAGTCAATGAAGTCCAGAAAGTTTTGCCATTTCATGACTAGATCCAGAGTATCAGATATAATTTATCAGAATAGGCAATCGTGCATTCATAGTACATAGAGTAACTGCTCATTTCCTGAGTGCCAACTTTCATGTATCTAGATTGATATTAAACGTCTCTAAACATATTACATTCAGAACGAACATTACTGACTAAGCCAACCAAGGAACACATACTCGCACTAGTTGAAGCGCACATTCATGTATATCTTCCAATGTCCATTCAGAAGATGTACTACCTGTAAACACAAAATACAAAAGATCGTAAGAAAGCAACTCAGAGGAAACCAATGTATGGAAAAGTCAATCAAATGCAATGATCAGAATAAAGTTGGAAAATAATGAACTTGAGTTCATAATCCCGGACTCATGCAAATAAACTTGAGTTCATCATTCATCAAATTAGCCTATGTAAACATGGCGAGCATACCATGAAAAGGAGAAGAAGATTCAGATAAGGATGAAAAGAAAGGTGGTGTCACCAGAGGAACCCCATCCCACATGTTGAAGGAACCCCTATGTAGTCATATCACCTACCACTAATGACACATCATAAAAAAAGCTTGTGCAGAAACTTGAAATAGATGACTCGCTTTGCACAATTTTACCATTATATGCAGAGTTTATAGCATACTAATACAACCTTGATGGTATCAGAGAGTTCTGTAAACATAGTAAGACATGAGTATCTCAAAGCAAATTGAAATTTCGATAACAAAAACGGTTGATAAGGCACGAACCGAGCCTATCAATTACTAGACACTAATACTAACATTATAGGGTACAATGAAATATAAACAAGGACATCCATAGAGTTCTAGACGGTAATATGTAACCACAAGCTCCATTATGTAGGAATTGTGAGTGTGACAACATTATCCCTTTCATACACGAACGGCAATGGTGTTTTAGTGATTGCATACTAGACTAGATGAAGATTTAGTTGTTGTAATACAAATTTCATGGTGGTCTTCATTAGTAAGGAGTTGAAGTTTGGCAGAATTCATAATCCGAAGTGGTCCGCCAATTACTACAAATGAATACTATCAATCAGAGCTTATATTAAAGAATGGTTCCGATATCTAGGTATGAAAAACAATATTAAGGAGATTTGATCAAAAGCAATTCCCATTATACAGATGAGTAATAGAAATTTAAGAAAGGTACCTGAGAGTGAAATTAGTTGTAGTAGAGCTCGAGGCCCATGCCATCATGAATCTCAGAGTCTTTAGGGGTGATGTGATCCTTGTAGTGTTGTACCACTTCTGAATGCGGATTTTGTCAGCTCTCGTACCCGTTTGAGAAGCAACAAGCTTCTTCAGGTCACCCATCGTGTCGTCCTCGTTGCACTTCACGCGAACCTTCTTCCCCAGCCGCCGATCGTTAAGCACTACTTCTAGGGGAGTTTGAAATGACAGGAAAAGAAAATGAGAGGGGAGAAAAGAGAGGAAAAATAAGAGAAGGAAAAAGAAAGGTTTTTCGATGATTAAAATTAAAAAAAAAATTATAAATGTATTATTTATTTATAAAATAAATATATTTAATATTTAAAATAAATAAAATAATAATAATAAATTATTATTTGTTCATATTTACTCCTTCCTTTCCTTTCACTACGCAAATCACAAAGCAAACTCTTCAAATTCTACTCCTAGTTGATTTCTACCATTTAAAATAACAGACCCACCGCCACCAGATCTGCTTTTCGTTTCTCATTAACCGTTCTAGAAGATTTGCTACTTTGAAAATTAAAATCCTGTGGCCAAGGATAATTGGTCCTTTCCAATTCCAATTTGTAGCCGCTGATTGGTGCCAAATGTGATTCCCTTCTTCAATTGGCTCGCTCGTCTAGACATTTCTTGGATTTTTTTTATTTTCTCTTTCTTAGGCACTTGGCTTGACAAGTTACATTATTTTCCTCCAATTTCTCATAATCTTGCAAATTATATCATATAATATCTATCTAGAAAATAAAATAATAATAAGACGTAAAAATTAGTTGCATGTTTAGAGGCCAATATAAATTGTCTCTACGAGAATTAATTCAAGTTCTATATCACTACTGTTTCCGTGATCTATTTTGCTATAATATTTGTACATGCTTTCCCAAGCGTCTCACCAAGGTCCAATGCACATACCATTAAGTTAATTAGCTTCTCATTTTAAATTGCAAAACCTTAACTCGTTAATTTCAAATTCATAATTCTTCATCCAATAACACTTCCATAATATGACAAATGCTTCTCATGAGAAGTTTATGGCTATCGACAAATTAATTACAAGTTTTCTTGATAAATATTGAAAAAAAAAATTCATTCATATCAAATCTCAGTCAATTCGTACTTATACCGTAACAAATTAACAGCAGCCTCCTAGCAAATGCAGATACTGCTGTTGGCACATTTTTCTTGTGCTCCCTCTAACTCTAAGTACATGATGCAAGGTCAGAGCAGAGCACCACGAAACTTTAAAAAAGAAAAACCTCCAGCGTACTTTACTGACAAGTGCACAGATTATGAGTTTCAGTTAACATCAACGTGGAAAAGGAACAAGAAGGCTATAATAAATAAAATTTGATAAATGTGGGAAAACCCAGAAATCACTTACAGGAAGAGGCAAAACTTCAAATAATAAACAAGCTTAATATCTAATAGGCGAGAACAACAGAGACAGGTGATTATCGAAACAAAATTATACTGTACATAAGTTCGGTGCATAGGCCCTTGCGAACCGAGAATGGGGTCCACCAGTGACAGTCCAACTTTTCATACAGACAACCAAAGCAGATTTTATCACTATCACTCCAGAACAGCAACCTCTTGGTCAACCCTCCAGTAATTTGCATCATTGAATTCCTTCATTCCAGGTCCACCCTCCTCCGAATTCTCCTTTTCTGGCACTTTGGGAACTATGTTTCTTTTCAATGGTCCTGCTTCCCCAACTATTCCTTCTTTCAAAGCCTGTTCCATAGCCTTCTCAGTACCTTCTAATTCCACGCCTACAAATTCAACATCCTCTTCAAATAACGAGGGCACTGCTACAGATCTTTGATTTCCATCACCAACCCCCTCGCTAGAATCTCTAGCAGTTGGCGACCCATTTGCAGGTTTTGATTCCCCATTTGATGGAGAACTAGCATTAGGACTGCCTATTTGAACTTTAGTGGAAAGATTGCTAACAGACTCATCATGATCCACAAAGGGATTCATGCTTGAACCAGTGACTTGCATATCTGATGATTCACCCCATCCCACCCAGTCTGGTAACGGCCTATCCCCGAACAAGTCTTCATTGTCTGGCGTCTCAAACCTGAAGAATCCCATATCATGTGAAGCGCTTGCCTTCTCACTTTCTAAGTTCAGAGCACCACCATTGATGGAATTACTACCAGTTAATCCACCGAAGAAGTTTGTGCTTGAACTAGATGTACCATTTACAGTATTTTTGCTTTCAGCCAATTCTTCATCTTCTCCAACCACTACCTCATCATCACTACTGCTGTTACCACCATTTGTAGCTCCATTCAAGTTAATCTCATCCATCATCTCTGAGGATGATGTGCCCCCAGGTGCATTACCGGTTCTGTCATCTTGGAATGCAAACCAGTTGGAATTTGTAAACAGACTACTGCATAAAGGAAATATTAATTTCTTAATTCCATGTTAAAATGATAGACTAAATAAAGAAACGTCAACAGGACAACCAAAGCTAGACTGCAAATTTAGGTAACCATCCAGGGGAATAGAAAGCATCATACCCCCTAGCCCCAAAAAGTGAATTTGAAGCAACCTCGTGATTCAAGAGATAATTTGGTATAGAACATTAGTCAGATGATAAATTCAATTTCCAAAAGGTATTTTTATGTATCTTTGTCATCATTCAGGAATCTGCCAGTCGGCATAGTCAGGCAATAATCATTTCAGCTTTGTCACTATTCAAGTATTTTCTTTCATCAAAGTTAATCTACAATGATTTTAAAATATTTATATTTTCTGAAGTTACAATTTACATTTAATCACAAGATTCAAATAATGACCACTGCAGCAATCTTTCGCTCTGTGGTCTGAAATGTCGCTTACCCTCCTTATGCTATCCACCTTTATCACTTCCCTCCCCTCGGTACTTATTTCTGTAAATGATGGAGGTGGATAGCATTCGGAGGCAAAGTGACAAAGGCCACCACTAAAACAATAAATAATATTATTAGTTTCCTCTAAGACATATTTACCAGTTATATGACAAAATAAATAGACTCACCTCCCTTGATCATCACCAAGTCTTAGGGATGATATGACTACTTCAGCAGAGTCATCGTCAAAGTAGACATCCTGCATTCAATGCAACAAATTATCAATTTACCATCAATTTTAAATAACAAAAAAGACAACTAGGGATTTTGGTTTTTTATGTGATTAACAGCTCATGTCACTTGATGACTGATGCTTACTCAAAAATGGGGGAACTAATGCTATACTATATAAATCAATTACCAAATACCAATTACATAACACTTCAACAAAGTGAGCTTCATATTTGGGCGGTTGGCAGGGCTATTATGAGCATGCTTTAGTAACCAAATCTCCAGATCATGCTGGCATTGTAACCAGCTATCCTCAATTTCCCCCAACATCAACCCCGTAAGTCCCTTTTGGGAAGGGCTTATTTGACATCATAAGCACTTATCTAAATTTTTTAACACGTTTGGAAGAGCTTACGATGACAGCTTATCAAATCCTTCATAAGCTCAAAATTCCAACATATGAAAATTAGCCAAAAATAGCTTGTATAATGAGATGTTTAATATAAGCTTCTATTAAGCTATCACAAACTTGCAGAAGCTCATCTGAAATGCATTGCAGAAGCTCATCTGAAATGCATTGCAGAAGCTCATCTGAAATGCACTATGCATAAGTACTTATTTCAACAGCCATCCAAAACTGAGAGAAGATTACTTTAATTACCAAGAATAATCAGAACTATTACCTCATCATCTCGATCAATACCTCCATGGTCCTGCAACCAAAGATGATCAATGCATTAGTCCAGGATTTAGGTTATCCTACAATACACGTATCTCTTGTCCAACCCAGAGGCAAATCTTGAGAGAGAAAAAAATGAGAGCATTCGAAAGAGACATGGGAGGAGGAAGATGAGTGGATGGCACCAGACACAAACCTCTTCATTATCCTCATTCCCATAAATTTTATATCTAAAAGCCTGGCTCAAATTATTTGCTAAAGCTGCTACATCATAGTCTCTGTCATGAAGGTCGTCATCATCGCTATCCCTCATCCTGTCTTGTAATGCAGTTGGACGTCTGCACAGAACAAATTATAAGAGATCTTAACTTTGCTGATTAAACATAAAAATAACCAAATAATTATAGATATTATAGTTATTACTGTATTATCCCAAAATATGTTGGGAAAAAGATGATAAATAGCTATCATATATATATGTTTTCTCTGAATATAACAAAGCTTGCAATACTTAAAATTTTAAATAGCAATATTATACCCACTCCACTTTATTTTTTATGTTGTTTACAGAAAAATCAAGACTACCCTATTAAGGGCATGACCTGGCTACTTACAATTACTACTATAAGCAAAATTAACATCACCAACAAATACATCATATCAAACAAAAACATCTTGATACTCCCAGTAGCACTTCTACTAAGCATATACAGAGAGACAACAGTGTTCAGAGCTTAGTCAGCTTACCCACAAGCCCAGCGCTGAACATTCTCAACTGCATTACGCTCCTGCAGAATTGTAGCTTGCCACTCATTCCACTCACTATTTTCCTGCAGATGTTAAACAAATCAAGTTGAGCATATTGAAGAGTGAAACACGTTGTCGCAAGGATGTGCAGAAGTTAAGCTCTTCGCTTCTTAGTTTACATCAGCTGTCTGATGTTATGAACTAAGCTATTTCTTTCTTTCATCTTGTTTTGCTTAGATGTAACCCAAAAATGGGGAGTGAAACAAATAAAAATAAAGAAGTGAACCACATGGATCCTAGCATAAACATTTAAATTTGAAGTTCAATCTTATGCTGTTCAATACAAGAATGCGTTTTTTTTATAGAAAAAAAATGGTGAATTATCTGAAAGGAATACTTGTTAATTTTTAGGACCCATAAGGAACATCAACCACTTCTTGAACTAAATAACTACGTACTTCTTAAATGACTAAATAAAAAAGAGAATTTTCAGATGCTAATTATTATCACAACCATGAACTAGTGAAGATTTAGAATATTCCAGGTTTTGTACCCAGAAATAAGGTAAACACAACTAACCTGAAGACATGCCTGAATACAGCTTTGGTTATTCGCCAAGTAAACCAATTTGGTAGCAATTCGAGTAATATGCCCAATGTTTCCTGCCCGTGGCACCCGTTTTCCAGCAGCAGGAATTGTCGGCTATGAGATCACACAAGAGTTAAGTTAAAAAAGGCTCCAATAATTCAACAGTGATATTGAGACAAACCACACGTGCGGCATGTGTGTGCTATCAGATGCACAAAAAGCCAATTTAAGTATCTTTTCTCCATGTATTTCAGATAATACAAAGGGATCCAAGATGATTAAATTCTCATTACAACTGGATTCCTTATAAGCCGATTATGTTCCTTCACATGCATATTTCAAGAGTTTATAGTTGTGTCCTAATAGTATACGCTTCTGCAAAAAGTAATAACCAATATATGACCTTCCATCTAGTAGTTTGAAGCATCTACCTACCTGACTGCTGTCACCAGAAAGAATAGGATGTTTATCAGCTTGGAGAACTTTTCCAATTAAATCGCACTCTCGAAGAAGATGATCAACAATGGCATCAGTTTTGCTCTCCAAACATGAGAGTATGATACTTTCTACGTGATGATGCAATGAGTTATTGTATGGATACCTGTAGTATAGTCAAGCACACAAACAGATCACAATAAAATACACAATATCTACCTAGAAGATATGAAAAATCTCCCAAGACATCTAGAACCCATTGTCCAATCAAGGTTAATAGTCACTTACTGGAAGAAAAGATCAATGACTCGTTGAATGGTTCCTGAGCTAACCAATTCTTTTTCTGCCACTTCATTTCCAGTTCTTAAAAGCACTGCAATGAACTCCACAATCTGAAAGAAATTGCAGGTTACTCAGAAAAGAAAATATATTCAAAGATCATGTCTGAGTTACCCCTAAGTAGGAACAGAAATTATTGAAATAAAACATTTCTAAACTGGGGTTCAACTCAACGAGCAAACTGCAAAACTTAGCTTGACGAAACAGCCATGCATGTCAAATTTAAAATGAAAAATAACAACTAACCTTTAATCGATGCTTCCCAAGTGGAGGCCTCAATTCTCCATATGTTGTTGGCAACACCTTTTCATCAGATGACACATTCAGAAGTATAAGCAAGTCACCTGCATACAAGATTTGCAATCTTAAAATCAATGTGATAAGGCAACTTGAACATATATAACTGTCATATTTTGCATAAAACAAAATAAATTATGTTCAAGTCAGAAGATGCATAAATTTAAATGATTTTATCAATAAATTACTCAAACAAAGTACACGAAATGGGCATAAAAAAAGCTCATGACATCATCAGGAAAACATACAAGCAATGTGAATTCATAATTACCAAGTGCTGGGAGCATTGCGCCAATAGTATCTGGGTTGACAGGAATTGGAGCCTCATAAATGGGTTGACTTCGGAAAGAATGAAAGAGGGGAGAAGGAACTGCTGATCGTTTTGGATCCAACAAAGAAATACACACTGAGAGTGAGTGGACAAGGCTAGACTTTGATTGTGAATCTTCCAATGCATGACTCAAAATTCTTGCAACAAAACTGCATATAACAAAAATTTAGCAATTATTTCATCACTATATATGAACTAAAACAGAACAAGAATTTAATTATTAATTCATCAATTTATATAATATAGTAAAGAACAGACCATAACCATAAAGCCCTTTCTAATACAAACCTTGGGCTTGAAAGTTTGATAGCTAGAGTAGATGAGGCATTTCGAGTTATTGTACATAGTGTCTCAGCTACGTTGGCATGAACCTCAGGAGGACTCTGGTCCCAATAGAAAACAAGTTGTCAGATAATTTTCACGCCCAGAAAGGCTCAATGATGGATAAGTGCAGAATGCTCAATAGGGTAGGTTAAAGAATCTCTTATAGATGATCTACCAATAAATGAGGCTTCTAATCAACATAGTGAACATTTTGATACGTAGCACAAAAAAGTGATAATAAGTTCCCCATAAAAACTTACACTGCCTACAGTTGCTGGCACTAAATCCATGACCGACCACTTGTACACAGCATAGAGCATATTTAAGGAGCGAAAGCTACCTATAAAACTATAAATCAGAGAGATGCTTTACTTACAGATGGACTTAGTTTATCAACAATCATCTCCAGCAGATTGCTCTCAGCCAACCATTGCATCACATCTATAAAATTGGGATACACATGGTCATCAGCACCTACTAATCGAACCAAAACCTGTGCAGAGAGCTCATCTCAGAATTCATTCTAACACATAGGCAAGAACTTAGTAATCCTACAACCACCACTAAAACAGGAAGAACTGTACCTCCATAATGGATGTAATTCCTATCAAATCAACCAGTTGGCGAAAAACATTCTGATGGGCCTGCAGAAACAATGCCAAAGCATAAACAAACAAACAAAAAATCACAAGAGATCATATTCATATGTGATATAGTTTAATTAGTGTATCCACTGAAAATTGCTTCACATAAAGGTGCCAAGAACAAGAGGCAGTAGATTTTACCCAGTGTTTTGCTTTGTCTCCTAATACTTGTAAAAATCAAATTAACTCAGCAAATCTAATGAAGAAGCACATTGTTTTACTTACTTGAACATAATTCATAAGTGCCACAGTCTTCCGAATCATTAGGCATACAACAACCTAGAAAAAATGGCATAGAAAACAGAACCAAGCAAGTAGTTATAACCTAATCAGATGCGCTATGCAGATGAAATGTTGCACAAACCAAAATCCAGCATCATCAGACATACCTTGCTAAAATACCCAGCCAGCAAGGTACTATGAGAACGGTCAGGCTCCAAGAAGGAGAATAATAAGTTCATCAGCTGCATTTATGAGGAATAAAAAGTGGAAATCAACTACAAATAAAGCACTAACACAAAACTTCAAACTTGAGAATGCTTGTGTCATGTTTTAAATAGAGCATAAACCTCTTCTTCCTCCACCAAGGTCTTCAAAATGACATCAATTTCACATGTAAAAATCTCACAGGCAATGAATGGAAACCTAAATCAAGAAATTAAAGATCAGATGCTGAAAAGATGGAAACAATGAAGTTGAAACATCAAAATAAAGAAATATAAAGTTCTGTCGCAACAAAATTTCCATTAAGGTTGCATACTTGAAGGCTCGTTTGCTTTCAGCATCTTCTGGCGGTTCTTCAATAATGTAGCGCAGTAATTGCTCAACCTGGGCTCTATCCCTCAGGCTGAAACAGAATGACGTCAACTAATTACCTTTGAATTAAAAATATATAAAACTACATATGCAATTTGTGCTTTATGTGATTAAATTTAGTTCCAATTAATACTGAGTCTAAAAATTGTAAACCAATATTGGGTTTATACAGAAAATGTGCATGAGTATAAAAATTGTCAGAAGCAGGACATGCACTAAGCTAAGTTAATCAGAAATGTACAAGTTAATGAGACGACTGTTTAAGGCCTTGGATTCTTGGATTACTTCCTCTTCATCCAGAAGCTCTTCCAGAGTGAAATTCTCCTTATCTAATATTGCCTCCACCTGTACAGCATCATCAAGACAAAATGCACTCGAGGTTACTAAAAGAGAACCCAGAGGAAGCAAATAAATAAGCTAACACTTTAAGCCACATTGGATATTGATAATCAATTAAAACACCTAAAAACTTGTGGTCATCAACTAAAAGTCCCATAATGTAATATGACAGAGAATGGAAAAGAAATATGATAATCTTGAAAGTAAATGCAAGTCGTTGTGACTGCCTTAAAATTCAAATCTGTAGAAACTAGAAATCCAAGCATTCAAAAGATCCATTTCTGGCAATTTCCTCAAACTCGCTGTAAATTGACTGTATTTGCTTTAAGTAAAATTCTAGATTTTTTGTTGCCCAGTCCCACATTTGTATCCAATAATGGAGATGCTGCATCTGCGGAGAGGGAAGCTAAAACTAAAAGGCGTAAATTACAATGTTAAAAAGGATTAGCTAAAACGCATCAATGGCATCAATTGAAATTTTCCTTGCATAGTAGGCCGCTGAAGCAGAATCACTAAGAGAAGCAGCAGACTGAATAGCGAGGTATGTCTATCAGTTGCTGTAATTATGATTTATAATCATTTAAAACATAGAAACCAGCGACAGCTCAGGTCGATCTATCCAATGGAAATTATGATAACATTTAGCATACTGGAATACCAATTAATTAGCAAAAATTAACTACAGCTAATTAAATGCCATTTCAAGGGGAAAATTAACTGATGCTTAAACTATTAAGAGAATCGAAAATTCAACTGCAGTTTAAATTTAGTATAATCCGCCCATGATAGTAAATTGGCACGGAGATGAAGCTCATATTGAGAACCGAATAACTTACAGGGGAGGACGCAGACAAAGCCGTGAGCTTCCAAAACATGTCGAGGGTGTAAGAATGAAGAGAGAAATAGGGATACAGATTCAGCAGAGCTTAAAGCAAGAGTTTCCCGGATCTATAAACCCTTGAAATACAGGCAAATCTAGGTCAAGTCCAGGGAACATATAAACGGAGAGCTCGAGATAAGAAGAGGAAGAGGAAGTTCAGACAGGCGCTGTGAAGTCTGTAAACCCTAATTTCGTGGGAGAGGGATCGAAAAGATGCCAGGCCGTGAAGATCGATAGAGAGAATGGGAGAGAGAGAGAGAGAAAGAAAGAGAGACCAGCCCCAAAATAATCGTAGCTACTAATCGCTAATGGAGAGGGGTGCTAAAGTACAAACGATGTACTCCGGAATTGCCACAACACCGTATCATGTTAGAAACTGATGCATGGATGTGCCTATTACATGGCCATGGTGATGGTATCATACCCTGTATCACCATCACTGCACCAATCTTAACATTTTACAATTTAATGGTTTTCTTCTTTTTCTTTTCTTTTCATTGACATTTAAACTCCTCTTTCCAAGGAAAGCTATAGTTGAAAATATAATTTGTAACCGAAGCCATGGAACAATTATCATATTATTCATATTAATGCTTTATTGAATATCAATTTGGAATACGAAGAAGAAGAATTCTAATTTATTGAAATATGTTGTTAGTCATAAAATTTATCTCTTTATTTTTTTATTAAAATTACATATTTATCCATACTATTAACAAAAATAATATTCTATTATTTAATTTAATTATTTTAGTTCAAAAGTTTTAATGTGTGCCACAAATTAACTTAATTAATAACAACCAAAACGAATTCAACCCCAAATTAATTGTCAGTCAATCACCTACTGAATCTATTAGAAAATTTAGAGTGACAATTTATTATGAATTATAATAGTGCATAAAAAAGACGGAATGAAGGCAATAAATTAATTAATCAAAACTTTTGATTAAAGTGCAATTTATTTTGAGTCTACAACAAATTTAAAGAGATTATTGTTAAATGTCTTTTTTGTTTTGTCTAATACTCTCCTCCCCTGTTTGAGGCAATAAATTCTTAATTCAAACATTTGATTACATGGGTCGATAAATTCTCAACAACCTTGTTTGAAGCAATAAACACAAACTTTGGTCTTAATTGAAACAATACTAATGATTAAATATGAATTCAAACAATTAATTTGTAGACCATGGAAAAGTTGAAACAGTATTAATAGCGACGATGACAACGCGATGACGATTTGTGGTGACCAAGCTAGTGGCTACGTTTGTGTAGTTTTGATTCATAATTAAATTACACATGATATCCCTACCAAAATGACACATGATATCGTCGTAGATGAAGGATTGAAGGGTGAGGCTGTGAGGTGTGACTATTTGCAACAAAAAGCATAACCACAGTGCCCAAAACGGATCATCACTAGGCAGTAGGCAGCCTCTCCCAACATGGTCTTGTTTTGTTTTGGGACATTTACGTCTCTCACTCGCGGTCAACCTTATGACACGTGTCCACTCATGCAGAGAGCAACCTCGTTTGTGTGACAGTCACGTGCGCGTACCTTAACTGTTCCCCTTCCTCGTCGTTTTGATAATTGAATTTGATGGTCATGTCATGTGATACATCGATGGAGGTGGTCATGCTGCATGCATCAGCGAATGAATATTTTTGTTTCCCAGGCTGCCCTTGTCAAATGTTTTATTTATTATTATTGAATAAGAAAAAAAAAAAAAGGGAAAAGAGCAGATATGAGGTTGGGAGGGCACGTGTTTACCTCTTGGGCAACTTTTTGAATCGAAAGGAAGGGGGCGGGGAGGGGCGGGGGGGTAGTTCGCCCTTTTTGTGCGACTTATCTTTTTTTTTTAAGAGTGTGTGGGAGGGGCGGCTGCATCAGTAACACTAATCGAGATTAGATAGCATTAACAAAAAGGCTTATGTTAGCGGGAAAGATGATTTTAATTGATTAACGAAATAAGGTCACGTTAGTTAATAGTCATCATTCGGTTTACTTCAATTTTCCTCTTTCTCTTCTTTTTTTATAGTTTTGTTTTCTTGCGTACTAGCTGTTAGGTCAATAGTCGGTCTCAGTACTACAAAAGGACGGGTTATGTTCCGTTTGGCTATATTCTCAGTTTCCAAATTCAGACTGTTTCAAGTGATTATGCATAAATGAATAGGACTATTCTCGTTCACAGCGTTTAACTTAGAGTTTTTTTTACTTTAATATTATATTTTAATAAATTTATTTATTTAAATATTATAATTTTCAAATTATTTATTTTAATATTATATTTTTAAAAAAATAAATAAATAAAATATTAGTAAATATTGCTCACCAGACACACCACACGTCATATAGTGTGTTTCTTGAAAACATGCTTATGACATGTGTGTTTTATCTACAAAGTCACATATCATTTTTTGTAAAATTTGCCACACAAGCTTATTGGATACGTCACATGTCATGTGACATATTCTCAAATGATACGTCACACGACAAGTGGCATATCTAGTGGGTACCATTTATTGACATTTATTTATTTTTAAATTAAAAAAACTATAATATGACAATAAATTATTTTAAAACTACAATAATAAATTATCAAAATATAATATTTAAGTAAAAGAAGCAGGTAACTTGTTACTTCAAATTTATGTTGAAGTTTTTATTTTAAAAATATTATTATTATATTACCAAAAATAATTCTTATATATTTATAGTTATAAGGAGGTTTTTTGAAGCCCTTTTAATGATGGGCTCCCACCATAACAATGCTATTTGCATGTGTTTTTCTTCATTTTAGATGCACAGACCTTAGAAAATCCAAATTCTACTATCGCCCTTTGCTTGTTTTTCTTTATTTATTCCTCTCACTCGGATGGATTGCTATTGTAATTATAAAATTGCATTATACATAGCATTACCTATGGGTCCAATCATGCACCTTAGTCTCTAATCATTCCAATTGTCATGTATAGCACTGTAATGTAACTAGCATCACTCCTGACCTGACTGGGGTCAATAATGTTATCATACTAATAGTTTGGTATATATAAATTAATGGTTTTTACCATGCATTGTAATTATACATTTGAAGTTCAGCAGTCAGTTTTGGTTTGCATGAACCTCAAGTTAATTTCTAGGAAATTATTTTAGAAGAGTATACGCCATTAATGTAAGGAAATTAAAAAGCAGTCAGTAATTACTTTGAGACAAATCAAGCGGCCCACGTGACTACTTACTAGTAATAGTTTTGAGAAAGTCGTTCATTTGTTTCATTTTTCTTGCAAATTACTTTACCTGTCCGACTGTGTCTAATTTTAGTATGAAAATGATAGATAGACAACCGGAACAACCGCTTTAATATGCTTTTCCTCAAGCTTCAAGCTCACACCATTCATTGACATATATAATATATAAAGCAAGCTCAAAAGGGGAAGACAAGTTATTGGGAATTTCTAGGGGTCGAAAATTAATTTCATAAACATCATATTTTCTAAATAATTGTTATATTTATTGTAGTTTTTATTTTTTTTAATATTATGTTATTTTGTAAGAAAAATGAGAAGAGAAAAGTTAGGACTATTAGTATTGGCGTCATAAATATATATAATTTATCTTATTTTTTGAATAAATTTAAAAATAATTAATTTATATACATGTTATTCACAAATTAACTGTTATCATATGATATGATATATTATATAAATATTTAAAAAAATATCCTTAACTTATAATTTTTTTAAAATTTTTTTAGATATTTTTAATATTTATATGATATATTATATCACATAAAAATAATTAATGTGTAAATGATATGTGTATAAATTAATTATTTATAAATTTATTTAAAAAAATAAAATTATATTTTATATCTTATAAAATATAAAAATTATCAAGTCTGAGATATCATGTAATTTCCGTTTTTTTTGTTTGTTTGTTTGTTTGCGAGTGTATATTCCAAAAATAGGAAATCGTTTTCGAAGATAACTGACTCTGGCGTGGCCATTGGGCAGTGGTGAGATTAGCGATGGGAAAGTTAAGAACCCGCCAAGGTTGAGCGCGTGAATGAAGCTCTAATTACACACAGAAAACGGTTCTATTCTACAGCTTCTTGTTCCACTAATCAAAGTGAAGAAGACCTGCAACTGACGCATCCAGTTCCAGCAACAAATGCAGTGACAGATCTCCTCCTTCAATCTTTTTCTAATACCATTCACTTTCTTTTTCTCTTCCCCTCGATTCTCTTGGTTGTATTGTAACACGGATCTTGATTGCTGATTTCGGGGGAAAAATACAGAAAATCTGGTATGACTTTTTGTTCTGAGTAAGGAAACTTACGGGAATCACGAAATTGCTTCTGTTTAATTTGCTGAAATTGGCAGTTTTTTTAAGGAAACAAATTAAAGGGTGTTCTATTAAGCCCACGAAGTCAACATTCTATTACTATTTTGATTTCCATCCCAATTCTTATATTTCACTTCAATTTTCAAACGCCAGCCAGAGGGAGCAGCGAACTCAGATCATCGCCGATAAATTGGGTTTTCGATTGTTTTTGTTGCTGACTCTGATCGGATTTGGTAAAATTGGGAGATTTTAATGACTATGAGAGGGCTATGAATTGAAATTTCTGGAGAAGAAATGAATGTAAGCCATGCTTCGGTTCACCCAGTTGAAGACGTTCCGACAACTGAAGCTGCTAACGCTCCCAGAGTGAGGATGAAGGATATTCAAGGCATGCCCGGCACGCCTGGTGGGCTTGCCTTGCGTATCTCTCAGTTTATTTTCGCCGCTGCTGCACTCTCTATCATGGCTTCCACCAGTGATTTCCCTTCCGTCACTGCCTTCTGGTAATACTCTTTTAGTGTTATGAAATTTTTCTGCCTTGTGATTCTTTGATTAAGACTGCTTTCATCAGAAACCAATGGTTTATACTTCTTGTGAAACTCATAAGGATTGGGTGAAATTTGCATATCAACTTAGACTTCAAATCATCAGTCTTTCCCATTTTGGATCAATATATACTCCAACCAGAAATGGCCTACGATATTTTGGAGGACTAGGATATGGAGTACATGAAAGGGACTCAGTTTTCAATTGAGTCTTCATCAAAGCATCCGCCAATTTGGTCAAAATCAAATTGATTAGTGATGCGTTTAGCAAAAGCTGAAAAAGAATTTCGAATTGTTCCACGTAGCATAAAAAGCTCTGGCTTTTCTTAATGATAAAACTTTTAAAACTATAAACATAATCATATTTGATAATGCATGGATATGAAGTGAGAAAAACAAGATCTGCTTGTCAAACGCTTGCTTACATGCATCACTATTTCTGCCAGTGTTCTTGCCTGCTGTATTGTTGCCAAAATATAAGCGGAATTGGTGGATCTGGATTACTAATAGATTGCACCCCCAGTTCTGTATGTGCTGACACATAGGAATGCATTTAAATTAGTTTGTCTTTTGCTTTATGAAAGTTAACCAATTGGTAGGTCATTCTTCATTTCTTCTTTTCTTGATGGCTGGCTAAAATGTAATGACTGTGCATGATTAACTAGACGTATTTGTTTAAAGAGAACAAGGTATTCTGACATGGGAGATATTTTGAGCCAAAATTTAAGTGTCTTAGACAACGTCATGCTTTTTGTATTTTGTAATTTATTAGATTACATACCAGAACTTACATTTGGAGCATACGAAATAAATTTCTGTCAAACCAGGGCAAACACCTTTTCCCCAAACATTGTTTGTCACCAATGAATCTGATGGAGCTGCAGAATCCGTGTCTTTAGAATATGCAAGGTGTGCCAATTTTAGTATTGTTAAGGATGTTTTAGAGAATTGTTACACAACAATGAGATTGGAAATAGTGGAGTTTCCTAGAGTAGACAGAAATTCAGGTTAATAAGAGATGGAAGAAAGTGGGATGAAGGAAGTAAAACTGTTGTTTTCTCTATATGACCAGCACTCAAATGACGTTCATGTTACTCTTTGGTACTGGAATCGAGCTAGTCTAACATATCAACAATTACCAAACATGCTTAGTTTATCTAACGCGTTGATGTGTTTGCTGCTTTTTTCTTTCAAACTTAATTGATGATTTTTGGTTCACAATGCAATGATGCATGCACAGTTTGTTAGCCTAAGCAGAGAAAACAGATCCATTATTCAGCCATGCTTATATCTTCTACAATTTGATGTGGACAGCTCTGACACATTTGACCATTTTCTGTCAAAGATTCCCAGTTCCATGTACCTTGCAGTGATTTCCTATCGCATAAATGAAGTATGCGTGGGTTGATGATGACCTATTTGTTGTTGCTCATTTTCATCGGTATCCACTTTTTTGGGAAAACGTGTCATTGGGATACGTTGCAATATATTTTGGCTTCATTCTTCATGCTTTCCTGACAAGGCACCTTTTTTCATGTTAATGAAATGGGGTCGTTTTATGGTGTGTATTGCAAAATGATCTATATCTCTGTTATTTGTAATTTTTTTTATTTTTGCAAATTTGATAACTTTTTTAAAACTGTATCTTTTGGAAAGCTTACATTGTAGTAAATTTTTTTTTGGAATAAAAAGTTACAAATCTTTATAAAATAGTTGCTCAACTTTGAAAAAATTACAAATGGCATGGTGAATGTTGTGGCATTACATGAAATCTTTTGCCTATCTTCTCTCAGTTACCTTGTAGCGGCTGCCGGCTTGCAGACTTTGTGGAGCTTTTCATTGGCTATTGTTGATATATATGCCGTTCTAGTCCGGCGGTCATTGCAGAATTATCGAGTTGTCAGCTTGTTTACAATCGGAGATGGGGTAAGATTTTCAGCGAGACACAATAATTTTAACACACAATGATGTAGTATAATTGTCAACTATGCTCTGGTGGTTCTCATGAGCAGCATACCTCTTGTCAAACATATACCAAGTTACCAACTTACTCATCCCACAATGATGTATTTTTAAATCCCAGAACCCTAACTAAATAGCTTTATGCATAATGCATACAGTTTCGGACTACAACCAGCTGGATATGATTTTAATGTTATCGTGTATAGGATAAACACCATAACTGGAAGCTCACTCCAATTTTAGCTTACTAGCGTATGATGTTTATCTTTAGTTTTCACTTTCTACGTTTTCTTTTAACTTACTATTTGACTACAAGTTTCATTGCAGGGGCATGTGGAGCTTTGACTTCTGTTCTTTTTTTTCCTCTAAAAATGCTTTAGTGTTAATTTCACAAGACCTTTATTTTCCATGCAGATCACGTCCACACTTACATTTGCTGCAGCCTGTGCATCTGCAGGCATTACAGTCCTTATCGATAATGATCTTGGAAGTTGTTCACAGAATCACTGTGTTCAGTTCGAAACTGCTACGGGCATGGCTTTCATTTGCTGGTTCACAACGGTGCCATCATTTCTCCTGAACTTCTGGTCCTTGGCTTCTCGGTGACAGAAACAATCGACGTACAAAAATTAGAAAGCTTGTAAAGTATGGTATGATACGTGTTGCAATGCCTTGTAACATTTTGTACTATCAAAGTATAGAGCTTGATTGCCTTGCTTATTACTGAAGGAGATAGATAAAGAGGATTACTCAAATCATTGGGGAATCAATAGATTTCATTTGGGGTTTGGAAATTTGTACTGCTCAATTACACATTTGATGGTGGAGTGAGTAACATGGACAAAAATCAGGGCTCGTGGGGCGGAATGCATGGTGTAAAGAAACAGAGTCAGTGTTAATTTTGTTTTATCAGTGGCGTTTTTCTCTGGGAATTTATTTGACGTTTTTTTTTTTTTGCCGAGTGTGTATTCCTGTTGTTATTATTATTTCTGGTTTTCATTCATGTGGATGACCCCGCATTGCTTATAAGTTTATCTTAGCTCTCCATCTTCTCTTGCTCAAGCATGTTAAGACTGCATGTGCATGGTGATTAATACCGACTACTTTGTTTGGTCTATTGTATTAGAAACCAGCTGCTCAGACCCAGATAAACCGACTATTGGGCAGTGGGCCCGCCCAATGGGCCCAAGGGGAAACTGCATTTTCACCTTTCAAGTGGCATCTTAAATCAAGGGTGGTTTCCTGTGAATTGCTAATTATATCTGAAAAAAGAGACAAGTAACTTGTTGTAGAGAGAAAGAGAGAGATTCAGCCGTTTGTAACCCAACTCATCTGCTGACAGATAGCAGATAGAACAAGGTAAAACGACAAAAGGTTTGTGTTTGTTTTGCTCTTTCTTCATTTTGTTTTTGGTTGTTGCTTGAGCATTCAGTTTCATATCCGAGTGGGTTGGTTTAAAGCTAATTGAAATTAGCGTCCTTCAGCTTGCTCATTGATACATGGCACCCCGTAGTTGACATGCACAACACGTAACACGACCCAAAGCAATCACAACCTAATTAATAATGCCACTCTTTTATGTAAATCTACATTAAGTTAGTAAAAATTTGAAGTAGAAGACTCAAAAGTTGCCCTTTAGATTGAAGCAGCCCATGGTTAAAGCAGGTGCTGATGTGGTTTTTCCTGAGCGATGAGTTTATTTTGAAAGAAGTCACATACTCTTGATGTTCAAAATAAGGAGACAGTTGATATCCAATGCTAGCTAAGGTATTAGGAACTTCTCTTAACTTTAGTTTATTCTACCAAGTGAATGAATAGGAAAGTTAGGATTACTTCTTTGGTCACTTCTCATAATTGCATTACTATATGGTAGTCATTGATAGGTGAGTTTTAATCAGTGTTATATTGCAGCCATGGATTGTGGACTTTCTGCTATCATATTAAATTAGTTGAATTGACATGCACTAGCAACTATTCTGAATTATGTTAAGCTGATAGTTGTCTTGCAACTTGCGAGTATAAAAATCTATAGAGCTAGTGTTCAATAAAATGATCCATTGCGGGTTTGAAGGTGCCGGTTAACTCTAGTAGATAAAACAGCTTCAAGCGCCAACTTCACTTAGAGAGCTAACAAAAATTTACATGATCAACTCAACTTGGTCTGCACTAAATAAGAAATAAATTAAATCGGATTAAATGCAAACCTGATCCTGTGTTGTAGATGAACAAAAATTTCGTACTTCTTTTCCCTCTCCAAATTTCTCCTTTACTTTTTACCCCTTCATTCTTATATTCAAGTGGGAAAAAAGCAGGGCGGTGAATACACGAATTCATTTTTCATACAAAAGACCAATTTACGAAAGAGAAAGCTAAGCAATGAACAGTGTTATCTTCTGCAGCAAGCACTTTCCAAGCAATAGCTTGCTCATATGAAACGTGCCGCCCCATCGTGGACATGCAGATCCCAGCTGGCAGATAAGCAAACCCCTGATACAAGAGGATCGAGATCAAAATTCAATCACTTAGGAAAAAAAAAAATTTGCCATCTTCATACAAATAAGCATTTAAATGAAAACGGGAAATTCATTCACTTCCGGAAATCACCTGCTGCATTAACTTAGCAAAGTCCGCAAACAATGCCTTGCGTCCAGCCTCATCAAATATTTTATCCAATGTAATGTCTTGTAAAGCCACCAGAGTTGTTTCTAGCATGTCAAGCCCTGCCTGGTTTGCAAAGATGAACACGGGTAGCGACTGCAAACCAAACACAATCACATGAAACTTCACATAACTACTCATATAAACTAAAGATTTCTAACTAGCTTCAAGGGGCTTGATACAATTCTACCATTCCCAACACAATTCAATTACATCCAAAAGAATAAACAATATCATGAAACAAAATCTCCAAATACCTTCAACGAACAGCACAAAATCGCATCCTGATGATGCCATAGATGTTTCAACACAGAGTCACCAACAAGAGACTCAGATCTCAGTAATTCCGCCCCCAAATAGTAACTGTACATGGCCAAGAGAGGGATAGGGAAAGAGACATATTAGACACTCAAAAGAGGATAAACACTAAGTGCTTGAACAAATAATTGCATGAATGTTTTTCAAACATAAAATATCAGAATTATTACTTCACGTAAGTTTCTTTTGGAAAGGATGGGTAATACTTCATGATACAGAACTAAAACATCTCAACACCATAGACATGGTAATGGTAGCATGTATGTTTTAACTGTTAAGACGGAGTTCAAAATTAATAACAGGTATTTGCAGAACTTGCCTATAGCTCTGGCAGATCCACTGAACTAGTGTAAGAGCTTCCGGAGAACCAGGAGAGAGTTTTGGTCCAACACTTGTATTTATGCCAGATGGAGATATAGCCATGGCAACCCTCTGCACAGAGGAAATCACGCTACGGACATACTGGCGTGCCATAATTGCAACATTATCCTGCAAACTGGTGTCAAAAGGAAACTGAAAGGCAATAGTCAACACTGATCGAGTGTTATGACATGAAGCATCTCCTGCAGCATGATTTGTTGCAGGGCCAACTTCAAGACCAGATGTCAGATCCAGGGTACGATTTGGAGGCACTGGATCCTTTTTATCACCCTAAAACACAAAAACAATATTACAGGAATCCATATATGTTATAATAAATTGACCAAGAGAGGAAGTAAAATTAAAAAGAAACAGAACTCAACTGCTTTTGAATCCAAAGGAATGATGCGGAAACCAGAAGGCACCAATGGAGCATCATCAGGGAACATTTCATCAATTGGAGCAAATATGAGTTCAGAACAAGCCCCCACAGCATTCTCATCAATTCCACCACATATCTGCAAAAGGAAAAGGGGGCCTGCTCAGGACCTCTCTTAATTTATTCACATGTTGTGAAGTATCTACATAGGTGATGCATCCTATGAAGGCAGAAGAAAACCCAAAATTTACTGATGTGCGCAAATCTCAATCAGGAAAAGTTTTGGGGTTGATGTCTATGCTTAACATGATTCAACGCTCTTTATATTCATCAACACCTTTTCCTTTAAGAAACTAGTAGTAAAACAGTTGCAATATGTTTATATAGGTTTCTAACATAACCTGTACCAAATCCTTGTCAGATTTAGGCTTGGCTTGGCCAGATAATGAATCAATAAGATTGATGTCTAAAATCGTGATCTCTCCCAATGGTACTCATTATTTAAGTTTTCCCAAAATATTTAACAATAAAACTGTACCTGTAAGAGATGAATGTCCCTTGAAACAAAAGCATCTTCTTGAGCAATAGAATGACCTTCTAGCCGAATGACTTCAAGCATCTGGAATGTAAACTCAGAATTAACAGAGGAAGTGTTGTTTGAAATTATAAACAAAACATGCTCAAATATGTTAACCCTATCTTAGCCCAAAGCTATTTTTCACAGGCTCCAGTGGGACAAATAATTCAAAGGCACACTAGCTCAAATTGTCCTAATAGTTCTGATGATATGGGTGCAAACATATTTTCATTTGGCATTAGTGGGAGGAAGGGAACGCAAACTTACCTCTTCATGTTCAATTGTATGGCCAAGAGGCATGATAATTTGGCTGCCTGTGAACCTTGTGGGCCTAATTCCAGGATAAGCATAGGAGTTAGCTTTAAGTGATGCTGCAGAATAGGCATCAACATTGAAATCAGCCCACTCTGAGCGGTGCTCCCTCAAAAAGCGAACCAAAACTGCAGGAGGGACATTCTGCAAGATAAAGAGAATGAAATGCTGTCATATAAATTTCAAAGATGCAAATGATAGTCATCTTATGATTTCTTTTTTTCTCAACAAAGGAGAGAAAAAAAATCTATTTTAAATGAGCCTCCTTGCCATTTGGTTCACATACTCACTTGAAGCAACATGGAAGCTTTTGCACATAGAATTCCTCCAACGAATGTAAGGGAACTTGCAGGATTTGAAGTGGCACTCAAATTCTTAGTTGAATTGACTGCAATAATTACATCCTCAGCACCATCACAATTCAGTACAGACCAGCCATCATCACTGAATCCATTTACAGCATCATTAAAGCCTCTGCCAGTATGATGCATACAGTCAGATGATAAAATACATTAACATACTCTAAGTGCCAATTTCCATATACATAAAGCGAACAAACTATTTCATTTGGCTACCTGCTCAATCTTTGACTGAACGTTCGCAGGACAGCAGGCTGCCTACCCAAACCATATACCACTTCACCGCTTGTTTCTTGAGCTATTTGTCTGATATAGCGAAGAGCCTATCACAAATGCCATTGAATCAGTATCCACTCTCCTCTTAAAGGAAAGCATAGAAGATGGGGATAAAATAAACAGAACATGGCTCCAGGAAACTACTAAAATACTTTTGAAATTGAAATGCAGGAGGAAGAAAGAGAAGGAAAAAATTTGCTACAGGTTGACATTTTGACACGAATGCTTACTGCAATAGTCATTTTCTGAGCTACCACTTTTGATGATTCATAAAGGGGTCGCAGCACCTCTGGCACACTCCATGGCTAGAAGAAAACTCAGAAAAATTAAAAAACAAAAAAATAAAAGAAGGAAAAACAAATGCATAAATAATTGTCAAGGAGTCAAACCTCAAGATTTAGGTGGTCTACAATGTGGATGATTGATCCTCCACCTTCACATGGTCGAATCAAGTAACCACTAGGGAGCATTTCAGCTCTCACAAACTGAGCAGCAGCAGCTGCATTAGGGCCAGCACCAGAACCAGATAGTGACCTCTCACAGACCTTCAAATATGGAATTGAAACACACAAAGTTAGATCAAATCCCTCTAACTAAAAATTAGAAGAACCAAGACCGGGTGCAGTTTTTAATGAACTAAGTGCAACAAAAGTAATGTGTTAGATAACAGAAACATGCTCACCACAAGACTGCCGTTGTCTAAACTTGTAGTGTATCTCAGAGTCCAGAAATCCCGCGCAGGAGCCAGTGTAGTTGGAGCATATGCCTACAGCAAATTTGATGTTTACTCACCAGGATAAATAAAATAACTAAGTGAAGCAGCAAAATCAAACTCCACACTTGAATGCCCACCTGTGTGTAAACAAGTTCAATTGTCCCTCCATTTCCAGCAGGGAACATTGTGAAAACTTCTAGGCTCCGACAGTCCCGAAACCAAGATGGACGATCTTTTAGGATCTCTGCAATCTATTGAAAGTTATGGGATTTAGCATATCAAAATCAAAATAGGTTACACATCTTAAATGACATATCAATAATGACGGAAAATCAGAACCCAACTTTTAAATTGTAATTGACAAGAGAGCAAACTTGCCTTTGTAGGCTCTAAACTAACAAGACCGCAGGCTCGAGCTGCCACTCCACTGCAACTTTGTGAAATGGCAAAGATCCCAACCGAATCCGGACCAGGCTGACCAAAATAAAGTTAAAATGGAAATAGGTAATTGGCAGATGAAACTTGACCTTCGTATGCAAACTAGAACATTATGATAATTATGAAACCAAAAAGAAATTGTGAACAGAACAAAAATTATCTCCTAGAAGACTGTTTACTAATCTATTTACTTATTTTCTTGCAAAGGGGAAAAAGAAAAAGGAACCTTCATCCCAGGCATCTGGACCCAATCGACAGCAGTTCCCGTAGCCTTTGAAAGGAACTCTGCCAAGGTCTCCTCTGCAATTGATAGGAGTCTACAAAGATCATAACAGAATTGAATCAGAAAAGGCCCCATTAGAAAAACAGTGGAAAGCTCAAGCCCAAAAAACAGTGTAATTACCCAGCAGGGTTATTAGCATCTCTTAGAGAATGCTGAGGAGTAGTAACCACCGAATCACAACTTGCATCAGTAGTTGCAGCTGACGCCTGCAGGAAAATAAGCACGTGAATATTAATACCAATTTTATTTTATTTTTATTTTCATCGCATAAAACCTACATGTGGCGTTAATTTCAATGAAAGGCATTAAACATGGGACAGAAATAGTGAATCGAGAAAATGGATCAATTTTCTGCAAATTGTTCATCGTCTATTATCTAATCTTCAAGACCCACAGCCAAAAAAAAAAATATTAAACAGCCAGATTATTAATTGGTCAAGTTCATAGACTTACAGTTTGCAATTGCTGCCTCATAAACCCATTCTCACAAACGAGTTGTGACACCTGTTTTTGCAACCGATCGTTTTCCTCCATCAATAGCTTGTTCATTGCTGTCAGTTTCCTGTTCACAGTTTGAAGCCGGGAAGCCTCTTTTCTCTGCTTCTCTCTACACCTGCGCGCACCCAAATACCAAACAATTCAAGCCCCGAATAAACACCATACCCTTCACCCTTTCACGAATATAATTGACTGATCTTATGAATACAAATTTACACCAACCCAGAAGAGAAAGGAGGAGTTTCCAAAATTTATTAAATGATTCCGAGTATAAAAAAGCAAGCTTTCAAGAAATTAAAACCTCAAGTCCAGTGTTTTTTCAGGCCTTAAAAACTATTTAAGTCCTAAATGAACATCTCTTTCTTTCTTTCTTTTTGTTACCTGCGATTCTGGAACCAAACTTTGATCTGCTTGGGCTCGATGTTGGAAAGAATGGGGCACTCTCGGATCAATTGCTGCCTTCGCAAGGAGCTGGGCTTGGGGCACTCAGAATAAACCCTTTCAAGCGCTTCAACCTGCTCAGCCGTGTAGCGGACATACTTGCCAGCATCAAGGTGCTTGTTGATGCTTCCACTGCTGCTTTCTCTGTGTTGAGCCACAGCCATCGCCATCTTCACAAACACACAAATTCGGAATCGCGATCAAGAAAAAAAAAAAAACAGTACACTGGATAAGAGAAGTTGCACGCGTCACTTGCAAGAGTTAGTTCTTGTTCTCTGCCTCTGGTCTGGTATGAAAAGATTCTTTGGCTTAGTAAAGTCCGTCCTTACTCCTTAACATAGAAAAGCGAGACGAAAGTGGAGGAGTTTGATTAGAGCGCCAGAAGATTCCAAGATGAGAATGGGTAACACCTTAAGCTTTGTTGGGTAAGTTAAAGCCAAAAGGGTGTAGCGGAATTTGGCCTGTTATACAGACAAACTCTGTATTTTACTGAAACCTCCGTTATTGGTTGATCAAATGTTCTTCTAGCTACAATCCCCTCAGAAACTCGCTTTTAGTTGCCAACAAATAAGTCCAAATTCAAACGAAAATTTCTCGCCCTTACCAGCTAAGACCCTGTTACTTTCTTCTTCTTCTTCCAGTCTTCCAACAAAGCAGCAGCAGCGCAGCTTGTTTGCCACAATTACCAGAATTGTCTTTACAAATGAGAGAAAACCCACTTGTCCCCTAAACTCTGAACCCTTAATTTAAGTGGTTCTTTTGGCTAAGCTAAATGGAAAATCCATACTCCCCGCCCCTTTTGAACTGAACGGCTTTTTTTTTTTTTTCCCCTTTCAACCAGATTCCAGTGGGAATGATATGAAAAAGTAAGGCGGAAAAAAAGCACAAAGCGAGGAAAGCCCGAAATCACAGAATACTTGTCAATCGAGCTTCAGGAAGAAGGAATGAATAAGGTGTGCTTCCTTGCACTTTCTCGGGAAAGTTATGTTCTTGCCGTCCCTCTCTTCGACCAAGGAAGAGAGCCAGCAGCTGTGAAGCATCAGGGTGCTCTGGATAATTTACAAGCAACAACAAGAGACAGTGAAACCCTAATCATAACTTCGAAGCTCAAAAAAATTTCCTGGAAAAAATTTGTTTATTTCAATAGAGAGAGAAAGAGAGAGAGAAGGAGCAATTTTAAGACAGTGATCTGAGCTGAGCTGAAACAGTGGGAATAAAGTGAGGGAAGAGAGAGAGAAATGGGGTTGCACACATATCGAAAAACTTACCAGTATGGTTTCTTTATAATTTTCGGCGCATTTACGTCGTTGTCCCTATTGTTTGTTTGAAATGACATGTTAGGGCCAGAGTTCACAGGCTCTTGTATATTCTCATCTGTCTCGGTCAAGTCACAAAATCTTCTCCCGCAGACCCAAATTAAATAGGAAAAGTTAGATATTATATTATATTAAAACAATAATAATGAGCATAGATGATTTTACAGTAAAATTTGTTTAATTGCATAGCTTTTAAACACATTATAAGTCCTATAGTTTGTTCGTTATATTTGTTAATTAAAATTTATGTCAAATTAAATCTAGGTTTGTACTCTTTTTAAATAAAAATATGTGTATACATTATAGGATCGGATCTTCTTACTACAATATTTAAAGTAAAACTTTAATTATGTTTCTTAAATTTTACTGTTATCCAAATCCTACACCGCCCATTCCCATTGAAATTCAATTTATTATAGTGACAACAAGTTATATACAGCAAGTCACCAATCACATTGTTCGGGACTTCATCTTTATTATGAAACACAACAAGTTAAAGATTTTTTATATTAATTGAAAATAATTTAATTTATATCATATTTAGACATTAAATAAAATGTGACATTAATAAAATAAAATATGAAAATAACGACTCTCTAAATTTATTTTTAAATAAAATTTTTACATATTATTTACTGTATCATAATAAACAATAATCTAAGATGGTGCTATAAAAAGATTTAAATATATGCAATAGAATTTATATTTATATTAAATATAAGATAAGATTAAATAAATGAGATTTCTTAGATACTTTTAGTATTTATGTAGTATGTCATACTACATAAAAATAGCTAATAAATAAATGACATGTGTACAAATTAATTATTTTTAAGTTTGTTTAAAAAATTAAATAAATTATATTTTATATATAATAAAATATAAAAATTATATATACTTGTCACGTCAGTGTAATATGACATACTTACGTAATATCATAGAATCTCCGTTAAATAAAATGTAAAAAAATATTATTCATCATTTATTTTCTCCTTTTAATTCCAAATACCAAAAGTTATCAATTCCTACTTTTTTTTTTTTTAATAAATGAACACTTACTAGTGTTTTTATTATTTCAGTTCTAAATTATCTTATATCGAAATAATTTATAATAATATAAATACAGTTTATATTAATCATCCATATCAACATAAAATAGTTAAAATTTTAAATAATATTCTATTAAAAATAAATTAAATAATTACAGAGATAGCACTTATACGATAGAAACACCGAGTTCTTAGAGAATGGAAATGGCAGTCTTGAGATTCTTCTGGTAAAGTGAGGACAATTTCAAGAGGCAAAAGATAAAAAAAGGGCGCATACCTCCAACTTTGAATAATATATCGTTTTCTCAGGTAAAGCGGTTTCTTAATTCCGGAACAAACAATGCGCATTCACCACTTATTTAAAAAATAAATAAAAATTAATGTTCAATCTTGTATATTTTTTTAATCTAACAAGGAGGTCTTAATTTTAATTTTTAGATAAAATTGTTCAAACACTCACAAATATAATTTTACGTGAAAGACATATAAAGATTTTTATTTTGTGAACGTGAGATTTCAAATATAAAATATTTATTTTATAATCAACTAATCTATATATTAATAAACTTAATTTTGTATTAGTTATTAATTAATTTAGTATTTGCAGCTCTTCCGGCGCGGACCACGCCGGTGACGCACATTAGACTCTGGTCGGTGATATTTTTGTGTCACATTCTTAAACTTTGGAAACTAAAATAAATCCCCAGAAAACCAAATGAAAAGGAAATAGAAAATTAATTTATGATGTGGCATTTCCATGTTTCTCCTGCTTTAGGCATGCGGGAAAAGTAGTCTCACGTGCTTCCCATACATCCTCACACAGCAGAAATATCTTATTTTATTTAGTTCTTATTTGTTGTATCCTCATTATTCATAATAATTAATCCAACTTTTTCTTATTGCATCACAAGTAACAAGCACGATAATTTAAAATTTTCATTATTCACGCTTCGGGTCGAAATTAATCTTTTTGATACAATGATTATATATTTTAAGTGCTCATTCCTTTAATTTATGGTTGTAATCATCTGTATGCGTATCTATTTTTAGGAGTTGCGAGCGTTGGCGTGGCATCATACTACTGGTTTGGTTGGCCAAAGCTTTATGCTTTTATTTCGCTTTCTGCTTTTTTGCCGAAAAGGTGACGTATCAACTGAGCGAGTGCAATGGACTTGAAAATAAATAATCCCATAATAGCTCTTGAAATTAAAAAGTCAGAGCCTATTGTCAAAAAAAAAAAAAAAAATATGACATGCGGGTGGTGGAAGTGGCACATCCTGAGAATCACAGGAGTAGGAATAGTATACACAAGTTGTGAGCATAGATAATAAACGCTTAGATTCAAAGAGAAAACAACAAAATTTGATGCCAAAAGAGGCATTTGAAAAAGATACAAAATGACAGAAACAGGAAACATTGACGTATCTAAATAGTTAAATATACAAAATGAAGAAAAAGGAAAATTGAAAAATCTTTGTGTTGGGATCTGATAATGGAGAAGTTAGATTCAAGAGCTAAGTTGAAAAAGAAAAGATTTTCCAATCAGCTGTATACGACTTTGCGTTAAATTCCATTGCAAGCATGCCAATAACAAACAAACACGTGGAAAAAATATTGGGAGCAAAAGGTGAAGAAAATTGACTTGCAACATGGGAAAAGCCTTACATGCTTCCATGGAGTTGTCGGCACTATTTGGGTGCAATAAGTTGAGACAACAATTCTCTCTTCCTTCCCATATGTAATGTGAAAGTGAAAAGAAGCAATAAGAATATACTTGATGTATAATATAGACAAGATTTTCAAATATCAATGTGTCATCTTCATCTTCTTCTTCTTCTTCTTCTCTCTCACACTCTAGCCATGATTAGATTTAGAGTACATGCTCTGATCAAATACAAGAGAAGAGATGAGTGTTTTAATTTTGTTAAGGGGGAAGCAGCAAGAGAAAAAGATGAGATATTGATATTAAATAATAAATAAATAAATAGAATGAATGGTGTATGATGAGATATAAGAAAGTCAAATGGGAATATTTTCTTTTATAAACTTTACAATGATGGGATTAACATCCTTCCACTTTGTCCCCCTCCTTCCCTCAATGTTTTATCTTTTATGTTTTCTTTATCATTTAATTGTGCTTCTCCTTCTTCTTCTTCCTAATGGGTGGAGGGTTCCCATCTCCTTTTGCCTTCACCCATTGCTTTTCTCATAGGAAAGGAATATAACGCCAGTGCTTCCCCCAAACTCCCTTTTGGGGCCCATTCAGGTCCAATCAAGTGGGCCCTTCCTGTCTGGGCCGACTCTATACAATTACACATCCCTCTTTCTAATTGGAAACCAAAAAAGAAAAATTTGTTGTTGCGTAAATCAATAGAATGCTGAGGTGGCCTTGCTTTGAGGGGTTGGTGTCGTTGAAGTGGAGACTTGGGCCCACACAAGTCAGCCACTTTGACACACAGACACAGTGACTCTCTTCTCTCTCTCTCTCTCTCTCTAACTACTCCTACTCCTAACCTTTGCTTGTTTGGCACACTTATTATTGTGATTGTCGTACCCTCTTTTGTTTACATCATTTCACCCTCTCATGCTCTGTTCTTTTCACCGCAAATGGATAAAGATGCCACTGCTGGGTCTTGGTTGTTAAGGGTGTTGCCAAAGCAAAACTACGCACTTGGTTTTGAATTGGGGTCACACCCCCCACCACCTCCACACCCATTTCAAGTTTGAAGACGACCACTCTAGGACAATCAATTTTATTAGTACCACTCCAGGACAAACAATTAATTAATATTCTATAACTACCTGATGGAAACCCCTAATCTGCCATAAAGATGTGTATAATTAGCCTAAGGTGAAATCAAGCCCACAAGGGTAGGGACTAGGGACCCATCACCCATTCCCATTCCTCACTTCTTGTGAATCTCATCTCCTATGCTTACTTTCACCATTCTGCTTGCCAATCAAAATTTCATGTCCTTTACCCATATACCTTGTGCTTGTCTTTTACATTTTTAATAGCTAATCAATTTTGTAATCTTATGGAACAAACATTATGACCAACAACAGAAACAGGCATTAAATTAAATTAAAAGAACCGTACATGTGAAGACGATGCTTGCAGATGCCCATGGGAATAAGAATGGGAGATCCAAAACCAGTTTTCCATACTTTGTCGTCTTTTTCTGCCATGGCAGAATTGTCTTTGAGAGGTTTTACTTACTATAATAATCAATATTGTTTACTTTATCAGTTTGATGTTATTTTTTGTTGTGTAGCCAATTGCTCGTTAGTGGTTACCCATCATTTCCATAAACTAGTTATGCAAAGTAGGGCAATGTCGTACAAGACACTTAACAAACCTTAAATTCTTTTGTCTAAATGGAAACCCATCAAGTTAGAGATGGATATTATATGTTAATGATTACCCTACAATTGATACAATGAAGTAATGAACTTATCAACGAGGATGCGAGGTTATTGGTTAACGGTTGTTCCTCAAGGAAGAAATAAATGGATTGTTGGTTTTGATGGGTCTGCTCTGCGTCAGTGTCTGATCCCCGTAGGTTCTCTTCTCTGATTCCACACGACACACCCACTAACAGCAACAAGATGGAAAGCAATCTATGGTGATCAATTTGGTTCTAATTTTGTTGATAAGACGAAGAAACCGATCAATTTGGTGTAGAGACAAAATAAGGGTCCTAAGCAACAGAAGAATGAGAACAACCAGTTAATACGTTTTTGGTATCTCAGGGACACTCAATAATGGCTTTTCCTTCAGTTTCTGGTGGTTGTGTTTTTAGAAAAAAAAAAAAAAAGGACTTGTTTGGATCATTATTATTAACAAGGAGGAATTGTGGTCAGCTTAAGATTCTGTCCAAATTCAAACATGCATTAAACAACACCAACTACCTCACCTTGAGTCTTTCCATACTTCTATTTAAGAGTCAGACACAGATAAGGTTACAGATTATCAGACTGAGGGTGTGCTAGTTTGATTATGGAAGCTCTCTTGTCACCCATGTTAGATTTGTTTGAGTGCAATTATAGCGTCAAACTTTCTCTAGTTCGCTATTAATAATAGAGGGAAGTTTTGTAAATCAACGAGAGGATGAAAATGACTTAACAGGTACAAGAGGTGTTTCATCTGAATAAATGTGCCTTCGCATTTGAACTAATTTAAAAGTGCGCGTTTCAACTTGTTGATTACAATATGAAAACATGATTAAGAAAGATGACCTTGTAAGTTCCTCAACAACAGGTAGTGGTTCAATACCAAAAAAGACTTTTCACTTTTATGGAATTAACATCCATGTTCTTCTACTTCTATATTAAGCTATATTTTATTGCTCCACTCACAAGAAAAAAAAAAAAAATCTGATTCATACAGAAGACACTAGAAAAAGAAAATAAAGTCCAATTTACTTTGAAGATCTACCCACCTTGATGTTTTAAATTAACAAAATAATAAAACTATTTAGTAACAATAGCTCTCAGTATGAGAAAAATATTTAAAGAAAATTTCAAAGGCGTAGGCCTTGAAATAGAGCAGCCTTCAATAGGAAAAAATAAAAAGAGAATTGGAAGAAAATTTGATTTCGAAATATTTTAACCAAACAGGTGAGTCCGAGAAACTTGCAAACTTCCTGAACAATCCTAAAGCTAAGTATCATGAAAGACATAGGCGGGTTGTCGGGCAGTTGCGTTTCGTCAACGAGGCTTGTAAGTTGTACTTGTAACACTAAGAATCAGAAGTAGGAGGCAGTGTTTAACTTTGCAAATACGTCTGATGCAATCCCTAATTGCCAGTTCAAAGTCAAAAACCTTGTATCTATTTCCTTTCTTTAGTGTTAACCCCCAAGACACTTCAAGAAGAAGAAGAAGAAGAAAGGACCAGGGTTATAAAGGGCGCGATGCGATTATGCAGTATGGCCACGGTAAAGAGTAGAGGAATACTGCTCGGACGGAGAAAGCAAGCCATAATCAAAGCATGCTAACTTGCTCAAAAGGTATAATATGATATGACCGTTATCCAAAAATCTCAAAAAAAAAAAAAAGTTAAAAATATGAGCAAATTATATGACAAACCGCTCTTGAATTTCACAGATATTGGACTGCTGATCTACTTTTAACCTGCGCCAACTGTCGCATTTAACAGGACAAAATGGGGTAAGCCAAAAAAAAAAAAAAAGGGATGATATAATAACATCACTCATATTATAAGAAATGATGAGAAGCAAACTCCAGACCAGTACAAAACCATGTCTACATTTCCCTGGGATTCAGATGCACTCCAAAGAACTTCAAATTTTCAGCTGCTCCAAGCTCTGCACTGTCTGAGATTCTGCTGTGCTGTTCTCAGTCTTTGTCTCTGTGTCCTGAATTTTAGCTGCCAATTTATCTTGCTGGATAGGGGCACTGCTAAGAATCAGTGGATCTTCTTTTCGGATGGGAGCAGGTTCATCTTTTCGGACTGGTGGTGCAGCAAATACTGGAATTGCCTGCCTAATAGTGACTGGAGGAGCAACTCGTACAGGAGGGGCCCGAATCATCTGATGGGGAACAGCAGCTGGTGGTGGTTGAAGCGGCGGTGCGGAGAACACAGGTACTGCAGTCCTTATAGTGACTGGAGGTGCAATACCCTGACAAGGCGATCTCATTTGTCGAATAGGGACATAAGGTGCTGCTCCCACTGCAGGGAACTTCAGGGGACGGGCACAACGACTTTCTGGTGCACAACACTGTGATGGCACCATGGGATTGTCACTGGTTGCTGCTGCTAGAGGAGCCCTGCTTCGAGGACTTTCATTTGCTGTTGTCAATGAGGACCTGATTCGAGGTGCTGTCTTCTGGCAAATTAAAGGAAGGATCTTTGATGTAGTAGCAGGGGGAGGTTGCGGACTGGTTGGCCTAGGATTTTGAATCTGAAACTTCTTTGGAAATGGAATTGGAGCATTAGGATTAGACATTGCCATCTTTTCCTTCAGACGGTAGTTCAGCAACGCCCTTGCTATTGTGATCTGTTCTAGTTCATCATTGTTCTCTGGTTCAGATGAAGAACTAGCAGTTTCTTTTGCCACTGATAGGAAAGAAAATATCTCAATTCATATTTTATCATTTACATGATAGATGTCAAATATGACTCAAATAAAAGAAGATCAAAAGAAGTTGTTTAGACTGTCAACACTGTCCAATAAGAATAATTTTCCAGTCGGTATGCTTGCTGCATATCTTAAGATTTAGAGCAATTTACTGTGTTTTTTTTTTAATTTCAAGTTCTACCTAAAATGCTATACGTAAGACAAATTGATAAAGTTCCGAGTATTTCAATCACGGCAACTATATATCCAAACAACTTTTATCAGCCACTTACATTGTTTTAAAGACGACCAAGCTGCCATAGCTGCATTTTTCTCAGCCTGTTTCTTATTCTTGGCAGGTTCACCAGTAAATGTGATTCCAGCCAATTCTACTGTCCCAGTAAAAACGGGTAGATGTCCTAGGCCTGACCTGAATGTCATGTATTGGGGCAATGGAGCTCCAACCCTCTGTGCAATTTCCTGCAAGAGATTCTTGTAGACTCCTGTCTCGTCCTAGAAGATTAAGTCCAATAAGTATATGGACAGTAAAGCTACCAAAGTAACAATGAAGGCATACTACGCAATGTGGATATACAGATATTATTAAACAATAATAACAAAGACAAATAGCAAGAAAATGTTTTCGACCGACATGCCCCAAGCACAGTGAATAAAATATCTGATGGGGATGGACGAAGAGAGCTTAGTATAAACATGGGAGAAAACACAGAACCCTGCACCACCTCCTGGGGTGCCAACATATTATACTCTAAAAGACAAATTAAAAGCAAAAGGGTCCAAAAAGTTCCAGAAAATCTTCTTGGTCATTGGTGCTTTGAACAAACTAAGCTTAAATTTAGTCAATTTTCTTTTCTTTCATAACGGTAAAAATGACATCACAAAAAGGTGTCCAGAGGGGATAAAACTTCGTACACAAGAAGGGTAATGTTAGCATCAAAGGTCATTTTCCTTAAATATTATAACTGCTTATTAAATTTAATTGCTGGCAGATTTACCATACAAATACAACAATATTACCCCTTGACAGATCAATACAATAATTAATTTTACACAAAATGGAAAATTAATCAATATCCGTATCCCTACAATGGTGGTATATTATGTCTCTTCTTCACTAACATAAATAACACAGATATTCAAACAGCACATCACAATAATCAGTCCCAGGGAAAAGAGATACTTATGGCCAGTTAGTCACTCAAACAAGTGCACCATGTAAGTAGAAGACTTTCCTATCAATTACTGGAAATCAAACTAAGAATTTGGAGAAAGAAAACAGCATTGCACATTAAATTTGTATATGTCAGTATAAACATTATTATCAAAAATTAAATAAAAAGCAGGGGACCTATATGTAATATACACTCTTAATCACAGCAACTTTTAGGCTATCTATGAGATTGAGAAGAGGATATCCCAGCCATCTGTAGCATCTTTATTCTAGAGTTCCAAAACACTGAAGTTGATAAAAGTAGTTGCAAAAGCAAAACATAAAGTTCCTCCCATTCAATGAAAAAAAGAAAAGAGCTAGTCAGAATTGTTAGTGATTCACCAAGAAGTGGTTCCATCCCTCCTGCTACAAATTAAGCCACGAACATAACCCTCTGGTCAACTGGTCAGAAAATCCCACTGCCTTTTTATACCAAAATCAAAGAAGACTGAGGGCATTTCGGTCATTTGGAACCCACCCGAACAACCAATGTTCAGGCGTCGCGTCGGCAGACCAAACCGGTGGAATCACCGGCGACCACCGCCGAGAAAAAAAAGACACAGGTGGGGCCACTAAGCACGGCACATGACAACACACGCTTTTCCCCACCGAGCCCTTAGGACTAGTAAACCAGAGGGAGGGGTAATGAAGCAGGGGAACACGATATAGAGTAACAGATTGATCAGGAGCACAAAGCACCACGCGCATGTTAGCGAAGAGCATTTTATTTCTCCTAATTTTTCCCTTATCAAGTTAATGACACTGACTGAAGAAACAAGATTGAAGCATAAGAGTCAATAGAGCACGAGTAAAACCCTAGTAGAACTAAAATCGCCATTGAAAGAGGAAAATGGTTGGAAACTCACCAGGATCCTCGCAGCAAGCGAGTGTGAGGGTCCACGGTTGGAGAGAGAATTGAGCGCAACCTCAGCGGCAGAGTGTTCGGCTTGACGGAGAGTAGAACAATAGTGAGGGCTCTCGAAGATCTCGCCGTTAAAGTTAACCGTGGCCTTGAACCTCGGCGCGTGATCGGGACCTTCCCTAATGCACGTATAGGAAGGGAGGTTGAAGCAGCTCCTCTGGGCCAGCTCTTGAAGCTGGTTCTTGTACATTTCTGCTCCGTAAGCTCCGCACTTTCTTCCTTAAGAAAGTGGTTTGCTTGGGGAAATGGTAGGCGGAGCCAGATCGGATCAACCGGTTTCGGGTCGGGCCGGATGATAAGGCCCGGGTTTTCTTCTGTTCGGTGCTGCCGGAGCTAATTCTCCGGCGAGATCAAGGTTTTTAGGGTTTTCTTGCTTCAGAAATGGCAGAGGTTTAGAGAGAGAGAGAGAGGGGGGGGGAAGGGAGCAAGAAGGGTTGTGCAGCAGAGAAGTAGAGAGAGAAAGAGAAGGGGAGAAAGGGTAGTGTGGGAAGAAGAAGAGGAGGGAGGAGTAATTTTCTAGTGGAGTTTTCTTTTCCTGGAATATTAAATTGGAAACTTATTTATTGCTTTGTTGCTAGGAGTCAACTGAACGTTAGGCTGCATTGCATGGATGTGATCTTTTCCTAGATTTTCTAAATTTTTGTTTATATCTGTTTTTTTAATCCTAATTAAACATTATATTAATTAGTACTGTTTTTCTTCTGTTTCTTAATCAAAATCTGAAGTTTAATTGGGTTTGATAAAGGAAAATCCTCACTTTACTAAACTATGTCAAAAAATAAAAAAATGTGAAATCTTATTAGTTCTATACTCATCTAGCATAGCATCTTCATCCTTAGAATCTAGTATCTTACCAGTGTTTAGAGGACTAATCAGATTATGAGAACTAACATTTATTCGATAAAAAAAGATAATATAGCAGTATTGATAAATTATCTTGTTAATTAACGTATATCATATATTAAATAAAAACTAATCCTATTTCTTCATTTTGAAGTTTTATTTCTCTTTAGTTTTAATTTTGTGTACACTTTCTAGAAATACTTTCCATCATAATTTTATTCAAAAAGATAAAATCTAATTATCTTAAAAAGAAGTCCTATGATCCTGTAAACTAAATTCCTGCCCCAACAAAAGAACTAACGGCATCTACAACTACAAATGCTGCTACTGACTGCTATCTGCCTTATAACTATTTGAATAACTAAATCAAGAAAAAGCAAATTAGGAGAAAAATTGAGTGCAAAACAGCCTTAGGAAACGCGGTTTTTTCTTTGGTTTTAGAAATGCGCTTGTAAACTTGAGATAAACCCAATGCAACAGAAATCATAAATCAATACACATTATTTTTCATTTTCGTTTTGGTGCTAGATTGAATCTTTTAGAAAAATATGTACAAATTCAATGCATATTTTTTTAATAACTCATAAATGTTCTTGATAACGTTAAGCAGTTGGACATTAATCAATGCCTGCTTTTATATCTGTAAATAATATTATTGGAATCTTCATTAATTATGGTTTATACTTTTTTAACTTTTGATTGGGTATTGTATTGTAAATAGGCAGTGGTTGCCAAGGAGGTCATGATTGTAAAACAGTAACAAAGGGACTCACTTTTCATAATGGAGTAAATAATGCAAGAACCACTGAAGAACCATATAAACAGGTCACGCGATCTGAATTAGCTACTGTGATAATTAGTGTGTGTGTGTGTGTGTGTTTTTTTCCTCAGTATGAATGTGTGGTGGCCTCCACACTATAGTGTACTCTTTTTTCAGATGATAGAGATGATTAAATAGTTATATTGGCCAAGTCAGAAGACCATGGTATCACAAGCGTCGAGGATGTGCAATTACGAGAATGGTCCACATTATACTTAGGTTAAGGGGTGAGGCAAGCAAACGTACCAGGGTTGTAAGAGTCATTTTGTGGGTAGGTTTCATTATCATGGAGGAGTTAAGTGGGGAACAAACTTTTTTAATCTCCGAAATCGGTGAAGTTTGACCCCAAAAATCACGAAAATGCCACCAAAGAGTTTAATAGTACTTTTTGACAAATTGGAGCCACCGAATCCGCAATGAAGATGGCCAACGTAAATGCAAGAAGCTTGAAAAAGTATTTGAACACACCTTATCATTATTTGACATCCATACATTAAATAGAGCAAGCAACATATGCCTCTACAAGTTTTTCTCCCTTTTATTTTTGAGATGATAAAATATTTCACAACAGTTTTCTTGTAAAGAGTTAAGAGAAGGAAAAGAAACAAAAATGCTAATGGAAAGAAACTGCATCACTGAGAATAAACCATTGTGCCTAAATTTTTTAAGCTTTTCATTCCGACCACCGTTCATAATCATATAAAGCAAACAAGTGAACAAAAAGAAAGATGAGTAAAAGGGACGATTAAATCTTCAATCATATCCTCTTAAGTGCCTAAACCTTATTACCTTTCACGGCCCTTTTACATCGCAAAATACCTTTTGAGTTACCCACAGCATGGATGTTTAGACTTCATAAGTTCATAGTCCCATTGCGATGATCCTCATACCGCGGCCCATCAGAAACAGACCTAGTCAAGAGATGAGAAGATCTGTGTTGCAGTTTTTTGTTTTTTTGATGCTGATGAGAAAAAGAGACTATGTTTAGTTGGAGCTACGAAGAACCACATCAACTTGTTCCCGTAAATGAAACATTAAGACATCTTTTACATTACAGATTTAGGAGAGAGAGAAAGGGGCTCAAGGGAAAATTGCCCCCACTTAAGTTCAAATTCAGACTTGCTTTATTATCAAAACATCATGGTGCCAATTGAGCGAAAGCTCATTGTCAACATTGAAGTCATATCTAATCATTTGCAACTTTTGCAAATCAGACATCTAGTTCAGGAAAAGCGCCAGCAGATATCTAGTTTTATACGCCATACAAAAAACGGTATTCAGACAAGTGTTCAAGCGAATCAGGTATATTTTGCAATGCTCACGCAATTTCCATTCAATATTGTCTCCTCCAAATTCATAAGTCGCCATATTAAGTGAAGCGCGAAAATCGTGTTCAACACCATCATTAAGACACTGGAGTTAACTGCTCTTACAATTGATGAATGATGATGAGAAAAAGGATCAATTGTTTGGCCGTGACACTTACAACTAGACAAACAGCAAATGTAATCATTTTACATCGAAGGTTTTTTGCTATAAAAAAATAAAGTAAAGAAGAAAAAAAAACAAGAAAGAATGAATTCTGTAGAGATTTTATTGAATCAACTTTACAGTACATGTTTACAGTATAGGCTAGGAAATCACCAAGAGAAGGGGCTAGCTCCTAGTAAGAATATTTCATTTTCAACGTCTTTTACCCATTGACAAACCCGGTTGCAAGTCTTTATCGCCAAGGCCTGCATATGCTTATTATGTCATAAAATGTAGCAATACTCACAATTCATCCAGAAATAGTCGTACAGAAAAGAAAAATTAATAAAACTGTAACCATTTATACCATACATTGTCTCTTTAATATAGCTCTCCACTCTCCCCCCTTCCTATCTCTATCTCTCTTGCATGCTAACAGATTTTAGGTATATCCAACAAAGCAGAGGCTCCATGTCATTAATCTGACCCTCCCCCCGACCCCAAAACAAAAAAACTCCCAACCCCCAACTACAGTGATTAAGAAACATAAAAGGATATTACTGTGTCATGCAAAAGGTAAACAATACTAGATTTCTAATCTGTTAAAATTTTTATATCGGTTCTTGAAAATTAATTATCAACCTACACTGAGGTTTATATATATCTAAATACTGATAAATATTAGTACATTCGCATTACAGAGATAAAACAAAATAAGCAACAAATTAGCAGACAGGCAAAAATAATACCTTGTCTGCAAGGGGGTCAAAGGCAGCATAGAGCTCAAAATCCTGTGTCACCCAACAGAGAAGAACTGGCAAAGAAATTGAAGGTCTATTAATTTCATCAGAGTACAATCAAGCATTTAAACATAGTAGCAGTTATAATTCACAGAAACAATATATATATATATATATATATGGAAGTAAGGTCACACACTTTTCATCTTTTCTGAAATAAATATCTTAAAATTAAGAACAAATAGCCACACTTAAAACATGCAGAGAAGAAGGAAGTGAAGTTCCAGGAATTGAAATAGAAGAGTTGCATCAGCTCATAACTACAAGCACAGAAAATATTAACAAACATGCATGTTTTAAATGTACCATCACTATGAACAACAATATATATTACCATGGTTTTCATCTCTTCTAAATTGAGTTTTATGTGGCCCAATTCCTTTATCATGCATGGACGCATAAATTTTCTGGTAAGCTCTATACAGCCTGCAACAATGTAGGCTGGTTATGATACTGACAACAATAAAGATATTAAAAGACGGAGAGAGAGAGAGAGATGATAAGTCACCATAACATTTCAGTAATAGTCATATACTACCTTTTCTGCTGCTGAGGACTGTTAATTGGAGATGATAACTCCGAAGAAACATATTGATCGAGATAGATACTGCGGTATATGAAATGCCACAACCCAGCAGGACCACCAATGCCAAGATAAGGTTCCCTCAATCTTTCAGCAGAATCTGTTGGAAGCCTGTGCTGGCCCAAATGAGGAGATGATCCAGAACGGGGGAAAGGGTTAACAGGCAGATCCTCAACGTGCATTCCACCATCTAGCAAGGATCTCTGAACTTCACTAAGGACATTTGACTTCAAAAGGACCATTTCGATACGAATCCTATAAATTTGCAGGAAAATTTCTGAAAAATGCATGCAAGAGAATTGCTATGTAGAGAGCTAAGATCTCTTGTTACGCACCACCATGTTCTTTCTTTTTTTCTTACTTTTTTGGGAAGGAATCATGTGTTTTATGAAAAACCAAATTTTCCACTGTATGCCCTAACTCAAAAGATAGCAATAGTCAGATTATTAAACTATCAGTTACCTGCAATCCTTAAGATGATAGAAGGCATCTGAGCTTGTGGTCAGCAAAATCAAGTATGTGTCATTCTGCCAAAATATGCATAAGCTTTGTCATTCAAGTGCTAAATATAATACATATGGCAAAAGATAGAATATCTATGCATTGAAATCTCACTCACATCAAAGTAATGGATGTAAGCATACAAAAATGCCAAAGGATTATATCTTGGCAAGCAAACTGGAGAAAATGATTCTGATGTCCTGCATAAAGAATGAAAAAGAAAGCTTGTCAGAGTAGGATAAAGCAAAGAAGTCACTGCGGTATTATCTGAAATATAACAGCTGTAAAGTTCTACTTGCCTAAAGGATTCTGATGACATAACAAAGTTGGCTAGCAGGAGCATATCATCTGGATGAAGAGAAGCTTTCTGCGCACCCACAAGACTGACCACCTACATTCAACCTTCAGTATGTTATAGTATGTCTGTGTATTAATAGACAGTAATTAAGGGGAGTGTCTACCTTGTGCCTGCACATTAGTATTGCAAACAGAACACCTGAATCAGCAACATCTTGCAAGATAGCACCTGCAGCTTGTCTTGTCGCATACACAAGGGGAAGACAAGTATAGGCATGAAGAAATGTAGCTGGATTCCTGATATATTCAGGCAAATAACAATGTTTACTATTGATGTCCAAAACAGGATAAGGGTAAACAGGATAAAGAAATACAGGACTCCAACAAATAAATATACAGAAGATCACCTAAAATACCGCCATCCCGAGTAAAAGAATTTTAATTTTTTTTTTTTTCCACTTTTGCTACCCAAAAAAAGGACTGGGCTTCTCAGAGCAGAGAAACAAACCTATTGAAAGAATGGATCAGAGAAGAGAAGACAACATCTGTTCCTCCAAGCAGAGGTGTCATATCAAACTTTGCATTCTTCTCAAAACATCTGTTTACTGACTTTGTTAATATAACAAGCATCTGAAAAAGTGTCAACAAATAAAATAGGGCTGTAAGATATAACCATTACAATAAAACTTGTATTTTAAATGAAAAATAGAACATTCCAACAATAACTTCAGAAGATAAGAGACAGGCAAGACCATGGAATCAAGACATTTGTTGTTGGGTAATTCAATTATACCTGACCATAAATAAGCTCCAACTGCCCTCTTAATGACTCATAAGGTTCTTCCGTGCAGCTGATGCAAACTAAGTAAATTGGTCCTTTCACAAGAAAAACCACCTGTGCCAAAAATTCATTCTTTTAACACCAAAACAATAAGATGAATCAACTTACCAACTAAAAAGAAAACAAACATCGAACCGGTCTATCCCTCCAGCAAGACATGACAGATAATTGCCTTATTTTCCTAAGAATTACTTACATAAGATGAAGCAACTTGCCAACTAAAAAGAAAAAAGATAACCAACATGTGTCATCACTTACACTTTAACGTTTACTGAAGACTTAAAACTAAAATTTTGGATGAACATAATAATTATCTACGTGCTGGCTTTCCAAAACGTAGAATGCAAGATATGTTTCAGAATGCTCAAATGAAACGGTATCATTACAAGATTCAAATTTTAAAGATAAAAACTTATGACCAGACCTTATGCTTTCCAGCCCTCACCAATTTGACACGGTCACCCCTAAAAACAGATAGAAGATGTTAGAAAAGTTCCTTGCAAATTAAATTCAAATAAGACATCAAGCATATTATAAGCATATTGGTATACATATAATTTATCAGGGTAATTAACTAGAACAGAACCAGCAATATACCCGTTCTCCACAAAGGAAATGATTGCTTGCAAAGTGGCTGAAAATCCCGCAAGTTTGTGTTCATCTCCATATCTGGAAAGCAATAAGAGAAATGAAACAAGATAAAAGGGACTGGGACATGATGAATAAGGCAGCTATCCAAAAACACAGATGAGTAAGAATTGTTGGAAGCTGTTGAGAGGAGTTGCCAGACACTAACCTAGAATATATTGGTTTGCCAGAATGACTCAGAATAAAAAAATGCTTCTTCCTTTTCCTCCATGATATGGAAGCATCATCCTGCACTTTATTCATTGATCAAACAGAATATGATATTACAGGTGTCCTCATAGAGAATGTTCTGCCAGTTAGGCATGACAGAGAAAATAAACGTGTGCATCAATGAGCTTGTATCAACTGATTTTACAACTAAAGTACTAAACTAGAATTGCTATACATTTCAGTCAAATTATCTATCACTATTAATCGGGACTCAAGGCTTGAAAACCAAATAAAGCTTAGACCCAACGTTTTTTCCCATGCCATTTATTTTCATCTACATTTCTCTCATGCAATTTATTGTGTCTTCCAAGCACAAAACTCAGTAAAAGAAAGAATAACAGAAGAGACTTACATGCAAATATTCAACAGATGATATACCCAAATTTGAAGTCTTATTAAATTATGCTTTTTAGGTCTTCTCCAAATGCAAATCCTTTTAATACAACATCTACATCATTATAAACACATGCCTATCTACTTTACTAGAAACAACTTTCTCTGTCCCTACCAATTGCTAATGCAAGTTTCATGCTATCAACTTTGTTGAACATATCACCAACAACCGATAAAAGTTCTTTGCAATAAAGGGCTCTACAAGTGACTGCTAACTAGAGACACGCTTCCTGTGCGAAAAAGACAGGCTCTAAAATTTTACAGAATGAAATGCCAAACTCCAAAGGGTTCAAATGGATATGGAAGAAATTTAATTTTGTCTGTAACGAAACATACAGTTGGACACTAATAAGCAACAGTGAAATGGATATGGAAGAAATTTCATTTTGAATTCGTTCCATGAGCACTTGTTCATAGTACTGAGTGATACCAACCAAACCATAAATGTCTTCAGAATAACAGACAGCCACATGGAGAAATCCAATTTTACCATTCCAAATGCTCCGAGTAAATACTAGATAATGAAATCCGTGAAATCTTATATCCATTGTCAATAAGGTTAAACATATGTATGAGGAAGAGGTTTTCATCGGTGGCCAATCATTATTCAAAATCTTCTGTGCACTTGAATAAATGTATTCGAACTACATTAGAATAGAAGTATAACCATTCGTTGCATATACTGAAGGTCTACAACTCTAGCTGATCGTGACAGCATTAAATCCCACTAAATTCTCAGACAGATGATTAAAAAACACTATCAGATAATTTCGACAATATATACCTCATTCACATGTCGTTTCCCAGGAAGCCACGACATCTGGGAATCGGAGATTCCATCCACAGTATCATCATTCCTGACATCCTCTATTTCCCGTTCGACAACCTCGTCAATCGCAGACCCGGTAGTCGCACTGCTACTGCCCCTTTCACCAGCATAGCCACTACTACTAGGGCTGGATGGACCATCCATTTCGAGCTCCGAAGCAGTTCTCCCCCAAACAACAGCGTGTTCTGCAGACCCCCTAACTTCTCCAACCTCTTCCGCATCTACTGAACTGCTCTGCACCTGTTCCTCAATTTCGAGTTGAGTGCTCTCATTAACAGATCCACCAACGACGCCGCTTGCTTCTTGATGCGCCGAACCAGATGGTTCATCATCAGACTGGGTCAATGTGACCGAAGCCAATTGTTCTTCGATAAATTGGTCGGCGTGGTCGTCGCCGGAAGTGGAAGAGCTCGTATCGGAGGGCATTGCTAACTATTTCGTCGAAATTTGCAGAAATTGGAGCTGGAGTTTTGGATTGATCTGTAATTGTTGTCGTATTATAGAAGAATTTGGTTAGCGAATTGCAAATTGCAAATTGCGAATTTGAAAACTAGCGCTGCCAGTCGCTGGAGTTGCTTGATTGAGTAGTCGGACTCTGAGCATCTCTGACCAGTAGGTGAGTGTGGGTCTGCGATTAACTCATGGATGGGTGCATCCAGATTCCCGCTGTTCTGCGGGTCGGGTTACCCGTTTTCCGTTAGGCGAAGCCTATGGGCTATTGAGCCAATGAGGGGAAAACGACAATTGGAATCATTGAAAGGATATCAAAATCTTTTGGGCTTGATGGGCCTTGGGCCGTCCAATCAACATGCTAAAATGGATGACTTCAGCCCAATACGGCACAATCGGTGGACTTTCGTATTTCTCTCTTTTATTTTATAGTATTTTACAAAATAAATCTATCCTATCTTAAAAAGTCTTAAGTTCTGTTTGGATAAAATATTTGACCAATTATTGTGTATTTTAAATATATATAATTGAAATGCAGCATTTCAAATACAAGTATTTATAAAATACTTTGTTTGGATATACTCTATTATTAAAAGAATAATTTAACAACAATATTCAAAACTATTGATAGATATTACAAAGCCCCTTTAAATCACATTCTTTAATCAATAAAAGAAAAATATAAGAAAAAAATCAATCACAAAACATATTTGCTAATACAGAATCTTAGAAATGTTGGCTGGAGTGGATCATAATTCATACAAGGCAATACCAGAAAATGTATAAGCACAACAATCACTTCTTTCATTCCTCTAGAAACAAATAGAAAATTGCAATATCAAAGCAAGTTCTGCGAGAAGCTAATACAGAATCACCTCAGTTTAAATTTGTGGTTTAATTTCTTGATCAAAGTATCTGTACATGGATTGCACTCAACATTTGCGTAACAGCTTCTAGTTCTAAACCAATTAAATAATTGTTCATATTTTCTAATATAATATAGTTTATGCTCCATTATTGGCATGGACACCAATTCGAGCATTCCGAGTGGGTGAAGGTGGCAGCAATGGCTTCCTCTTTAACTTTATAACCCACGAGCTCTTCTTTATGGATGTTGTTCAACTGGGAATCAATTTTCTGAAACTTGATCGTCTGCATAAGTATAACCATGTTGAGCCTTTCTTTAAATGAAGGGATGTGAAGGCATAATAAACATAAAATTGCTAAACTTACTCTGATATATTCATTCCAAACATTTTCATTGTCAATTGTTATCATGCTTTTTATCCCATCCCAATTGAAACCACTATGACTCAAAATATCAAAAATAATCCCATAGTATTTCCTCCAAAATCTGAAGTGATTCTTCACTTTCTCTCCATGAAATTGAACTTTGAATTGGGAGGAAAAAACATAAGCAACAACATTATATGCTACTTGTAATGGACCATCCTAAAGGCCCAAAAATAGGACAAAGGCCCAATATACCAGAGGCCCATTTAATCATTAAAGATGATGGGCGACTCGGTAGCCCATTGTGCGACCCGACAGCTCGCCCTGGGCAAACCGCCAGAAGACCCAAATTTCTCCTATAAATAGCCCCTGCTATCAAAGGTAAGGGGATCGGAAAAACCTGCTTAAATTACACAATCAGGTCGGAACGAACTAACTTAATATTCGGAGCCCGGAAATAAGAATCCGGCCCCCTTTTCTCTATTTCAGGAAACCTCGGTCCTTACCGACTCTACAGTACACCGACCTGAAGATACACCCACCTCGATATCCGACAAGCTCGGAGGTCACCGAAACTGTCAAAGATTTTTATCATCTTCAGAACACTACGCAGCATAAACCTACCTGCAACTCAGGCATCGTCACTACTGCTTTCCAAGATCCATCACTTTTGTTTCCCAACATTCTTCCAAGGCATTTGGTCGAATAGTAGGTAAGCATAAACGAACTTGCCACATTTGCGATACAAATTTACCAGGGTGTTTGCCAAGTGAATTTCGGAAAGGCATTGTGAAAACTTGTTCAAGCAGAGCAAAGGAATTGCGTGCCACCGCCTAGTGATAAGAATGGGAGAAGAATGTGAACCTTCGTCGGAGGAGCATTCCAGTCCACGTTCATCGATCAAAATTTCCTTTGGCGCTTCCTGTAATTGAAAGCTTGTATTTTTTTTATATGAAAAATTTGTTTGAGCAATGCCTACAATGAAGAATCCAGATTTAGCCAGACTCTGCCTTAGTCTTTCATTCAGTTTCAACGACGTCGTTGGTGGCGGCAGTGCTGGCAAGTGGCGGCGTTAGTGGCGGGGATGCTGGCTGATGGTTGCGCACAAGCACACGGTGCCGAGAGAGAGGATTTACGGAGGCTCCAGGAAGGGGAGGGGTATCGGGGGGAGAAAATAATGAATTTCAAATACATATTATTTTAACTGAATTTGAAATACACTGTATTGGAGTTTTGAAAGTCACTATAAAAATACATTAGAATTTTAAAAATACTTTAAAAAATTATAGAAACAAAATAATTGAAAATTAGTATTTTAAATACACTCTACAAATATATTACACTCTACAAATACCTCATCCAAACACACTCTTAGTGTTAGGCCAATAATAATAATAATTAAAAAAAAAAAAGGTATTAGTGTTAGTGTTGAAGCACATTAAATGTAAAGATGTTACTGATGTTTGTTAGTAAATATTTTGATTAGAAAAAGTGTAATAACTGTTGTATGCAATGTGATATTGAACATGAACTAAAAAGATACTAGCATTGATCTAGTGGCGATGAGGTAGACACTCATTCTCATTTCCTTTGATGATTGATTTGGGCTTGGTTGTTGTTTTATTAATGTTCTTTTCTCATAGAATCTTTTTTCCGAGTTGATTAAGTAAACTTTTTTGCTTGTGGGCAAAAAGATAAAGAAAAACACTATTACTCTATCAAGTACATACATACAAACATGGTGTTCAATATCATCTGGTGGCTCCCACTATACCGAATCCAACGGTCCCTGCTCTTCCAACACCCGCGTTATACCAATCGAATTCTATGTTCTGCTTTTTGTCGTTTCAAAATTGGAGCTCTTGCCTTCAAATATATAGGTATTGACAAAATTGTCCTTACCTTCAGTCAACAAAATGTAAGGTGTTGTCTTCTGTGAAGCTCCAAAACTGTTTGTACTGAAATGTCAATGAGTCATTTTCATGTAAAAGTTATAAATCCTGATATGTCTACATTTCTCAATTTATGAAACCCCCAAGGCCAAAAAAATACCTACCCCATACGTTACTTGAGTTGTAGACACTCAGTAGTTGTTGGACTAATCGTATTAATCTTATTTTAGTAAAAAAGGACGGAGAGATGATTGGCTCACTTTGAATGGAACGGAAAGTTACCAAACCGAGTCTTGATAGCCCAAATGACAGCTCCAGCTCCACTTTCAATAAAGAACTAATATCTGTTTAAAATTATAGTAATAATTGATAAATTTCTCTCAATAAATATATTTTAAAGAATTTAAATTTATAATCTTTATTCTAAAATACTTTAAAATTCAACCTGAGCCAATACCTTATTAATTACATTGATGCACACTTGACGTCCCTCCAAATAAAAAAATCTCTTACATTATATCACTAAAACACATATAAAATATACCATAAATTTAATTAGTTTACAAATAGATATTAATTTAAATTGTATAAAATATTTCATAAATTTAATTGTGTGCAAAAGAAAACAATATTACAGGATTGGGATTGGCGTGCATTATTATTTGCTGGAGTCGTTATCTTATACGATCATAGCCCTTGTCTTTGGTCCCAAACCTAAACCCAACCACATCAAAATCCAAACCCCACCAATCATTGAACTACCCGGGCCTACTTTCCATTTCTAATTTTCTACTGCTATTTTGGCCCCACCATCCTTCTCAGCCTTCACAATTTAGATTTGGTTTTCAATTGGTGATCAACATTCGAATCATGACAATGGAAGTTAAACAAAAATTGAAACTACAACAAAAATGTTATGTTAATAAAGGAAAACTGGTCACCATTTCCTCATCTGAGTTCTAATACAATCTCCGATTTAGAATTACAGGCGTTAAAAATTGATACTCTTCATCTCATCAGACATCGCCAAAAACAAAAATAGGACCCCGCAAAATGGAAAATATAAAACCTACCAATATGGGGATTTTCTTTCTCTTGAAAAAAAAAGGGGGAAAATGTGAGCGAATTTTCGTGTTGTAATCGGGTTGTTGGTTGCTACTCCTCATCATTCTGGGTAACTCGGCCGTTAATCTTGGAACCCGGTTTTTGCCCAAATTGCATTCCGGACCCTACTGAGATCCCTCCCTTTCAGCGTCCTCCCCGCCCCTTCGTGCACCGAGAAGGAAGCGATCCTCGTCCTCGCCATCTGTCTCGCCAGAAACTCATGCGGAGGTACCCTCCCACCGCCGTCACAACCGTCGTCGTTGTCCGTGTCATCATCGTCGATGCTGTCCCTCATATGATTTTGTCTGTACTCGTCTCCCAGAATCTTCGACCAGTCCGGAATGTTCACCGGCAGTGACGACGGCGTCCCCACGGCGGCGACACGTCCGCCGGACTCTAATAACTTGGAGGGGGACGACGAGAAGGTAGACTTCTTGTTCACGCGAGTACCTTGAACGGGTTTGCGGAATTCAGGCGAGTTACCGCGGCCTGAGTTGTAGATTTCAGACTCGTCAAATTCAAAAGCAGAATCGGAACCCATGGTTGGGGAATCTCTGTCCCCACCCCCAGGGAGGAAGCGGTAGCTTGAGCCAGAAAAGTATCCCTTACTGGTTGCCATTTCAATGGAGTTCCAGATTTCAATATAATAAAAAAATTTGTATTCGTAGGTTTTCTTGCCTGGCCTCCCCTACTGCCCAGTGGTCTCAAATGGGTTTCTCACTTTGTTTTGCTTCTTTCAAACCATGCCTTTGATCTGCTTTTATAAAGGTTCGGTTGCTTTACGTTAAATGTTTTTTTAAAACAAAAATTACGAAAGAAATGGTGGGGTTGCATTATGGATAAGGCTCCCTCTTCTCTCTCGTGTTCATTCTCAGTAACTTCAAATGTACGAAATTACCACGACAACCCCCGCAATTTTTTTGGTACAAGTCCCACGTTGGATTTCCCGTTTATCCATTTTAGAAACCTTAATTAATATTTTGGGGGATTATCCATTCCATTTGATCAGTTTGCCAAATACATGGCATTTTTTTTAAAAAAAAAATTATCTGAAATTAAAATTCGACTCAATTGACCCATCAATCTGGAAAGTCATTCATTTAGTTATATATATTTATTACATTGAAAACTTATATACTCAGATCATCCCCAAAATAAAGGGCATAAAGTGTTATACTTTGATTTGAAAAATAATAAAGAATTTTCTTTCACTGAAATTTGACAACTAACTAACTAACTTATCCATTCCAACGAAAAAACTCACAACTTTGTTCTCATTAATAGCGGTTGACAATCAGAAAGTATTATGATTATAAATCTTTAAAATTTGTAAATTGTGTGTTTAAATTTAGAGTTAAATCCAAAAATACAAAGCTTGTTTGTTTTTCATCAATGGCTGGAGAGAAGGCACGTGCCTGTTAGATGTACACTCACACCAACGATGAGTTCCACGTGTATCTGAAACTGAAAGCGTAACGAGAAAGAGTTCAGTATAGTGGAAGACGGAAGAGAGAGAAACGAGGGGTAGAATGGGAAAACGATTTTGTCTCTTACGAGAAGGATTGAATTGTATTGTACTGCTAGTCTAAAACATTGTCGCGACGCGGAGAGGGGGTTCACCTGACCTGGTTCCATAAAAGAGGACAAAAGTGGTCCTTTTTAGACGACCGAGGATAATGACACGTGTCTATATAGATGTATGTAGGACACGTGGCGTCTGGGAAGGGAAGGGGGCATGATGGCACGTGAAGTAGGCCCCCACTCGGATCTAGTGCATAGTCGTGCCAGCTGGTAATGACCTGATATTGTCCTCTCAAATGCGACACTCGATAAACCCCCCAATTTATATTTTGAGAAAAATATTGCGTAAGTGTAACCAATAACCATTTTGCGACTAGAGTGAGAGAGTCCAAGTTGTGTAGCTGCTTTACGCTGCACGGAGTTTATGAGTTGGGTTGAAGGTTGAACGGAACATCATGCTTTACGTATGAAAGCGATTTTATTATTCACTACCTCTGCCCGTGTTTATTTAACTTTTCTAATTTATTTAAACACACCAAATATTGATTAAATTGTTTTTTCTCAAATAGTTACACAAGATAAAAAGAAACAGGAAAACCCTTGTTCCTCAGCATGAGTTCATGATTCTGCCATTATAGGGAAGAAACTGGTATTGGCCTTTTTGCTGGACTGCATAAAGAATATATAATTGGTGGTTACTGTGGTTTCAAATATCAAATTTTCTTTTTCTCTTTTTGCATAAAATGACATTTCATTGTGTCAATTTTCAAGCACTTTTTTTTTTTTTTAATTTTAATATTCATTATTATATTTGTGATTCTGATCAAAGGGTGAAACCATTCTTCAAAGTACAGCGTCCAAAATTGACGAGTAGATAAAAGTAGAACCATCAAATCGATTCCCCACAAGAAAATGAAAAAATATACTTTTGGCATACGAAGAATATATACTGCGACGCTCACAAAATATGACTTATTTCCTTGAAGATGCCTAGGTGGTAACTGGTAAGTGATATTTTGTTTGTTACAATATTGTTGGGAACATGGGTTAATGTTCTGAAAAGCCAAATACAAATCATGATTTGTGACAATGGTATCAATAATGATGATCTTTTTAATTTTTAATTTTTTTTTATGGCCATGCAATAATGATGATCTTACTAATATAATTGTCTGCTGTTTTATTAGCGGCAACTTGAGTTCGTCTTTAGATCTAGAATGAACAGGTAACATGTGACTTTAATTATAGCCAGCTAGCTATCACTGTCCTAAACTTGGCCCCTTATCAATCAAATTACAAGCTTAGCTACCATAGCAATAGTATATTACAATTTACAGCATCTCATGAAACTTTTTAGGTGCCTTATAATAATGGATAGAATACTTGTACATTAATGTTTTTTAACGACTACTTCAGTTGCTAGCAAATGCACTAACGATGACTTGGCACAAAAAACAAAAAAAACACAGGATAGGTTGTATTTTGAATGGATGGGTTTTTGCTGTATACGTATTCTATGTACTTTAACTTTTTTTTTTTTTTTATTTGCTTTATACTTTATGTATTAATAATTGATTATATTCTCCATTAACATTTTGCCTGCTATCTATGCCTTTTAAAATGTTGGGATTAAAGTGTAGAATGTGAAATACCTAACAAACGCATATAACTTGTAATTAATTGGGTTTGCTATTATATAGATAGTTTAGTTGGAGCGGCATATGTGTAATGCTCTCTTTCTTTGGATTTGCATGCCACTTATGAAATCAACAAACTGGGGGAGGCCAACGGCATTGCATCTTTTGATTAATTAGTGGGTTTAGTATCACACATTAGAGCTTTATTTATAGAAAAGACAAGGGCATCAGAATTGGATATCTGAAAACAAACCTTTTTTTACTTCAAAGTAATTGATTCTTCCTTTTAGACATATATATAACGAGTGGGAAGCTTACGAAGATTCCTATTACTGCGTAACAAGCACTATTTTGCTTTAAATAGTCTTGATAAGCTCCGCTACCTTTTTTCCTTTAATTTAATAATAATAATAATTAATGTTATATATAAATTAACCACCATGATAGTTAATTAATATGTCAATAACGGACAAACTCCTTTTAAATTATTCTTTTGTTAATTGAAGACAAGTAAAAACTTGAAGTAATTTTATTATTTCATGTACTCATGTCTTATTTTATGTAGAGTTTTAAGGTTGTTCCTCAAAAGTGTTAACACTCTAGCTTATCTCCTGGTTAAAAACAAAAAAAAAAATAAAAATGAGAAGATTGGGTAAAATTGGTGTTTATTTTTGATGGCATACAAGATGATGTTGGTGTTCAAGACGTGGGGCATCCATGGCAAATTGGTAGATGTATCGAGTTGATGAGAAGCTTGCTGGCTACTTGTTTTGTTTGGTCTTAATTAGTCTCACTGATAATGAGTGGGGGACACCCATGACCATGAGTCCTGGACTACTAAACTAAAGCTACTGTAGGTGGAAAGTTGCAACTTTGAACCTATATAGGTAGTAAATGAGAAAGAAGCATTACCATTATTAGTCTATACGACAGTTACGTGTTGGCCCTTGAAATGACACTCACATTCTTATCCCAATTCCCACATATCGTAAACATAATTAAGTCTACCACACATGATCCCCACAACCTAACGTTTGTCTGTCACTTTGTAGATGTGTGATGTGTGCCTTCATCTGATCTGCCCTTGCCTTGTAGTATTGTATAAAGACTTCAACAAATAAACCATGCATACAAATATTTTTCTTTGAGGTTATCCAATTCAACAAATAACGTGCATATGCGCACGTGTGCGGGCATGTCTCTAAGTGGTGCAACCGTGTTTCTCCCAAGTGTTTACGTGTGTTTAGTACGTATAAGAAGAAAGTAGAGAAGAGAGAGAGAGAGAGAGAGGGATAAGTGTGGATAGGTACTATATTCTCTATCAAGTTATCATATGCGAATATTGGCCAATGGATATAATATACATTTAAAAAATAGATTTAGATATTGTAGATGCAGTGCAAGTTCAGTTGGGCGGGGCCTGTTGTTTTGAGGCATATCCACTTCTTTGCTAAGTGCTATGTATAAAATAAGAAATGCATGGTGCTATATTCCACGAGACTCACGCTGTAAACATTTCTCTCACATCCGCATATAATATGACCAACATTTATTTCTTTAGTCTTTTGTGGAAAAATTCAGATGTACTACCAACTATAATTTACTATTGTATTGGACTATTGGTTGTATTTATCTTTTATCTTTTTTTTTTTTTTTTATGGTGAGCAAATAAATTACTTTTAAGAATTTGAACTTATACCAAAAGTTTAGAAGACCTCTCTCCTGTCCTATCCATTAGACAATGAACGCTTTTCTTTTTATTATTCTATAAAATTTGGTGTATAATATTAATTAGCCACATATCATAAATATGATATTGACCATTAAGCTATCGATTTAAGCCAAATGAGAGGGAAGGGAAGAGAAAAAAAAAAGATAAATTAAAATTATAAAATCATAGATGGCAAACTAAACCCAAGGTACTGGAAAAGTGGCTTTGAATTCTTCCCTTGTCCGTTCTTTAAACCTGGGTGATGGTCAAGGATAAACAGGCCACACCTAATCGGTCAGAGGGAGCAGTTTGGACTGTCACTGTCAGCAAGAACCCAAGTGTTTTTCTAGGTCCTGAAAAAGCCCATAATTATTTTTGGGCCTAATAGAAGCCCATATTCAAACGAAAGCATATAAAGGGAAAGGTTCTAGATGACCCAAAAACGATAGAAAGGAGCCCAATCAACTGATTGAGTAGGCTATTTGGGCTTCTTGCCCATGGAGATACCGAAACACATATTTGCCCTCCCACAATGTTACAAATACGTTGAACTCTCTAAGAAATTCAAGCAAAACACCCGTGTAAAATCGTCTTTAGGCGAATTCACAACTACACCCTCAACTTTGCCCTAAAGACGCATCCTTGTGTTTAAATCCCGGCTAGGCTTAGTGGTAAAACAGTCATTTCGGATTCAGTCTAAGCAAAACCCTAGTGTAATATATATCCCCCCTTCTCTCCACTCGCCTCACCTCCTGTAAAGCCCTAGTAGCACCTCGAATTTGCAAGAATGCCGCCGAAGTTCGACCCATCGCAGGTCGTCGATGTCTACGTTCGAGTCACCGGCGGCGAGGTTGGTGCGGCGAGTTCTCTCGCTCCCAAGATCGGTCCACTCGGTCTTTCTCCCAAAAAGATTGGAGAAGATATTGCCAAAGAGACTGCAAAGGAGTGGAAGGGATTGAGGGTCACCGTTAAGCTCACGGTCCAGAACCGTCAGGCTAAGGTTGCTGTGGTGCCATCTGCTGCTGCCCTAGTCATCAAGGCCTTGAAAGAACCCGAACGAGACCGCAAGAAGACCAAGAACATAAAGCATAATGGCAATATATCCCTCGATGATGTGATCGAGATTGCCAAAGTTATGAAGCCTAGGTCGATGGCTAAGGATCTTTCTGGCACCGTGAAGGAGATCTTGGGAACCTGCGTCTCTGTTGGCTGCACTGTGGACGGGAAGGATCCCAAGGACTTGCAGCAGGAGATCACTGATGGAGATGTTGAAATCCCTCAGGATTGAGGTCTTTTATTTTTGTTTAATTAGTGCGTTTCTCTATAAATTTGAGGAACAATTGAAGGTTGTGCTAAATTTTATTTACAATTTCGAGTAATTTAGTAATTTAGATTATTTTGAGAGATTTTATCCGCTAATTAAAGTTGTTTTACAATGATGATAACTTATTTGGTTATAATTTTGTTTTTGTTTTCATGATTAGGGTGTCACCCTTCATGCCGTCACATTGCTTAGATATTGTCTCTTTTCATGGTTTTCTTAGTTATATGCGTTATGTTTTGTTATGCGGGTAGCTTTTGATCGTATTGTGTTTGTTCTTTGTGTATATTTGGGTTGTTTTTACCGGGAAGATTATATCAGTTCCTTTGCAGATTCTTATTGCTTTATAGATTAGGATGGTTGACCCAAAAAATGACTACTAGATTGTAATTTACAACTGGATTGTTTTGGGGATGTTCAATTTGGTCTTGTGCCTTTGCTTGTTTATACTTGTAGTTATTGTATCACTAGTACTGTATTCTATTGACTTCACTGTGTAATTGTACTCACACATCCAACAGGATTGTCATGCTTTCCGCTATCCACCTCATTTTTGCTAAGTTGGGAAGTGCCATTGGGCTCGAAGGTTCTTGGGAGCAAAAAAGGAGTGTGAGGTGTCGGATTAACCAAAATGTGGTTGTGAGTACATTTTCTGATTGATAAACAAATACTATTTTGTTAGTGATGTTCAATAGGGTAATGAATGTGACAGACTTAAAATTTGTTTAGCATTGGAAGATTTAATTGATTGAGCTACTTATTAGACATGTTTAAGATTCTATCGTTCCTTTGTAGTTGTTGCTCACTAATATAGGATATTTGCTTGAGGCAAGGGGCCTGGGAAAATTCTTATTTTCCTCCCCTTCATATCGAGTATAATTTATGTAAGCTTTTCTCCTAGGATTGAGGGTTTTGAAAAAGTGTAATCATGTAATTATCAATGTTTTTTTTTTCTGACACCCTGATGTTATTCTACAATTGAGATTATGAGTTTGTCTGCTACCCATTTGGAAAAATTAAGATCCTGTTGTTTTTAAAGTTATTGCAGTTATTTATTCTCGAATGGAGTATCATTTCTGAAACGTGTTTTCTAATCTTTGGCCATTGCAAGCAAAATATTAGTTGCTGTGATATATATTTTAATTGAATTAATCATCTAGCAAAATAATTAACGGTGGTAGTTCTGTAGTAGAGGACAATGTCCTGTTAGTTTAATGGTGTCACTTAACGATAGAGGTAAGAGGTTAGGTGCCTCAATTAAAAGGTTATTGGTTTGTGTTTGTGTGGTAATTAAAAGATAGAGAGACAGTGTAACTTAGATGCTTCTATTTTGTGTGAATATGAACTTGAATTATATTGATATGGGGATAATTTTTGCCTACATTGAAGTTGTAAGTTGTTGGCCTCATTAGTTGTGCTGATTAGCGTTTTTGCGCCTATTCTTACTTTCCTTATGTCAGTGTGTTGTGTGATGTGCTACTCCGTACCCAGTTTCTGCCATAGCGACTGAATTGATTTGATTTTGTTGGTTGTGCGTTATACGTTCTCTTTAAGCCCGTAGAATTGTTTGGTTGAGCATTTATTCTATGTTTGGACCCCTCTATCTGTGCCGGAGGACCATTGCGAGGGTCCCTTTTTTCCTCTGCCTTTATAAGTTACTCCGGTAATATTTTGTTGGTTTTTCCTGGTAATTGTGTGACATGTTATTTTGTGATCACTTTTCCTCACAACGTTAATCCTGGTCTCCCCCAGGCCATCAATGAATAGATCATGTGTTTTATGATCTTATTACGAGCTGCTGGATAGCCTTGGTTATTTCTTGTGTTTTAGTTTTTTAAAAAAAAGGTGAAACTAATGATCATAGAGTTTGTCATGTTCATTGGCGTTTGCCCGGATAAACTGCGAAGATTGAGCCATTAGATTTTAACTATTCTGATCTGTTATAGTGTCAATTATGATGTGATTGTCTCTTCCTTGCTGAAAGCAATCTGTCATTTGTTTTCCAAGGACTCTCCTGGATAAGTGAATGGGAAACAGTTTAACTTATGAATGTGATTGTTCTTTACTACAAGTAAAACACTAAATTAAAATAAATAGAAATGTCTTTTGACTCAAGTTTGTTAAGTTTAGCGAAGAACCTTTCAGGGGAAAAAAAAAAATAACGACTGTTGAGTAGCATATGCTTTCAAGATGTTCTGAATGTAACTATGTACTATTTTTGGTTGATTAATATAATCTGCATTTCTTAGAAGAAAAAATTATCCTGACTTTTGGTGGTGGTCTGAAGTCTGACTTGCTCAACGAGCTGCGTATGCTCCGGTTTGACTTTGACTGGAATCAAGGGCCTCTAGCCCCAAGTACTTTTGTTTTGTGTGGTAATATTTCCTTTCAGTTGGAATGAAAAGCTAAGCATGGAATTGAAGGCCCAAATATGAAATAGCATATGACGGTTGTTTAGGGTATATTTGGTCTTGTTTTCTATTACTTGTATTACACAGATTAGTATTTTGACAGAACAGAAGCATACAAAACTAATTTTTGAAACAAGTTATTAATAAGGGGTTTGAGTGCTACTTGTCCACGTGGTTTGCTTTACCGCCGTCGCTAGTCTAGATATTTTCTGAATGAGCTTCTTGTTCCTTTGTTCCCAAGTCATTTATAGACTCATTTTCCTCGTGGTGTGCTCATTACCGTGGCTTGGCTCCATTTGTTCCGAAGTTCACTCTCGGTCTTCGGTTTCAAAGGCATGGGCAACTAGTATATATTGGTCTCAATGTGCTATTGCCGATTCAATCATTAGTAGTACCTTTGTCAAATATCTTCAAAGAATAAACGAGTGCCTTTACCCGTTATGCCTCTCTCTTGGGGTTCTTCACATAGCCGAAGAGAGAGACACGTACTTACATTACTTGTATCAATATTCACTTATTCAGTACCCCAAGTTATTGTTCGTTTCATAATAATGGCAATGGAGAAGGAGCTGAGGCATAGAATGAAGCCTTGGATCGAGGTTGCTCCTATACTTATTGATTTCTCTTGGAAGCCTTCCCATACTCCCAAGCTAGAGACTATTCTGGAAGAGAGACCTGAAGCTGAAGAATTTGATGGTGAAGAAGATGATATTGGTGACTTGTGATTTCTGATTTTGCCATTTCCTGCGTCCATATTCTAAAAATAAGTAGAGAGACGTAACTTGTACACTTGTAGTGGCAGATGGGGAATGATTAAAGACCATCCATCTATATATAGTGGTCTCTTTGATTGTATTGTAATTTGTAAATAAACATAATGCATATCGATTGATATTGATAATCAAGTTACAGACTTGATTTTTGGTATCTCTACCAATCTGCAACTCCTGCTGATTGTTGAGTTAGGAATTGAAGGAGGATGAGAAATTAGGGAGCGCGTAATATCTAAATTCATTATTAATTATCGACTTGGATAAACTTGTTCTTGGAATTGTAATTTTGACAAATTAAGGTTTTATATCTTTCTCTTGTTTGTAATTCACATAAACAGAAGCAATATCGGTGTGCTTATGAGTTAGATGCCTATTGCGTGGAAAGCCTCAAATAATAATCTATGCCGTAGAAAATTCAAGTTAAGAAATCAAATACTTCTTTTCTTTTTTTGAAGATGTACAAGTATCTGAGAAATAGAGGTTGAGACTTGAGAGTTTTGTTAAATGTGGTTTGATTTTTTTGGCAGCGTGAAAAGAGGAATTAATGGAGAGTGAGGGATATGAGTCCCAACTTAACTTAGTTTTATGGCCATTAACTTGTTAGTCCAAGTCAGAAGTTGGATTATGAGGCCAATATTGCTCAATAGTGAACAACAGCGATAAGCTAAACAATACTAATTTTAATTAAAAATCCTCAAAGGAGCCACCGACCAGTGAAGGGTCATTCTCAACTTTCACAGCCCAACAAGATTATTATTATTATTCACATCATAGATGTGCAACACGTGGTGCGCTCTCAGCCATAACATAACACACTGTTTTTCAATTTCATAGAATTTGAATGTATATATGATATGACACATACATTTTGGAAAATAAATTACAAAAAAATAGACTTTCTGAGTGAGAATTAGATGGGGGCGGCAATACATGTCAATTATATTATTATTTTGCTAAAGTTCTCAGCATGAGCATAAAATTAATAGCCGTGTCACATTTGTTGTCCTTGTTAGGAGCGCAGTTGGCATATTTCTAATACCAGCTTCGAATTCTCTGTAAAGAAGATTAATCAATTTTGTCCATTGCTAAGGATTTTCACTAATTATTATTAAAGGTTTTTATTTTCATACACTTACTGAAAATAAAGCGGTCTCATATGCAATTTAACATTTCCGATTTAAATTCTCAAAATATCAATATTTTGTTAGAAACATTCTTAACTTATTTAATCATTGACGAAACATATATAATTCTTAGAATATGAAACTTTTTGTTTCTGTACAATCGACAATCAAACTTTATTTTAAACAAATAAATACCTGCTCTTCTCTTGATAATGTTATTTAAGATATAATATTCCATTAATATTAATATAGTTTTTTTTATTATAAAATAATACATAGAGTTTGATAACTTGTTTAAAATATAAAACTCATCTATCCTCAGTGTATGAAAAATGAAAAGTTAAACTAAATGTAACAACTAATAAGCATTTTTCCTTATTTATGCTAAACAAAAGTCAATTTCTTTTTTCCTCTTACGTATATATAACAGCCCGTGAAATAAGAGAACAATAGAAGCACAAGAACTTTGGACATTAGTTTTTTGTGGAGAAAAATATAATATTAGAAGCGGATTCTCGAATCCAGTTGGGAATAGTGATGATTTAACTTTATGTAATTAATTAATTTTATAAGTCAATTACAATAATTGTGGTGAGGATTATCTGATTAAGTCATATGTTCACTCAAAACCCATTTGATTTTAGGTGCGTACAGATAAGTTCATCTGGCAAGCATTCGTCACCCAACCAAGATGTCTTATTATAATCACATCAATTAATTAATAATAACAGAATGCCCAAAATAATGATTGCTTATTATTTCAGGATAACATTTCATAATCTCCTCCCATTTTCTATGCTAGTAATATTTCTTAGTCATTTGGGTGTTTATGCAATTTTTTTTTTAATTTGTGTCATAACAAGTTAACAATATCCAATTGTTGTATGCAGCAGAATCCGAGTTAAATTGACCAAAAAAAGAAAGAGTAAAACGAGTTAAATTTAAGTATATATGATTACTCCTTATTTTTAATACCATAAAATTAAATTGGATAGCTAGATAACGCAGGCGTTTGAGTGTATAATACATAGAGTAGAAAGAATCCAATGGCATTGGCAACTCCAAAAGAGTGATAGACAGAGCAGTTTAAGGTGCTTGATGGTTTACCTGCTTTGTCTTAATTTCCTTAGCTTAATTGGTTTACATTTTCCACACTCGGCCGTTGAATAGATGAACCTTTTGAGGTGTATTGGGCCATGGAAACAAAGTAATCTGATGTAGAAAATGAGAGACAGAGAAAGAGAGAAAGAGAGAAAGAGAGAAAGGAAAAGCAAAGCTGTAATGGATCAAGAGCCGTTGGAAGGGTAGTTGTGGTGTGGGGCCTTGCAAGCGAAATCAAGCTAGTATGGGCGGCAAAAAATTATGTTAATCATGTCATTGTTGATATATACATACAAAAACTGGCATTAATTTATTAGATTAATTAGTGGGGTGTCTCCTTAAATAGGCCTTCTATTCCCACAGGATCCTCCAACTCACTAAGTGCACTTATCTCTCGCTCTTGCATAAAAGACAAGACACAGAAGTAGTAGGTAGTAGAAGCAGCAAGAAAAGAAATGGCGAAAGACGTAGAGGTTCAAGAGCAAGGGGGAGAGTACTCAGCTAAAGACTACCACGACCCACCACCAACACCTTTGATCGATGCAGAGGAGCTGACAAAGTGGTCTTTCTACAGAGCCCTCATCGCTGAGTTCATAGCAACGCTTCTCTTCCTTTACATCACTGTGTTGACTATTATTGGATACAATCACCAGAATGATATTCCCAATCCCGAGTGTGAGGGAGTTGGCGTTTTGGGCATCGCTTGGGCCTTCGGTGGCATGATTTTCATCCTTGTTTACTGCACCGCCGGTATCTCTGGTACGTTTTTCTTTCTCTTTTAATTAACCAATTCATTGATTCACTTAAATTAAGAGCAAAAGGAACTTGTACACAGGTGGACACATCAACCCCGCTGTCACATTCGGGCTCTTCCTGGGAAGGAAGGTGTCGCTAATCAGAGCTTTGCTGTACATAGTAGCACAGGTTGCTGGTGCTATCGCCGGTACTGGACTCGCCAAGGGCTTCCAAAAGTCTTACTATAACAGGTACGGTGGTGGGGCCAACTTCATCCAAGATGGCTACAACAAGGGTACCGCTTTGGGTGCCGAGATCATTGGTACCTTTGTTCTCGTCTACACTGTCTTCTCCGCCACTGATCCTAAGAGGAACGCAAGAGACTCCCATGTTCCTGTAAGAACCTTAATAAAACCCTTCTTTCTTCTCAAAGTGTTTTATTTCTTAAATTATTATCTGTTAATTAACTTGTGCTTTAATTTTTAAATAAAAAGGTGTTAGCACCACTACCCATTGGCTTCGCTGTGTTCATGGTGCACTTGGCTACCATCCCCATCACCGGTACCGGTATTAACCCAGCAAGGAGTTTTGGAGCAGCTGTGATCTACAACAAAGAGAAAATCTGGGATGACCAAGTAAATCCATATATTCTATCTCTTTTCAATAAAAAACGAAAGATTTTATAACTACTTGTTGTTTGTTCTAATAAATTGAAAGAATAGACTCTTATAATAGTAATTTTCCCAAATTGTTTACAGTGGATTTTCTGGGTTGGACCATTTATTGGAGCTGCCATAGCTGCATTCTACCACCAGTTCATTCTTAGAGCTGCAGCTATTAAAGCTCTTGGATCTTTCAGGAGCAACGCTTAATTATATATGATCCTGAATTTCTCCAACAAATTAAGGGCTATATAGGTGGTTTCCTCAAATAATAACTCTTGATATTGAGGAGTGTTGTCTGTCTGCTGGTCTCTTCGGCGTTTTTCCCCCTTTTCCTTATATGCTTCTGGTTTTATAGGAAAATGCCAAAAACGAAGGGCCATGAATTGTAGATAAACATGCTTTTTATTTTATGTCCAAGGGTGTATTTTGTATCCCTTTTCTCTTTTCTTTTATTTCCCTGTAATCCGCTCGTGTTTGTTTTCATATTATGTGCATCTTAGTCATTTTTCATTTTAACCTGCTTCTTCGTTAGTGGTGTATTCATTTGTTTCCACATAAAAACTTAGTACTTGTCTCTGTTCTTCAACTCATATTACCCCTCTTTAATTACTTCTTATAACTTGCTGCTCCTTAATTAACCCACAAAATTAAATTGAAATTAACCTTGCTTATTACCTGCTTTATTTATTAGTAAAGAAGCATCAGAAGCTTCCTAGTGCCTGAAAGAATAACATGATAAATACAGAAATGGGGGTTTCTGCCATTGCAAAACCAGAACAAAACAAGAGTAAAATGATAAAAAATATATTATGGGTTTGTTTGAAAGTGTTTTTATTTTTTTATATTTAGAATAATTTTGTAAAAATAAAATTTTAAAAATAGTTCTATTATTATTATTTTATTATTTTCAAAAACAAAAAATAATTTTTAAAAACAGAAATCAAATTTATCTCTTCACTTCAGTTCTCAGAATGCCTAAGACGCAAGCTTCTTGAATTTTCTTGCGTGTTCTCTTATCTTCTTAGGAATAGGCATGCATCAACATCCATCCTAATAATTAGACTTGACAACGGATAACGACAAGGGAAGCATCCTTTTCAATGAACAATGTTTATTTTGCTTTTGCTTATGAATTAAGCTAAACTTTCGAATTATATGCTTCATGAACCTTCAAATTCACCCACTTCCCCAAAAACAGAAAGAGCCTTATTTTTCTCATTTGTCTTCCTCTGGTGCAGCAGATTCTAGGGGCTCAGTTCATTGTGCTGATTAATATATGATTTTGATAGCTATTCTTTAATATTGATAATGGGTTTCTGTTGGGATGCTTATCCTGGGAAATTAAACTAATACAAATGAGTAATGATGGAAGAGTTTAGCACCATAATTTAATCATCGTTGTACTGAAAAGCGCCCACTTTATTAGATTAGGTGAGTTGGCTTTTGTGCGCGAGCTTTTTGGACGTGACATTACTATGGTTTGGACTTTTTTTTTTTTTGGTTTATTAGAGAATATAATAAAAGTAGTCTATTTCTTTTTATTATTTCACCTTATCTATTTTCATAAGATGTAATATGATTAATGGAATTTCGCCTTAAGCTTTTTGTAAATGTTTTACTTATGTAGTTGCTATGTACAATTTCAATAAAGAAAGAGCAAAAGACTCAATTAGGTTATAGATTAATTGGTTACAATGCTCTCATTGCAAGAAAAAAATCTGTATTTTATTGATAAAATGAGAATATCAAAATGTATTTTTATACAAAGTTATAGTTGTAAATATTTAGACAACAAAACTCTTAGAACATGATAGCTTGTCTCAAGTTCCTTTTTATACAAAAAGAAAGAAAAAGCAAAAGAGAACAATTTAGGTAGCTTGATGGCCTAGGATTCCTTGATCATTAATTTTGTGTCCCTTATTTCGTAAATGGATTAGAGTATTAGACTCTTATTCTACCTTATCTTGATTATATATTATGCCTTTTTCGTTTTCTTATAAATTTTTAAGTAGGCGAGTAGGTAGGGTTTAGCTGTTTGAAAGGATCATCTAGGGTTGGATTATTGAAGGGTGATGGAGGGAGATAAATAGGGAAAGAGCACTCGTTGTCATAATATGATTTGAGTATTTATAAAACTTGGTCATTTTCTCAAAAACATTAATTAGAATTCGGAGCAATAAAAATATGGTACATATGGGGGTTAATGCGATTTTAAGAAACAGTGACATTGAACTAACAAGCAAGGACAAGCGATTTTTGATGTCAAATATGTGGTGGGTTAGGGATAGTAATGCAATATTACTGTTTGAACACATGATAATATAACAAAAAGTACATTTGGATTCGCGGTCTTGGAAAGAAAAGGAAAGGATGAGAAAAAAGTTGATTATTTGCCGCATATTCTTTTCTCAAACGGATATCCATCACTAAGGATCGTAAGGTGATGGATCAGTTTAGAATTGAATTGAGACTTGCACTTCTTGACCATAATTGATGCTATTTATATTTTCTAATACATGGATCATGACGATGGGAAATTTCAAGTTTCTGGAAAGTGGAAACCACACTTTACATGGGCTTGGACTTTCAAAATCTAGGCCCAATCAGAGGGGAGGGGGGGCAAAAGGTTGCTGAAAGTTGAGGCCCAGTTTCCTTGAATCATAGAGAGAAAATGAGATGCATCAAATTTTCATGCATAGTATATCCGCTTTCAAAGATATAGAATAAAATTTTAAAACAGAGAAAAGGACAAGAATTAAAAACAGTAACATTCTGAAGAGGGTCTCATGCATTTTTCATATATTGTGTTGTTTTATGAGTAAGAGAAACTCGTGACTTGGTGGTCCACTAATACAGTATAGCAAGAGTGTTGTGCAAATGCTAAATGTGTGGCTTGGGGAAGGAAAGACATGGAGAGTCACAATTAGCATCCAGCTTAGTGAGAGAAGGGCATGAGGTATGAAATTAAATGAGCAGAGACAATGAGAGGAAAGCATGAAAGATGACATGATATTTTTAATATCACACGTATATGGAAGGGGTGAGTGAGTGGCAATAAGAACTATCTGCTCTTGCATGCGCCTTGTGCCTTTGCAATTATGTGGCTGGCCAGGCCACACCACACAAACATGCCTAATTTAACTAGCCATTATAATTACTCACATCTTTCATACTCTTATTCTTATATGCCCTTTGCTGGCCCTCTAAGCTAAGCCAACTCCATGCTTGTTTCCACGTAGCGAGAAAGCAAAGCATACACCTTCGAAGTATCACATAAATTAAGCGAGCTCATAATATAAGCAACTGATAAAGAGTACAAACTTGTAATTTATTATTACACCCCTTATTTCACGTGTGAATAAGAGTATGAGACCATATGACGAGAGTGAAAAAGTTTATGCTATGTTGAATTAATACCCAAACACATACATGTATTATCCACTTAAAAGTTAAAATCTTTCTTTGTATCTATATGTATAAATCATGTAAAGATACAGAGAGGGGTTTAAATTAAGTGGACGATCAATGTTTTAAGATGATTAATGATCAATGATTTTATCCCGTAGCCCCTACTTAGCCGTATGTGTTTGAGTAAGGCACTCAAGTACATCAAAACATAATATGCGAAGCCACTCAAGTATAAACATTATTCTTAGAGCCACGTCCACACGACCAAAATGGCTGATGAATAAGCAATAAATAAGAAGCTATATGACAATTATGCCCTTGCAAGTCCAACACACTTGTCTCTACTTTCACTGAAAAATCTACCTCCTCTACGGACTGTGAGGGTATTTTGGGAATGACCAAAGAGTTGAATGTTGGGGACGGCTGAAACTGAAAGCAAAGACCCATTATTCTGTTCCCCCCTCATCAACCTTCTTTTCCCAACACAAAAATTCAAGGCCAAGTAACAGGCACTTCCTCAGAGCTTATATAAGCTAGTTCAATGCACCCACAAGTTTTCATCCCAAAGCTTCTGTCTTTTCTACTTTGAAGTTATTTCCACAAAAGCAAATAGACAAACATGACTCCTGTTACTTTCTCCTTGCTCTTCCTCTTTTCTCTAGTTCTTCTCTCCATAGCTACAGGCCAAGAAAGAGCCCCCCATGGGCTTGGTTACGAGAACCCCGTAGCCTTTCCACCATCAGCATATGACTTCTTCCATCCAAACGCACAAAAGCCTGAGAACAAAGACCCATGTGCTGCATCCAAATGTTCACCCCTGCCTCTAGCAGCTCAAGTGGAAGCCACTCAAGTACATGAAAACAGAGCATCCACTCCCCATAAGTTTCTAGGAATTTGGGAGCTGCTGGGGTTGCCGGCATTGTCTTTGGTATTGCCTTTGCTGTGCTTTTAGCTATGGGTGTTGTCTACTATGTAAGGGTCACACGCGGAGCCAACATGAGTCGAACCAATACCGTTCAACCTCACGCTTGAACTTGAAGTGTCTTCTACAGTGACTTAAAAATCTCAGCTTAGAACAGGGAATACAACCCCTACCCCTTAGCCTTCATCCCAAATCCCAATCCCTCGAAATCTTTTCCCCACCCCAACCATCTCACTTACTCATCTCCCACTCTTAGTTGCCTCTCTTTTCTGTTCTTTTTTTTTAAGTTACCATTTGAATTTGATTAGGGAATGTATGTATGATTGTGATAGTGATTAATGTCCATGTTACTTGACAATTACCTGTGTCATGAGTTTTCTAATTTCTCTTTCTTTTTTATCTTAAAAAAAATAAAATAAACTGGTCAGTCATAACCTATTGGGATAATTTAATGACTACTATTGCACTGCGCAGCAAAAGCCTATACAGAAATGCAGGTTCAATAACTTGTATAGGACACATCGATATCAATTAACGAGCATAAATTTTCTACATAAATTCTCTGCCAAAAGTGTCTTCTTTGCTGCTAATGAAGAAAATGAAACGAATTAAACAAAGGAGGAAGAGTTGTGGTCTACGTCTGTATAATTTCTAAACTCATACTTCATACACTCAAGTCTTTAATGTAGCTTTGCTCTTAGGACTTGAGGCTAAGAACTGTCCAGAGCAAAATCCAAATCATATCAATTCTTTCAACCAATGTGAAAACTAATATGTGCATTTCATTGACAACCGTGGCGAAAGTAAATTCTACTCTTTAAAGATTTGTAGCATTGCAAAGACAATATCAAGCATCTTGATGCATATATTTAAACAACATAGGAGTAATGCAAGAACATTGCATAGGACCTCTGCTCTGTCATGTGCATATCCGTTTAACAAATCAGAATATGAAGATTAAAATTAAGGCTTAAGGTATACATGTCTTAATATCACAAAGGTTGACATTTGAACAGAAAGCACTCAGGAATCATTTCTACCACCCACGTGAGCTAAGAGACTCTATCAAAGGTCCAAATGTCTGATCCACAGTTTTGTTCCATAAATGTGCAACTTCTGAACGTGATTTCTTCCCGAACATGGGTTCTTTAACCTGGTTGAGTATCAAGGCTGAAAGGTTAGATTTGAAAGTATCAAACTAAACGAGGAATGTAAGCCTCAGGGGTGACACTGCATAATAGATAATGGGTCCTTTATTTCTAATGTTAAAGTTGCTCTGGCCTGTGGCGTTTGAATCAGATGGCGACCCTTCCATCTATAAGAATGATAACAGTCATGGAAGTTTATAAAATTAATGGAGAGTAGAGTATAAAAGTGAGTTTAGTTTATTACTTTTCAGTTTCCATTATACTTTTTTGACAACAAAGACAAACACACAGCGCAATAGAATGCCTAGCATCATCAAGAAACATATCAAACAGATTTAACAAAAATGTTAAATATTTGCATCTTAAATGTCATTACTGTAATTCCCAGTAAACTCCACACTCGGCTAACTGGCAAACATCTAATTTTCTGTTGTAATTCATTGCGGACAAGTCCACACTCAAAATTTCAAGCGGGTTCATTCTGTTAAGCGTTAAACGCTGCCAGTATAGCCAACTACCTAAACATGCCTGCACTAAGGAGGCTAAAGCAAAGGGCCAACCTTTAGTAACTAGATACTCTATCAATATACATTGCCCCACCAGCCTAAAGAACTATGGCGTTTCCGATAGAACTGAAAATTGACAGTAATAGCTCAATTTTTAGAATGTCCTGACCAGTCATAAGACGTGAACTCAGAATGATCAAGAAAATAAATTCAACATATGCATCAATCAAGAGTAAGGTGCAGAAACAAGTGAACTCAGAATTAGGTTTGTCAATCATGTTTTATCAATATGATTCATTAGACCAACAAATTATTGGGAATGCAACAAAGGTGCAGGGCCAATTATTCTAGGTATTTTGACAAATCCATATATAATAATCACATCATCAACAATATGGCAATTAAATATTCGAGCTTTCATCTCTATTCGTGAACTTGAGAATGAATCGATTAGAAGAAGGAACGAAAAATTATTGGTATTTACCTGGGCTTGGTGACGGGATTGAGATTGGGTATCCGGAATGGTTTTGTAGATGTATCTGCGTTGCTCCAATACTATAATTCCTGTAAATAAAGTTCCCAGTGTAACCCCAAGAAGCCGCTCCTTTGTAATTTTGTTTTAAGAATTGAGGGGAAAAACGAAAAGAAAAATTCAGGAGGGAAAAAAAAATGGAGGAACAGACACAGAATTTATATAGTTGATTATATAAGAGAGTACCTGGGCAAGAATACTAATCATGGTTTCGTCGCTATAAATTGTTGTTTTCCAGCAACAGATTTGTTAGAAAAAGAAGAAAAGAAAGGCGAAGATTTTCAATTGCAGCTGCAGAACTCACTGGAATTGGACAAGGGAAACAGGGCAGAGATTTTCTTCTTATTCTCTGTACGGATGCCGAGTAGTCGACGATAGAAGCGGCGTCGTATATCTGCGAGGCTCAGTCATTGATTGGCCCACGAGTTGCCCCTCTGTGGGCTTGGAACAGTTCACGAGGCCCATGTTTTATTCTTTAAGTGAAAAGGTCACAAGCCCATGTTTTATTTATTTTAAAGTTCACAACACAAGGCGTAGATTGACCTTTGTAGTTTCCAATCGTCTATGTTGTTCTTAAACATGTTATGCCTAAGACAGGGGGAGGCAGAGGAGGTGCGTAGGCTGAACCTGCAAAAAAGGCGCAGGTCTGAACAAATGATTTGAGGAGCCTTTTTGAGCATTATGGCAAACGGGTTTTGGCATGTGACTTCCCTGCCATTGCCAATGACCACCTTCTAAAAAATAAATGGTCCCCACCGGCACCCACTCTCTGCTTCACTCACTCAGCTCTAGTGTAGAAACCCCTTTCCTTTCCGCTCATCTTGTTTCTTCTTCTTGTATTGTATTGTATGCCAAATTCACATTCACATCCTCAATCATCCCTCTCATTCCACTCTTTCTTTCCCCATCATCTTGTCATCGCTTAAATTCTCAACTTATTCCTATCCAAGCAAAATAAAAAGAAAAACAAGAGAACCATTAAGTCATACTTTTTTCTTTTTTTGGAATTCAATTATATGGATAGGGATAATAAAGTCCATTCCTATTATGACTCTTTCAAACGACATGTGAAACAAGACAGAAATTCAAACATCGCAACTGTTCACGATAGAAATAATGATTTGGCTGAAAGAGCCATCCTCTTCAATTCAAGCAACAATGGTATTGGTTGCAACATTATACTCATACTTATTATTTAGCAGCTACGAGGGAAGGGTTTCCTTGAAAGGAGGCAATTGCATGTGGTGGTCCTGTCCTGTTGAGCTGGAAATAATACGTCTCCCTCAGTCCCACTCCCTTTATAAGTCCAAAACACAAAAGCTATTTGCCTTTTGTTGATTCTGTTCAGTGTTCGGCGACATTTTCAGGGGCATGTGCAGACTACACACTCTTTCTCTCTCTCTCTCTCTCTGTGTTTTTGCTCTTTCATGCTAACTAGTTATCTTCTTTCTTTGAGCCCCAGTCCTGTAAATGCTGTATATTTTTCCCCAAGCAGTTCAAAGTAAGACCTCTAATATCATTATAAATTCACCACTTCCTTGTTGTACACCCGTACTTGTTTTTGTCTTCAACAAATTCCACAGAGATCAAAAATTACACGGACTTACCTGACAATGACATTGTTTTTGGCTTTTGTAAGTTACCTTACCCAGAATCACACTGTATCCTTACCTTGGTCCACTTATCCTATTCTGCTCTAGTTGCAGTACAACAATGTCTTTAAAATGTAAAGTAGAAGCCAGAATTCATATCAAGTTTCGATTTGGAGTATCAATGCCGAATAGGTTTTTTCTTTTTTAAAATAAAAAATAAAAAATTGGGTCATCAGTAGTTAACTCGTCTATGTTCTGGCAGGTATTTCCTCTGAAACAAGAGGTTTTAGAGATTCCTTGGGAATCTTTTGGGATTTGGAAAACTATTTCTGTGTCGGGGGAATTTGTGGGTTTAAGATGTTGAAAAGAATTCAGCAATATCATCTGTCCACTTCAATGAAGACAACTGTTTAAAGCGATTTCCAGCCTTTTCTTTTCCCTTTCTTAGCTGGAATTAGTCAAGGAAGTCCTGTGTTTTGTTTTCGGGATGCTAGAGAATAGAGAGTAGACATTAGAGACTCACCTTTCAACTTTCAGGTACAGTATCTCCTATTACCTCTCCTAGTACTCATCCCAGCTCCTCGGTAACAATGCAACTTACTCGACAAGCATGGAAAGTTTGACTTGAATTCTTCTCAGTTCCCACCATCTATAAAGCACTTTACCCTCTATTCCCATTATAACTCCTCCATTATTGACTTCCATTGTCCGTGTCACTTCACTTTGAGACTCTCGTGCTGTTTCCATTTCTTGTTATTGTTATTCTAAATGTTTCTGATTTGTTGTTGGTTCACTCAAAGCAATGCTTAATTTACTCTGTTTCTTGAAAAGAGGTGTGAGAATGAGAGTTTCTGATTGTTTAAACGATTCTGTCTTGCTTCCATTTCTGAAGCGGCTTTGATGTCTTGCTTCCAGAAACACAGAACAAGTTACTGAAATTGGAGGCCTTATAAGGGAGTTCATGGGGTGATGCATGTTGACAATGCGATTGCTCTGGTGGCAGCATTTGCTATTGCTTATACTGATACAACTTCTATGGCCCAATAGTTGGAGCTACAGCTTATTTGGTAAGCTAGTGTTAAAATTTTATCCCTTTCAGAAATTTCAGGTTCTGGCTTTGTGTTTCCATGTGCAGGCTATCAATTAGCCTGACAAAATCTAGATTGACTTGGTCAAAGGGCTCCTCATTGGACCACTTATTCTCAGAATCAAATTAAAAAGGAGTTCATAATTTTTACTCTGTTTCGACAGCATACCATCAAGTACTCTTCTTCTTTTTTAAATAAGAAATTAGTCTTCATCTGCCTTACCATTTTCTAAAAGGGTGTAGATTCTGTAGATTATGGATGAGCCAATTATTTGAAAATAGTGATGATATCTTAACTAGAAGGACCATGCTTGTTGCTGACATACACACTGCAGGTGAAGCTTTGTTCAATTTCAGGAGTTCCTTTGGTGGCCCACAGCAATTCAGATGTAGCATTGCCAAATACCCATGCCAAAGGCAATGGCCTTGTTTTAACTGCTATCCGCTAAAAGATCCAGGTGCTTTTCCTCTGTAAGCTCCCTCTCACTATCTCTCAAATTTATTTATATATAACTAAAATTGCCTGCGCACTATGTAAGTCTGTACATGAGGCATGAGAAAAGAATTCATAATTCTTAAACAACTTGATAAAATGTAATGCTTTATTATATTGGTCTTCTAGTGACCCCATTTCTATATTAGGAAAATGGTTCTGTGGCTTTCGTGTCATTGTTTACTTAAAAAATTTCCATTTTGAAACAAGTCCATGATGAGAAAAGCTCTGTAATTGAGAAACAGGGGGATAGCAGCAAAAATAGATGGGAATAATGAGGTTCCAACACTTACACCTTTGCAAGAAAATCAAGTTAACAGACCAAGAAGAAAAAAGGTTGGTGCCGCAGTTGGCGGGGTTGTTGCTGCCTTAATCGTGATTGTTATCGTGGTGATTGTCTATATCTGCTTGATGCGTGTTAAAAGATTTATAAGGCAAACATCTGAGACTGCATCTTCAATGCCATCTCCAGGTTAGTCAAGTTGAGCTCCTTAACATTGTAGATACAAACTCTCAGGCTTGGGAATGTTTATTGATGATCATTATGATTTTGTCTCTACTTTCTTTACAGTTGAATTGGGAAGAGGAAACACTTGTGCTCCCTCTTCATATGATACACACAAGATAAGGCAATTAACAATATTGGAACTAGAACAAGCCACGCGAAATTTCAGTGAAAGCAATATTATAGGCGGTGGTAGATTTGGTTTGGTTTACAAGGGTTTGCTTCAAGATGGATCTATTGTCGCTATAAAGAGGCGCTTGTTTGCTCTAACTCAAGATTTCACCCATCAGGTGAATCATGCAATCAACTTGAAAAAATCTCAAAAAGAGACTTCTTGGTGTAAACTGTAAACACTATAACTGTTTTAATGGAAGACAGGTGAAGCAGATAGCTCGCATCCACCATATCCATCTTGTAAAGCTTGTGGGGTGTTATGAAGATAGCCATCAACAATTACTTGTGTATGAATATCTCCCTAATGGAAATGTAGGGAATCACCTATATGGTACTCTGTCACTCTATCTATCTTTCCTGTGTTGATCTTATTCTGTTTTCACCTTTTATCTTTCTGCCTAATTGCCACTTATTTTGCAGATAATGATGGTTTACCTATTGGAAAGTTAGACATGCGGCGAAGATTATTAATTGCCTTGGGTGCATCCAAAGGTACCTCTATTTTTTTGTGTCTTCTGCCTATTCCTTCTTTCTTACATTTAAAACAGTAAGTTTTTAATCTATCTATATATCATTCGTTCTGTAACAGGACTAGAACATCTTCACGGTCTAGATCCTCCTTTGCTTCACACACATTTCAGAACAAGCAATGTTCTTGTGGATGAAAAATTCACTGCAAAGGTTTCTGATTATGGATTTTGCAAATTGCAAAACAATGCTGACGAGGCTGGATCTTCTTCAAATATAGACTGCTTCATTGACCCAGAGTATGCAATTAATTCTAGTTTGAAGGAATGCACTTTGTTTTGCTAGAATAAACCTTTTCAGCTTTTTTCCAGCAGAAATTACTAAGAGGAAAATAGAACTTAATCCCAAAATATTTCTAGTTTTTTCATTTATCAATTGGATGTGCTAAAAAGATGGCAGTGCTAGAGGAATGAGTTTGTCTCTTGAGAACTGATTTTCTCAAACTTTGTTTCCCAAGGTTGAATTTATCACAAAACTTTTCAGAGAAGAGTGATGTGTACAGTTTTGGAGTCTTCTTACTTGAATTGACTAGTGGATGTGAAGCACGTTGCAGAAACCAATCAAACTCTGAGGAAAATCTAGTTTTTCAGGTATATACATGCGTTCAAACTCAATGGAATTCCATGATCACTTGTCTCCTGCACCTTACTTGTCCTGTTTTGTTTTGAAGGCTAAAAATAGCAACGACTTGGACAAGTTTCTGGACATAACACTTGGAGACCATGAAAAGCTTGCTGCTATAAAGATGATGGAGTTGGCATTGCTGTGTTTAGATGTCAATTTTAGAAGACCATCTATGAGGCAAATTGTAGACGAGCTGGAGCGAATTCAACAAAGAGAAATTGCTCCCTTGCATTCTCACACCATTGAGGAGATTGGTGTGGTCACTCTTGGGAGTGAGCTCTTCAAATGAGCCTCGTCTTCTCATACCAAATCTCTTTCTATTTTTTAATAATTAGTTTTTGGGATACAATTATTATTATTATTATTATTTATTTCGTTACTATAAGTATATTGGCGACAGAAGAAAATTCATTTGTAAACATATTCTTGAAGTAAATGAATTATACAAAAACAGTAGGGTTAAGTTGGATATTTAAAATTTTAGATAAAAAAATGTACTACTGAAATTACCAGAAGCAAAAGGATTTTTATTATAATTCTTATCTATTCCCTCATTAGCATAACATTGTTTGGATATTATCAGTAACAAATGTTTTGTCACATAAATTATGTTTATCATCATCAATATCTAATGGTTTTGAAGATTTTCTCTAACATACTTGAACAAACAAAGTTCAAGATCAAAATAAAAAGATTACATGATTCTTTAATAAATGTTTGAGTTTTTTAGATTCCAAAAGGGAGAAATTATTCATCTTTTGCAACTACTCCCAAAAAGAACATTGTTTGTTTCTACTACGTTAATAATAGCTTTCTATTTTTTATTCTAACAATTAAAAGAAACAAACCTAAACTCTTAATTGAGTTCTTAAACAATGAAATTGTCTAAATCTTTTTTTTTTTTGGTTTTGTGTGTACTAAAATATTTTCGCAGAATATGGAATAGGACGAAAACAACGGGGAAAAAGTAAGTAAATTATGTACTTTAAGTATTTTTTTAGTGTCATGATGTATTTTAATAGTGCATAGTAATTAGTAAAGGTCCATTAATAGTAAGTAAGAATAATGATATGATTAATTAAAGCCCCCACCTTGAGGTATTGACCCAATTGTTACCGTGGTGTGTTTCCGGAAACAAACGGTGTCGCATAGAGCAAAGACGGGGCGAGGATTCTGATTTCCGAGTCAAAGTGTGTGTTACTCACTGTTATAAGCCCAATCTCAGAGATAGAGACACAGATCTGTGAGTCCATCACTTCAACGGCGAAGGCGATCTTAAACCCTCCAAAACCATAACCAAAAATGCTACGTCGACTCGTCCTTGTCCTTTCCCTTACTGGTCTTCTCCTTCTCTCTTCTTTCTCTTTCACTCTATCCAAGGCCGTTGACAGTGACGACGATGAAGATCTCAGCTTTCTCGAAGAAGCTGATGACAGCTCCACTTCACCCGGGGACCACCAACACTACCCAGATCCCGACCAGTTCGACGAAGACGATGATCTCGAGGACTTCTCCGGCTTCGATGACTCGGAAGCCAACACGGATGATTCTCACAAAGAGCCCGAGTTTGACGAGAAAGACGTCGTTGTATTAAAGGAGAGGAATTTCACCACCGTCATAGAGAACAATCGCTTTGTAATGGTGGAATTCTATGCTCCCTGGTGTGGTCACTGCCAGGCTTTGGCACCAGAGTACGCTGCGGCCGCCACCGAGTTGAAGGGCGAGAACGTCGTTTTGGCTAAGGTGGATGCCACCGAGGAGAATGAATTATCCCAGGAGTACGATGTTCAGGGATTCCCAACTGTCTACTTTTTCATTGATGGGGTTCACAAGCCTTATACTGGCCAGAGGACCAAGTAAGTCTCATCAATTGCAAGGTTTTGATCTAGTTGTTGTTGGAACTTGGAACTGACTTCTTTATTACAATACAGAGATGCTATAGTGACCTGGATTAAGAAGAAGATAGGGCCTGGCATAAACAACATAACTACATTGGATGATGCCGAACGCATATTGACCTCTGAAAACAAAATTGTGTTGGGTTTTCTCAACTCTCTGGTGGTAAGTGTTCGCTAGTCTTTCTTGGAGTTATATCTGTCCTACGATCTTTCATTTTGGTTTTATTCTTTTGGACCTCTCAAAATAAGTCCCAAAAATATTTGGGTTCGTGATACTAGGATCATTTATCAAATGCATGTACTTTTGCTTAAAGAATTGATGGCTTCTTTCACTTAATGCCCATTCTAAAGTGGTGATTTCTTATGCGCGTGGTTAGATACTTGTCATGAGAACAGTATTTTTTGCAAGCAGCTGTAATGATTAAAAAAATTGAAGAATTTGTTGGCTGTCATGACTCATTCATCTTATCATAATATGCAGGGTCCTGAAAGTGAGGAGTTAGCTGCTGCTTCAAGACTTGAGGATGATGTCAATTTTTATCAAACTGTGAATCCTGATGTGGCAAAGCTTTTCCATATTGAAGCAAATGCTAAACGCCCTGCTTTGGTCCTGCTCAAGAAAGAGGATGAGAAATTAAACCTTTTTGGTTTGTTTACTTTTTCATCCCTCTATTTTTCTTGAAATGTTCACCATTTAAAGGAAACTTACTTCGGGCCAAAAATAAAAAAGAAGGGAAACTTACTTTGTATCTTTTAATACCGTCTCTGCAGATGGCCAGTTTGTAAAATCTGCAATAGCTGACTTTGTGTACTCCAACAAGCTTCCTTTGGTTACCACTTTTACAAGAGAAAGTGCCCCATCAGTATTTGAAAGTCCAATCAAGAAACAGGTAATAAGTAAATACTTCTGTATTTTTTAATATTGTCAATTTTGGAAGAAATATTCTTTGGAATGGAGTCATAACAATATTCTGACAGTGTTATTTGTTTGAAACTCTACTTTTAGCTGTTGCTGTTTGTGACTTCTAATGATTCAGGGAAGTTCGTCCCGATATTTCAAGAAGCAGCAAAATCTTTCAAAGGAAAGGTATATTTCTGTGCAGGCTATATTAAAATTCTATGCTATAGCACTCTTCCTTTTGAAAGCAAATCTGTCTACGAGTTTTATTTCATAGCTGGTGCAAATAAAATGGGACCAGAACCTTGTTATTCATAAGAATTTGGGCAGAGGACTCTGCTGAGTGCTGAGGGAGTCATAAAAGTAGGTTGGAAAAAAGAAGCTATGAGGCAACTAAAATATTTAGCCAGGAAGGCTGGGCAGCTATCATCCCAATGAATGTTGGATGCAGTTTTCTAACTGTGCGCCAGTTCACAGTTAATGAATGACCCTGCCCTTATTTGTGGAATCGCCATAGTTTAGCACTTGATTTTTCCTGACATCTGAAATTCATTCTTTCTTTTGTTTTAACTGCATTGTGCTCATGATAGCTACATGTATTATTTTAAAATATCAAGTATAATAACTTTTACTCACCACACTTCTACTTGATTATCCTCCACCTCACCCACAAAAAAAATCTACGATTTCGGACTATAATTATTATGTACAATTTTCTGTTGCAGCTTATCTTTGTACATGTCGAAATGGATGATGAAGATGTTGGAAAGCCTGTTTCAGATTATTTTGGTATCACTGGAAACGCTCTCACAGTAATATTTTCTTCTCCTTCTGTGTATCTTTTATTCTACTTTCATTTAGTGGATATGTGTCATATGACGTATCATTTCCTTCGATTCAATTATAAATAAATTCACGTAACCAGTGAAATATCCTATTCAGGTACTTGCATACACTGGAAATGATGATGGAAAAAAATTTGTGTTTGATGGAGAGATCACTGTCGACAAAATCAAGGTACTCCCTCTCTCCTTTTCTCTCTGTTCATTCTGCTATTTGGTATGGAATGTGCACGAGTGGTTTCTTCCAAGCCTAACAATCTTAATCCTTGACATATCTCAGGCATTTGGGGAAGATTTCCTTGAAGACAAGCTAAAACCTTTCTTCAAGTCAGATCCAGTTCCTGAAAGTGTGAGTTATTATGCTTTCCAGCTATTGAATATGTTCTCTTTGGCCCTTTATCTAACATTTGTTATTTATTTTTATGACAGAATGATGATGACGTGAAAATAGTGGTTGGGAATAACTTTGACGAAATTGTCTTGGATGAGTCAAAGGATGTGCTTCTTGAGGTACAGTTATTATCCACTATCCAGTAATTACGAAGTAGTATTTGCCTTTGCACCTTGTTTATTTTAATTTATGATTGGTTGGAATGCTAGATTTATGCACCCTGGTGTGGCCATTGCCAAGCATTGGAACCAACATACAACAAGCTTGCCAAACATTTGCGTGGCATTGAGTCTATTGTAATAGCCAAGATGGATGGAACAACAAATGAGCATCCCAGGGCAAAGGTAAGCCCAAACTCCAACTAGATGTCCCTGGTATATTGTATTAACTATTGCGTTTATTAATTGAATTGGCATTTGGTTTCCCACTCTTGCTTTTGGCATCACACTAGAAGTCCTTTCTTTGTTTGCATATACTGAGTCTCGGGATAAGATTTGAAAATTTATTGATCAGTGTTTATGCATGTTCACTTTGCAGGCTGATGGATTCCCTACTCTTCTCTTCTTTCCAGCAGGAAACAAGAGTTTTGACCCTGTATGTGAATTTATATATATATATATACTGCTCTATTCAGTAAAATTGTATTTGCATATGCTTTGTTATTATATGATCTGATATATATCTGGTTCCTTGATGCCTGCAGATTACTGTTGACACAGATCGTACAGTGGTGGCCTTTTATAAGTTCCTGAAGAAAAATGCGTCAATCCCATTTAAGCTCCAGAAACCAGACTCAACTCCTAAAGCTGGGAGTTCTGATGCCAAGGAGAGTCAGAGCAGCAGTAGCGAGGTGAAGGATGAATTGTGAGGAGGAGTCAAAAGATAATCTATTTATGAAGAGCGTAGGCATTTTAGATAGATGATGAGAGAGTGAATACGCGGAGAAAAAGCGTTTGATTCCTCCTCTTCCCTGGCCAATAAAAAGGTAAAGCATAACAAGAAGGCCTTGGGGGCGAGAAGGTGGAGAAAACAGAGGCAACATATCTTGTGTGTATTTTACAATTCTGGCTGACACTTTTAATAAATATTCCGCCGAATTTAGTCTATTCATCTTCCTCTTCTAACCGTGAACTTTGCACGTACTTACCACGCACTTCACATTGAGTTGGCAAATTTCTTCTCCCATCTTATGACCTTTCAATAATTTTTTTTTTTTTACATTTTAATTGTCTATTAAAGCTTTTTTCCTTTTAAGTTTCATCCTTAAAATTTCAATGTAGCGTCAATATTTTCCTTAGATAAAGCTTAGCATAGTTTAACCCTTTGTTTAGGAACAAATTGAGAAGGGAAAGAAAATAAGGGGAATGAAAATGAGAATGTAGAAAATAATTTTTTTTCTTCCTTGCTTCGATATTTATGAATGAGACAGAAAATGACAATGAAATTCTAAATTTTACATGTTTATTCATAAGTGACTTCTATCTGTTGAGATGACATTTTAGAAGAATACTTGTATAATTTAAAACGTTTCAAAGGTGAGAAGCCATTCTGATCTAAGAAGAAAGTAGACTTGTTTTGATGCTTTGATTCGTTGCGACAGGACCATATATAATTAATGAGATGATAATGGAGGCAAATATTCACTATTCAGCAGGGCTTTGGGAAATATTGGTAGAGGGAAAAAGGTTTTGAAAGCTAATACTAATTAATAATAAGAAATCTTCAGTGTTAATAAAGTTCGCTACGACTTCAGAGCCAACGCTACGTGTTTGTCTTTGTAAAAAAAAATATCACTTTCCCTTTCCATTTGCACCTCTATATATAATTAATGACTTAATTAAGTTTTCCTGAAATTTTCAATTTGACTTGATTAGATTAAGCTTTGACATAGTTTACAAGTTTCTGCAAGAAAAATGTGCAAAACAATTCAACTTTGTTCAGGGCCTGTCGCTTCAGGACAATCTACAAGTGCAAAAGGGAATTATGATGCCTTCAGTCTGCAAAACCTGATATAGAACAAAACTACATGCAGACTCTGAAATAGATACACACGAGAGCGTTCAAAAGAAAATATACCTCCCCTCCTCCTTCTACAAGGATTCAAAATTAGGGTTTTTGCATAGAAAAAAACTAGTTTTTACAGTTAACTAGTAAAACAATCAGCGTTTTGGACATGGCATGGAGACGGAGTCAGAGCCGGCTCCGTTTGTGTCTCTGTGGCCAACACGCTGCTTCCCTAGAAGAGAAGCAAAGGTAGGAGATAGAGCCCGAATCAAATCATCAAATTGTGAAGAGTCAACATTGGCAGCATTATGTGTTATACACACGTGTTTTTAAAACTTAAACTAGAAGAATTGCTCTTCAATGTGATTACTTGTTAAAGAAGATATTACTAAAAAGGAGATATCATAAGAAGACCATTTCCAGAATCTTGAATTAGAGTTAGTAAGTGTTTAAGCAAAGGGACAGCATGTGGGTGCATGTGGGGCATGGTTAATTTAGAAGTGGAGTCAGCTGTTTGTTGGCTTTTTACGGCACTGGAAAGTCCAAGTCAGCGCCTCTGCAGCTATAATCTAATGCAGTGCAGTATTCATAAAGTTAACAAGAAGTTCACCACCGAGCACCAACGTTATGTTATGCCTACACCTTTCTCTTCTACTCTTCTACAATTACATTCCCATATATGTACTCAACTTAGCAATGCTAAACAATACCAAAAAACATAAAAAAATAATTAGCCAAAAAACAAAAGGAAAACTATTTTTCAAATTTGACTGCCCATGACTTGGGATGGCGAGTACCAATCGTCACACTGGACATTCAAATTGTTGGCTTTCAACTCGGAGCCATTGACCCATCCGGCCATCAGTGGCCGCAGATTCATTAAAATTTCAAAGGCACTATCAAAATATTTTATTAATTTTAGTAGTTGCGTATGTTATGTTAGCTCTATTTGAAAATAAAATAAAATAGATATACGATTTTGGTTTTTTACTTATTTTTACTGCCTTGATCTGAGATTTTCATTTTTAAGCAAATAAAAAATATGTTTACATACTAATTAATTAGTGTAAGAGATGTGAAAATTATGAATCATATAAAACGAATTTAAATAAAGTTAATGTGAGTTTAATAACACTGCTTTAAGACCTTACGACAACCAAAAGGGTAAAAGAAAACGTGGCCTAGAACCTTCTGCATTTTTTATGTAGACATAATAAATTGAACAGTATCTAATCACTGCCATGAAAGAGCCATAACGGATGTTAAAAAAATATTCATTATTGTTAGTTGCGTTTGGAAATTGGGAACTAACAAACAGTGTGTCATTTTAATTTCCACAAATTTAAACCAACTTTGTACCAAAAAAACAAACTTGATCCTTATTAGTGAATGAGAATTGAGTATGGAATTATATAACCTTCTGCACTAGCTGAGTACATAAAATATTTTATTAACAATGTATTGGCTCAATGAAAATAAGTTAAGTTTTAAGATGTTTTAAGATAAAAGTATTGAGTTTGAATTTCGGAGTTATCCTTATTAAGAAAAATTTACTAATTATTGCTCTCGTTCGAAACATAAATTAGTCTCGTACCCAAAAAATATGAGAATATCCTAAGTGTAAAACAATGATCCAATAGAAAACGAAAATTTTATTATTAGAAAAGGAAATTTCTCCTTGGCCTGGCTTTCTTTCTGCGTGCTTCCAAATACACAAAAAATCACAATCCCTTCTCATTTACTTACTAACACCTCTATATAATTAATTAATGACTCATTACTAAGAAACAAGGACCTCTCATCTCACCCTTTTTATACTCCAAAGCATTCATTTCGTTCCCATACATAATAATATTTTCTTCTTCATTCTCATTCACAATCACAGGTATTAAACTTGCATTGCAATTTGCAAATACCCCTTACTCCGCTTTATCCAGTACATCGCGCACTGCCTTTTTACTCTGTACGCCATATACTTGTCCCCATCTCACTGCGCTCCATTCTTTGCGTTCCCTGCAATCTAGNATATTTTCTTCTTCATTCTCATTCACATTCACAATCACAGGTATTAAACTTGCATTGCAATTTGCAAATACCCCTTACTCCGCTTTATCCAGTACATCGCGCACTGCCTTTTTACTCTGTACGCCATATACTTGTCCCCATCTCACTGCGCTCCATTCTTTGCGTTCCCTGCAATCTAGACCCTCCGATTTTTCCGAATCGCGAGGTTTCCTGAAATTAACCGCCTTTTGCCCCCCAACTTATTTCTCGCAATCAGATCTAGTTGGCTTTCATTCAAACACTTTCTCACTCGTTTCGTCGTCTTCTATCGTCGCTGCGATTTCAGATCCACATTGTTGAATTTATTCCCGATAAGCCTTTCCCCTTCCATTTTCCAGTTTCTTATCGGGCATTTTCTCTGCAATGGCGGATTCTGCAAAATTCTCCCTTCTTCTATTCTTGTTAGTGATTTCTTTCTTAGCGGACATCACTGTCTCCGTGGATCCGCTGCAGATCTCACCGTCTCCATCGAGTCCGTCACGGCATTCTGGCCGAGACTCACCTTCTCCGGGGGCTCCTGCTCCTCACGTCGATGCTCCACAGCATGCTCCGGCGAGTTCCCCCTTGCCTTCATCGCCTCCGGCGCCTGCTCCAGAGAATCCTAGTCCCGGTTCATCCCCAGCGCCGGGGAGTTCTCAATCTCTGGCACCGACAGATAGTAGTGAAGCTAACCACACAGTTGTAGGCGATGCGACCTCTAAGGAAGATGATTCATCTGGAGGAATGAGTGGCGGCAAGAAGGCTGGAATAGCGGTTGGAGTGATCGTGGCGGTTGGTGGTGTTGGATTGGCAGCGTTGGTCTACAAGAAGCGCCAGCAGAATATCCGCAGGTCTCAATATGGATACGCTGCAAGGAGAGAAATTCTGTAGAAGGCTTATACATTTGTATCTCTTCGTTTTGGCCAGAGCCAGAGGTTATACTCTTTCTATTCTTATCATCATATTTTTCGTGTTAGATCCATCATAAATTGTGCAAATCAAATAGTGATTCAATTTGATTCTAGATTCTTTTCGTTGTTTGTACTGTTATGATCGCAACAGGTTTAATATTTGAAACTATCATTTTATAATTTCTTCTTTCGCAATTAGTAGTTGAATTAATGTTGTAATAGCTATTGTCTGCAGCTAAGTTTTAGTTTCTCCTGGTTAGATTTCGATTAATTGCATGTAAGAGTAGTGGTAGGCAGCCGGGAAATTTAATGGTGGAGTTTTGTTGAGTTGAGTGGCGAATTTGGGCCCTCGTGGCTGGTGGTAATCGTAGCTGGCAAAGAGCAGTGTTCAGTTACATTTTGTCAGAGTGGAAAAGTCCCACTTTCAGATTTGTCAGTTACAACTTTCCATGGTGTGCTTCTTGCACTGCCAAGTGATGACCCACGTTGAACCTTTTCTGGAGAGCTGAGAAGCACGACGAATTTCATGCATCCTACAACTAGTAGCTACGATAGTACCTGAGATTGAGTCAAAAGTTGCACACGACTTTCTGCTCTCCACCACAACGAGAGGCTACCGTCCCGTTCGGTTTATAGTAGTTTTCAGTAGTTGGTTGTTTTTTTGGCCACGAAAAATTGGAATGCATAAATAATGTTTCAGTAGTTTGTTTGGAAGTGGAAGTAGAAAGGATGGAGAAGGATACAAGTAAGGAATAAAATTGTTTTGGTCACTTAAGAAACAGAAATATTTTGAAAACATTTTAAAAATTTTGTGAATTTTTTTTTTTTTTTGAAGAAACGTTTTAAATAATTTTAAGTAATAATTTTTTTTAATTTTAAAATTTTTTAACATAATAATATTGATAAAAATATATAAAATTTAAATAATATTAATATAATCAATATCTAAATTTTTTTTATAAAAATTTAAATTACACAATACATAATTAACAAAAATATATAAAAAAGTTTAAATCAATATTCATAAATTTTAATCCTCTTTTAAAAAGTTTTATATATCACTTCAAAAAAAAAAACCAAAAATAGAAATGAAAACCATGTGCTGCGGTGGTATTTCTTTTTCACATTCCAATTCCAGAAGTTACAGTTACAGAAGGACTAGAAAGATGGGAAGGTCAGAGCTGACTGAAGTTGTGAGGGTCGTATGAAGGCCAATTGCCGAGTAAAGAGCCCATAGACTGCTGCCTTTTGCTCTCAATTTCAGAGAAACAGAGAGATCGACAGCGTTAGTAAGAGGAAGACGAGAGCACACAGCGCCAGCAGCTCTTCCCTCAGTTTGAATCATCTTCTTGCTGGAAAGCCCAACAGCTCCATCTTCTGAAAAGCTCTCGTCGTCTTCTTCGTTATCTTTTCCCCATGGTTTTGTGTTTATTGGCTTCAAAGACCTTACTCAGATTCCAGCAATTACCCACTTCTTCGCTTTTGATTCTAGGCGTGTGTCTGTTTGCGTCTTTTTTGAAAAACTCATGTTTAATCCTGGTAGAATAACAAGGGAGGGGAGCAATTGGGAAAATTTGAAGCAAGCCCAAGAAAAGAGAGAGCTTTTGCTTGATCAAAACTACCCAGAGTAGAACCAGAACGGAGGAAACCGAAGCGAAAGGGGGGGAAAAAAAGAGTTTGAATCGTGATTGATTTCTGATTCTTGATATATTCCGAAACAGAGCGAAATTTCTGGTGTTTCGGTCGAAATTCCTCGACACGGTGACATTTCCATCGAAGCAATGAAATTTCATCTTTGATAAGCATTTCGTGTTGGTCTCCCACGAAACCGAAAAATTTCGTGTGTTTCGTCGAAACTATACGATATTTTGTTCTTTGGATACAAGAGGAAAGGGAGGGAAAGAAAAAGAAAAAAATAGGAAGAACTTTTTTCTTTTTGTTTAGATTAAAATGAGTAAAAGTAAAAGAAAGAAAAATAAAAAAAATTATAAATTTATTTTTTATTTATAAAATAAATATATTTAATATAAAATTTAATAATATTATTTAAATAATATTTTAAAAAAATTTAAAAAATAAATAGAGATATATTAATAAATTATTTCTTTTTTATTTTTAAATATCTTAAATTGAAAGAACACAAAAATAAAAATAAAAAAAATATGAAGGTTTGATGTTACTTTTTAATTTTAAACTCTTAAATAAAGAGATTGACGTATTTACTTTTTTTTTTTTCTCTTATTTTTTTTTTAATTTTAATTTCCAAACAAACTTTGAAGGTAGTTACTTAGAATAACTTACATGTTTCAAATTAAGAGGATGAAAGAATTTCGTAATACACATTTTCCATCAAAATTGTCTATCTAACATGATGCTGATGTATGTACAACAAATCTCCACTAATAGGTAAATTAACTGAATAATCATATTCATTTCAATTGAATAACCGTATTTTAAAATAATAAATTAGATAGACACAATTTTTTGAAAAAATTCTTTCTAACTCGTTATTTGACCTTAATAAAATTGTTTGTTGCAAGCTGTATCTGAAGCATGCCATTCTTTCTCTTGGAGACGATTAGTCTCGTAACGAAATTGGGGGTTCCGACGGTGCCATGACAACATAGACCAAAATACAATTTACTGAATTCGGCATTTATTATTTTATTTTCGAGTGTTATTGAAGTCACACATCAGGAAGACTTTTACTTAGTAATATAGAGAATATAAGTAAAGTCTCACATTTTTATTATTTAGTGGAGATAGATTGTTACTTAAAAATGTTTTTGTACACCCAAAAAAAAAAAAACATATTTAGTGGAGATAGAGCTTCTGCTTCAACTAGTTCAGAGGTAATTTAATTCCCATCCTGTATTTGGACATTGGTATTGATAGAAGCAGTGGTGCGGTCCGGATACAGAACAGGTCACAGACAGAGACAGTGATCTATCTTCCTTGATTGCCTCAGAATAGTGAATTGCACTTTTACTCTTCAGCAGGAGGGTCTACCCAACGTCCATGCTCTTTTATTAGCTCAATCAAGGCATCCGTAGCATGCTCCATTGCAATCCCACGCTTCACCACTTCCTGTAATATTAATCAAACTCAACGTCAAAACTCATTTACTGTGGAAATTGGGACAAGATTCCTGGATATTATGTATTGGAACATAAATAAGTTGGATTTTCAAGTGGTAAGCTTTACTAATTCCAGCAGAAGTTAAAACTTAAAAAGGCCTCGTCCAAAGTTTCGAAGTACAGGAAAAAATGGTTACCTTGCCAACATAAAGATCAATCTTTCCTGGAGCACCGCCGACATACCCAAAATCTGCATCAGCCATCTCCCCCGGTCCATTCACTATGCAACCCATGATTGCAATCTAATGCGGGATAAAAGAGAATATTACAAAGATGGACACTATTGATTACATGTCTAAACAATTATTTTTATGTATTTGGGGGCAATTTTTTCTTTTTTTTAGCAGTTTTCGGAAATAAATTGGCACTTTTCAATACTGCATGATCAGCTTCATTATTTTTTTAAAATTTTGGGTTATGGTTGTCAAAAAGCATAAGGATCAAGTGATTACCGAAACACCAGGAAGGTGTGATGTCTTCTCCCGTATTTGTGCACTTATTTCTTGAAGATCAAACAAAGTTCTGCCACAGGATGGGCAAGACACATACTCCTGCAACATAAGTTAGGCACGTAAATAAAGGTCAAGACCTCTTGTTTCTTTAATCCATTTTAGACTGTTTTTTGTCCATGGTTAAACTACATACTGTCTTTGTATTACGCATTCTGCAACCTTGCAGCAAGTTGAAAGATGTATTCCTAAGAAAATCAAAATCCTTGTCTGAGGCTTCTAGAAGAACACCATCTCCAAGCCCATCAACTAGAAGGGCTCCAGCATTTGTACCAGCACCAATCACCAAGTCATCCCTGTGAATAGAACAGATTAGGTTTCAACATGAATACACAGACATTCTATACTAAATTACAAATATGAAAATTAAAAATACCTGTGAATCCCATTCGGAAACTGAATGTGGTGAATGACTGGAAAGTTCAGAGAATTGTCTGCTAGGTACTCAAAGAGCCTGATACCAATACAAGATATAAGGATTAGAAGAATTTATTAGTCAGTAAAGATTAATTTTCATAAAATTAGCATATAAGGAGATAAACACAGGATTATATGAAGTGGCAATATTGACAAACTGTCATCCAAGGAAAATGCTAATTGTCACCTTCTTGCCGCATGCACCCTGCTAATTTTGTCTTCAGTATAAGGTAGGTCATGAAGAAGCATAGTAGCATCAATTCCTTTGAGGATTTCCAGTTCTTCATAAGGCTCATCACCACGTACTGACACAACTAAGCGTGTACCTAAGTAAGAGGATAACAATTGACAAGTTATCAGACATGAAATTCGGAAAGAATGTTGGAAAGTGCTAAATAAGATTAAATTAGGAAGCAAGTGGTGGGGAAAATTGTTATTAACTAAGAATCTAGAAATCATAAAACTCAGGCTGAATGGCACCTTGAGGCAAAAGCTTGTAAGCACCAGTAGATAGTTCCTTAAGGTTTACCAGAACCATGGCATTGGGTAATGGCTTGGTTAGTTGCTCTGACAAAGGAGTTATGACCCCCATACTTACATCTATCAGTCTTTTGAGAGCTAGCCGCTGATCAGACCCAGAAAGGGAAGAAAAAGAGAAGTCATTTCAACTGTCAGAATAAAATGACAATGCAGTATAGTTTAAAGTACAATGAAGTTTAATGTTGCACATGTCGCACGAAGGAAGGTCCTTACAGCATCATCTTCATCTACTGGAGGAAGTTCCCGCAGTAAGATTGAGTCTACTGTTGCCAGATCCTAAATAAGCCATCATATCAACAACTTGGAATGCAAACTAACAAGAGTTAATACAAGTTTTCTTGAAACAAAATATATTATAAAAATACCTTAAAAGGCATGCCAACAACAAGTTTTGTTGCAAGTGACTTGTAGAGGAGCTCTGGCATCTGAAAAATCAAGAAAAAAGATTAAGTTTTCAGAATGATATGCACATAAACATAGAGAGATAGCCAGCCACACGTACAGATAAGAAAGTGATTCACCTTTATCTGATTTAAGGAGACTGACATGAGAACAGAACCATCCCGGTGCAGGACACCCCTGAAATCCACCTCCTCACCCTGTATTAAGATGAAGACTTAATTATATATTATAAATTCATGGAGTGTGCTGTAGAAACAATGCACACAGTTTAAGCCTAACCTCTTTTTGCACTGGCAATTGACCAGATCGGCGTTGGAACTCAAAATAATGTCTATGTTTTTCTTCAAAAGGTGCCTGATGGTAGTATCGCAATTAGGTTAGATTTTTAGAATGTCACTATTTAGCCAGATTAGACCTGTCCAACAGAAGCATTATTTTGAATCATACCACCCCTTGCTGGAGTTCAGATGCTCTCATACCAAGGTTGGCCAGCCTATTGCAAGGATCTATCTCCTCCTCTGGTGGTTCTGTGAGAGAAACCCTGATTGTATCACCCAGACCATCCTGAACATACAATAACTCTGGTGAATGACATATACCTTCCAGTTCATCAATATGGTGCTCTTTGGAGACACAAGTGCAGGATTAAAAATATGATGTAAGCCGTATTTCTACTGCAAATATATTTTTCAGTTCAGGATAATGTTATAGTCAAGTGCATTCAATCTTAAAAATAGCTCTAAACTGTAATGCATGCTAAACAGCATGGAGAAGGAAGGAGAAACATAAGGCCTCATGATTAACAAATATGCAATTACTCATATGCATACCTGAAGAAGAGTGCCAATGCCAATTGCAGACTTCATCCGCCCATCCTCACCTTCCCCAGCTTCAGTAACTCCCAAGTGTAATGGATAATCCCAGCCTTGAACGTACATTTCAGCCACGAGTAAACGGTATGCCTGGACCATGACAACTGGGTTGCTTGCTTTCATAGAAAACACAAAATTGTGAAAGTCCAACTTTCGGCATATCCTTGCAAATTCGAAAGCAGATTCAACCTGTCCAGTAAATGCATGTTAAGAAGGACAATTCCATATATGGGCAAAACACACAAGTAAAAAGGGGAGAGAACTCCTAACCATTCCCCTAGGAGAATCTCCATAATAGCTCATTATACGATCTGAAAGACTGCCATGGTTTGTCCCAATGCGCATTGCTCTTCCATATTTCTTACATTTCTCAACCAATGGTGTGAAAACCTGGCATTTAAAGCATACAATAGTCAATAAATTCATATTTCAATTGTGGAATAATTAATTCTGACTGGCTTTTGGAGCACAAGATTCACAGTTGAAAATAAGGAAATACACTTTCCAAGTAGCATATGCTTTAGTAAAATTTAAGATTAAAAATAAGAACTGGGTGGTTTTACCTGTTCAATATGCTCAAGTTCTTTCTGATAGTCTTCTTCTGTGTACTCTAGTTTTTCAAATTGAGCCCGTCTATCAGCTGCAGTAGACCACCATTTTGTATTCAAAATTGTAAGTCAACGATTTCAAAGAGGAAAAAAACAAAAATAAAAACATTACAAAACAAGAGTGTAATGAAATAAAGAAAGAGAAGATGAGAACCATACCAAAATTTCCGGGGTTGACACGAATCTTGTCAAAGCACTCAGCAACTCGCAAAGCAACAGAGGGTGCAAAATGGATATCAGCCACCAAAGGTATGTTATAGCTGGACATATGTAAATAATGTGCCAGAGTCAAACAAATTATTATACTAGCTCACGTGCATTAAACCAAGTCCAATATGGTTTATAAAACCCGTCCTTACTTTTTCTGCACAAGGGTGTTTTTAATCTCAAAACATGCATCAGCTTCTTTCTTCCCTTGAACTGTTATCCGTACAATATCAGCTCCTCGGTCTGCTATTTTCATTACCTACCAATAGATAGCAGATAAAATTAAAAATACTGTATCTAACAAGCCAAAAAAAGAGGAGGGGCTTGTGCTGTTAACAAAAACTAGAAGAGAGGCTATATAACCTGTTCAACTGTTCCAGCAACATCCTTTGTGTCAGTTGTAGTCATTGTCTGAATTCTTATAGGATGCTCACTACCAATAGTTACGTTACCAACCATCACTGTCCTTGTCTTCCTCCTTACAGTTTTGTGTAATGATTCACAATACTTTTGCCTAGGAACTACATTCAAATTATAATCCAGGCATCAGACCGAATTAAAACAAACACCAAGAAGCATAGAACTTAGAATTATCTTCTTTCCTTTCGGTTCATGCAAATTAAAAGATGAAGGGAGAAGAAGCCAAAAGCAAAGTAGAAATTATACCTAAAAGAGGGCTCCCTTCTGATGCGGGCTGAAGTTCAACAGTATCTTGGCCAGGATTTGAGTTTCTTATAAATGAGACCTTAGTCCTTCCAAATTTTATTCTCTTCAAATCGGAGACTCTCAGAAAATCCATACTTTTTGCAAACCCCAAATTCGAATCCCTACTCTTGAGAGTAGAGAATGAAGCCGGTACAGCTCCCGTAGTCATTTTTTGGGCGCAACAACACCTCACCCTGTTCACAGACTGAAATTCAAAGCACCTAATTGGCAAACAGTAATCAGAAATTGGAATACTTATAACCCGCTTGGAATATTTAAAGTCTAAAACTAATGCGTCATCTTCCAGAAAATAATTAAAAAATAGAAAGAGTAATTAGTGAAACAATAATTACTTGACAATTCGACACAAATCTTCTAGTGGTTCAGAGCGTAGAGCTTGAAAACCAAACGCACTATTCTTGTAGTTCTAACTTTCTTGGGAAATGAACAGTCAACGTTTTTCTGCATGTTTGATGACTTTCAATTCCCCATGCCAGGAAAATCTTAAGAAAGAGAGTAGAAACAACTTTTCTACCTAAGAATCCTTTAAATTGCACACTGGAGACTGTAATCAGAGCTTGACCAATTGAAATTGAATAAAAGGAATTAACAGAGTCTTCAAAAGTGCTTCTGAAGAGTGATTGAGGGTTCAATTAAGTTGGTGTACGTGGTTTACCTGGAGCAAATCTTCTGGTGCTTTAAGGTGTCAGTGTAAGGAAAACGATGCTTGAGAGTGAAAGGGAAGGATCTGGAGGGAGAGAACTGGTGGCGGAAGAAGATTCAGAGGCCTCTGATTAAAACCATTTTCGGCAACCACTGAAAAACTAAGCTTCTTACAAGTGAAAGGAACACGCCTCAGCAGGTGAAAGAGGAAGATGACAAAAACGTGTTTCTCAGAATCTTAACCAATATTATCCTTCGCCAAGTCCCCCATATAAAATGCAGCTTTGGAACTGTCCCATATAAGTAATAAGTGAAAGGCCTGTATTTTGATTATTTTCCTTTGGTTTAATGTATGTAGTATTTATAATTTGGATGAATTTTGAATAAATTTTTTATAATTTTGTTTAGGTTTTTGTAGTTTAATTTTTTTTTAATTTGGTATGTGTTGTCGCTCTAAATTATAACTTCGTCAATTTAGTACTTACATGATAACGACTTGTTTATGTAACAATAAAATAAGTTGATATAACATAAAAGTAACACAAAAATTAGGTTTTATCTGTCACTCCTCACCCGAATTTGCATCAATTTGGGAAAATATGAGCCACATGCCTTGTATGTGTGTTTAATAGGTAGCAATTTGTGTGCTACTTTAACATCATATAAATTTCATCTATTGTCACATGAAGAAATTGTTTGTCTACTAAATTGACAGAGTTATGATAGGGACTCAATTAAAAAAAATTTAAACTATAAGAATCTCAAAAGATGAAATTTTTTTATAAGGACTTGATTTTAAAATGGTCCAAACTATAGGGACTTACAATACATTGAAACATTTTCTTTTCTATCTAACTTCTTTAATTATTCTTTTATACTTTGAATTAGTGTGTCTTTATATTAACTTTGCCAATAATCTATTTTTGTAGAGAGACTTAAAAATGGAATAATCTATTTTAGAAAAAATTATATCCAAATATGCATGGAAAATTTTATTTTGAAGAAGCTAAGTAAAATTATTTCTCTCAAAATATAGTTATGAACATTTGACAAAGTAATAATATATGTTATTCAAAGCAATAAAAAAAAATATAGTTGCACTAGATAAGACAATAAATATAATGATTTATAAATGAAAAAATCGGGTATGAAAAAGCATAACCCTACCCAAATCCATAATTTAATTTAGCTAATGAAAACGTAAGTGCTGCTGCTTGAACCACATGGAAGGTGTGCCCTATAATTCCAAACCCTTGAACAGTTGAACCACATGGAAGGCGTGCCCTATAATTCCACCGAAAGATGTTGGTGAAGATGTGCATGACTGAAAATAGAAATAATATATTTTGAAAGGATTTGAGTGCAAAGCTTGCGGAAAACACACGCCTATGAGCCCATCCACTCATACGAGAGGCTACAGCTGCGAAATGCAAATTGAGAGAAAGAATTCCAAATTGGAAATCCAAGGAAGTATGCGTACTAAAAAATAAAGATTCCAAACTGTTAGGAATCTACCGAAGACAGATGTTGAGATATTCCGACATCACCAGACAAGTCACATGTTAACGACCATTACCGAACTTAACTCAAGTGCCCCTCCCTTATTACCATAGATAAATGAATTGTTGAATAGTTTGTAAAAGTACTTATAAAACTAAGTCTGATTAAATTAAAGAATGTAAAATTTTTTATAAAGATAAATTAAAGTTATAAAATAATTTTAGATAAATAGATATAAGTTCATTTGGCTAAAACCCAATAATCTAACAAGTTAAAGATGCTTAATAATCTTTAATAGATCAGTTATATTTGTTTATTAGTGTCTTTTCAAGTCTATAAAAAGGAACTTCCTATTGCATTAATATTCATTTTTTCATTTAAGAGTTTTTGAAGACTTTATTATATCCTAGGGTAACTTGTTTGACAATGTAATTATTCACCCCTCAAAATCATCCTACTTAATCTCCATTAACGTTTTTCCTAACATGAACAACACCTTTTTTTTTTAAAAGAAAACGTAAAAACCTGCACCTCCGCGTCCAAGTATTCATGGCCAGAAAAAGTTTGATACATTTGCACCATGCGTTTGCTCACTGTATGTGGAATCATCATATGCGATGCGACACGAGACACTTGTGGCCCAAAAAATATTTTAAGAAAAAGGAGACACTTGGTAGATAAAAGTCAATATCAAAGGTTGTGTTAAGTATTTGGTCTCATGTTTTGTATTTAAGTTGATGGTGCCACGAGATTCACGATGCTAGGTAAGTAATGTAACTAAAGAGCACAACAACTAAAGCTTGCGTCCACACCTAATAAAAGTCCAAGAATTGAGTGGTTATTAAACATATTACATATCCCCACCAATGAGAGGGGCTACAACTAACAGTAAAATTCTACGGTCAATATTCACTCTTTGCGGCTTAATTTAATCTGATATAAGTAGATAGCAGCCGAAGTAGGGTATAAGACAAGAAATGATCATGCTTTTCTTATCAAACTCACACATGCATTCTAAGTCGAAAGCAATTTCTGACAAACTTAAACAAAATTATCACCAGAGATAATAATTCGTCATGTAGAAAATTCAGCACCCAAATAAAGTTGCAATTTTCATTGACGGGCGATTGCATAATCAATGCCTCAATCTCAAATTAACGAGAAAAAAATGGTCATTTGTTTAGTTTAGAGTTTTATTCATTAGATGTTAAAAAATCTTCAATGTTACAACCTTTTCATTTTACAATTCTAACATAAACAACGATTCATCTCCAAACGCAGTCCATCTTGTGTGAATTGTATTCAAATTTAAAGCATTTCAATGCAAATAGCTGTTCCAATGATCGTTCAAACTATCAAAACGGGTTTTGTGACTGGGTGGGACATATCTATCAAGACAACTTGACAAGTATATTTAGTTGAAAATAAGTAGGCTTGGTGATAGTTTTCTCATATCATATGCCCAAGCGAAAGAATTGTCTGCTTCCCCCAGAATCACGTTTGGGGGCTGGTAAAAGCAAAACCCACACATGCTATTAATCAAACATTAAGTCTAGAACGTGGCTCTGCAATTGAATTACTGCTCTCTTAAGCAGCACTTGCTTCTTCTACTAGAGAACGCTTTTCCAAGATGGCAACTGTCTCTTCCTTTGCACTGCAAACACAAGGTAAACAACAACACAGGTAAAGCAGACCGTATGTTACATACACTCATAGACTTGGAATATCTGCAGCATCAAAATTACACATCCAAAATGGAAGTAAAAGTATTTCAGATCTAGAACTGGATTTGCTCAAATTTCAAATGAGTAATCTAAGCTGATATTCTATTATACTGTTGATAAAACCTGGATTTTCGAGCCATTGCTAATCACTTAAATAAAGGGTATCAAAATAGTGAGGGTGGTACTGTGGTCTGTTCCCCTTGAATTTTGTGGACAGAGGAGAACTGATAGAGTCCAGGGTCCAGGGGCTGGGCCAAGGTTTATCCAGGAAGTTGCCAAGCCCAAAATATGGAGGGTTTATACTAGAAAGAAGAGGAGTGGGGCAGAGGGGAATTCTGTTATAGATACTTAGGCTGAGCTGGCAGTCAGTTAGAGGAAAGGGGGGAATGCTCACATGTTTTGGTTAGTCTTAAGGAAGGGAATACAGGATGAGAGGGGAGGAGAGTTTTACTGTTATTCTTGGACAGAGAATCCATTTCTCTTAGGAGCTATATGCTCTGGGCCATTGTAGTTAAACCTTTGAATTGAATAACACTGCTGAGTATTTTTATTCCATTCTCTGGTTATCTATCTCTGGATTTATTGGTTAACTTCTGGTTTCCTAACAAATTGGTCTGACCTGTCGAATCCATTTCATTGAGGGAAAGCTAAGTTGATTCTTAGAGCGAATTCATACCACCAAAAATGTCAGACAGAGTGGATGTTTTAGAGGCTGAATTGGCATCGCTAAGGGTTGGAATGGGTGATCTGCAATCTTTATTCAAGTCTACTTTGATGGATATGCAACACTCCTTACTAGAGGAAGTTAGTAAAATGTTATTAGGAGGTTCATCTACCTCAGGGGAGAAGTCCACCTTGCCTCCTAGGCAACACCGAGTGGAAGAAGCACAGGAGGATCCCTTAGAGGAATACAGGATGTCAATACAAAAGGTCGAACTACCCATGTTTAGTGGCACTGATCCTGTAGGGTGGATAACCAGAGCAGAAATCTATTTCGAAGTACAGAACACCTCTGAATAGGTCAAGTTCAAGCTAGCCAGGCTCAGTATGAAATGAGCTACAATACACTGGTTTAATCTCCTACATGAAACTGAGGATAATCTGATCTAGGATAAACTAAAGAGAGCACTAATTGCTCGTTATGGGGGCCGAAAGTTTGAGAATCCCTTTGAGGAACTCTCTACCTTGAAGCAAACAGGAGCTGTAGAGGATTATATTGAGAAGTTCGAGCTAATTTCATCCCAAGTCAAAACATTACCAAAAGAGCAATACATCGGTTATTTCGTGAGTGGCTTACAGCCACTATTCGACGTCGGGTACGCACACTGAACCCCACCTCTTGTCCACAGCTGATGAAAATGGTCAAAGACATTGAAGAGGAGTTGGCCGGAGAAGAGGACGCGGGAGAGAAGCAGTTACGGGGACGATATTGGGGTCAGAACAATTGAGAATCAGTTCCTCGAAATGGATCGCAATCCTACCCAGTTCAAAGGGATTTGAGCACTTCAAACATAGTGGGCCAGGCTGCTAGTTCAGATGGGTGGAGTCTGGATCGAACCCGATACCAATCCGGATCACATCTTATGGGTCAAACATCGAACAAATTTTCCTCTCCGTCTTCGACCATTCCTCCTCAACGCAGTGAGGGAGATTGCAAAGGACTTCCAGAAAAGGCAAAGGGACTTCGCCATATAGCTTACCCCGAGCTTATGGAGCGAAGAACTAAGGATTTATGCTTCAGTTGTGGAGAGAAATACCACCCACTCCACCAATGCACAGACAAACAACTCCGACTACTGGTTTTGGGCGAAAACAAAACCTTGAATTCGGATGGTGAAATTGTTACGATGGAAGTGGGAGATTCAGAGGAAGAAGAGGCTTTCGAATGCAAAGCCATGGGAATTTTCGGCAGGGCCGAGGAAGACAATACAGGGAATAAGACTATGCGACTTGATGGTGAGTTACAAGGGGTGACTGTTGTAGTGCTAATTGACAGTGGAGCAACTCATAATTTCATCTCTACTGATTTAACACAAGCTTTGGGGTTGTTGGTGCAATCTACTAAAAGATTGGGAATTCGACTTGGCGATGGGCATAGAGTAATTGCCCAAGGAAAATGCACTGGTTTGATACTTCACTTTGGGAATATCGAAATGCAGGTTAATGCCTATGTCTTGGACTTAGGAGGAATGGATATTATTTTGGGTGTGGCTTGGTTGAAGACACTGGGTAAAGTGTTGATGGACTAGCAGGACATGACCATGGAATTTCTAATAAAAGGGAGGAAGGTTACTTTGCATGGAAATTCTAGAAACTTCGTGACATCCAAAAACAAGCAGCTTGGTTTCCCAAATCCAACCTCATTAAACAGCTTTCTGGAGACAAGTTCTTTCGAAGTAGGGGGGATTAGGTGGACTAATACTTTTATTGCATTAGAAGCTGAGGCACATAATCATTTAACAAGGCAACAACAACAAGAAATGTCAATCTTGATGAACAAATATGCAGTTGTTTTTCTTGCTATAAAAGGGCTCCCTCCAAAGAGAAATTGTGTTCACTCCATTGCATTGCAAGAAGGGCAGGGGCCTGTCAATGTGCGACCATATAGGTATCCTCACCACCATAAAGAAGAAATCGAAAGGCAAGTGACTGAAATGCTCCACACAGGTATTATTCAACCTAGTTTTAGCCCTTTCTCTAGTCCAGTACTTCTGTTTAAGAAGAAGGACAACACTTAGAGATTATGTGTTGACTATAGAGCATTGAATATGGTTACTATCCCTGACAAATACCCAATACCTGTTGTGGATGAGCTCTATAGGGCCTGCTACTTTACAAAACTTGACTTTAAATCCGGTTTTCACCAAATACGGGTTAATGATGCTGATGTTTTGAAGACTGGATTCCGTACTCATAATGGTCATTTGGACTTACTAATGCACCGGCAACCTTCCAAGCTGTTATGAATGACTTGTTTCGTTCTTTTCTAAGGAAATTTGTGCTGGTATTCTTTGATGACATTTTGATCTATAGCTCGGACTGGTCAATGCATCTAGAGCATCTCGAAACTGTTCTTGAGGTTCTGTCCAAGCATCAGTTTGTAGTCAACAGAAAAAAAAATGCAGCTTTGGGAGGATGGCTGTGGAGTATCTCGGGCATGTCATTTCGGGTAAGGGAGTTGCAGCTGACCCTGCCAAGATACAAGCAATAATCGACTGGCCAGTCCCAAAAACTGTTAAAGGAGTCAGGGGATTCTTGGGATTGATTGGCTATTACCGGAAATTTGTAGTTGGTTATGGACAAATTGCCAAGTCTCTCACTGAACTTACCAAGAAGGATAATTTTCAGTGGGGAACAGCAGCATTGAAGGCTTTTATGGACCTTAAGAAGATAATGACTACTTCTCCTATTTTGGCTCTTCCAGATTTTGCAAGACCATTTGAAATAGAATGTGATGCTTCGGGCACGGGAATTGGAGCTGTCTTGATGCAAAACTGCAAGCCAATTGCATATTTTAGCAAGGCTTTCTCATGTCAGCATGTGTCTAAATCGGCTTATGACAAAGAACTCATGGCATTGGTCCTTGCGGTTCAACATTGGAGACATTACCTATTGGGGAGAGCCTTTGTTATCTATACTGACCAACGAAGTTTGAAACATTTGTTGCAGCAAAAAATAACTACCACAAATCAACAGTCATGGATGGCCAAACTGTTAGGCTATCGCTTCCGAGTAGTCTATAAACCTGGTCCGGATAATAAGGCTGTTGATGCCTTGTCTCGCCTACAAGAGGCTGCTGAGTTCCATGTTGTCCTCTCTTCTCCGGTTTGGGTAGAAGGGGATCTAGTTGCTAATGAGGTTCAGTTGGATCCACAGCTTAAACAGGTCATATTTGACCTGCAAAACAATCCTACTTCTCAGCCGGGTTTTACTTACCAGTAAGGGGTTCTACTTTATAAGAACCGTTTAGTCATCTCTGCCACTTCTCCTCACATTCAGATTCTCTTACGGGAGTTTCATTCATCACCCACTAATGGCCATTCTGGTTTTCTTCGAACTTATAGAAGGGTGGCAGGCAATTTATATTGGTATGGAATGAAAAGATGCATCCAAGACTTTGTAAAGTCTTGTGATATTTGTCAAAGACAGAAATATGCTGCCACATCCCCAGCTGGTTTACTCCAGCCATTGGCAGTCCCAAATCAAATTTGGGAAGACATTTCTATTGATTTCATAACTGGACTTCCCAAATCTAAAGGGCATGAAGCCATCCTAGTAGTGGTTGATTGACTATCAAAGTATGGCCATTTTATTCTGTTAAAACATCCCTATACAGCCAAGACTGTGGCTGAACTATTTGTTAAGGAAATTGTTCAGCTTCATGGCATCCCATAGTTGATAATCAGCAACCTTGACCCTATGTTTCTGAGTAATTTCTGGAGGGAGCTTTTCCGCATGCAAGGCACAATGCTGAAGATGAGTTCTTCTTACCATCCGGAAACTGACGGCCAAACCGAAGTGTTAAATAGATACCTAGAGACCTATTTACGTTGCTTTGCTTCTGAGCAACCAAAAAACTGGGCATATTAGGTGTCTTGGGCAGAGTTATGGTACAATACCTCTTTCCATGCCTCCATTGGCTCTTCTCCTTTCGAGATTGTCTATGGCAGAAAGGCTCCTACTCTAATCAAGTACCCGAGGAGTGAGACAAAGGTAGAGGCAGTGGCTGCTGAACTAAGTGACAGAGATGAAGCTATCTCACAGCTCAAACACAATTTGAACAAGGCACAAGATCAAATGAAAAGGTTTGCGGATAGACACTGAACTCAGTAATCCTATCAAGTGGGTGAATGGGTTTTCTTAAAGTTACGCCCTCATAGACAGCAAACTGTCCACCGGAGGATCAATCAAAAGCTGGCTGCTAGGTTTTATGGTCCTTATCCGATAGTGGCAAAGTATGGTACAGTAGCCTACAAGTTGAAACTGCCCTTACATTCAAGGGTCCATCCAGTTTCTCACGTATCTCAATTAAAAAGGGCAATTGGGAATTATTCTGCTGAACCTGATCTTCCTAGTGGATTTGAAGTGGAATTGGATGACAATATAGAACCTGAAGAAATTTTGGCAAGTAGGGACACCATGAAGGAGGGCACTCCTATCAAGCAGTGGCTGGTTAAGTGGAAAGGGGGGTCCTCAGATGACACTACATGGGAGGATACAGAGATTCTACAGAGCCCATTCCCAACTTTCAGCCTTGAGGACAAGGCTGTGCTTCCACAGGGCGGCAATGATAGAGTCCAGGGTCCAGGGGCTGGGCCAAGGCTTATCCAGGAAGTTGCCAAGCCCAAAATATGGAGGGTTTATACTAGAAAGAAGAGGAGTGGGGCAGAGGGGAATTCTGTTATAGATACTTAGGCTGAGCTGGCAGTCAGTTAGAGGAAAAGGGGGAATGCTCACGTGTTTTGGTTAGTCTTAAGGAAGGGAATACAGGATGAGAGGGGAGGAGAGATTTACTGTTATTCTTGGACAGAGAATCCATTTCTCTTAGGAGCTATATGCTTAGGGCCATTGTAGTTAAACCTTTGAATTGAATAACACTGCTGAGTATTTTTATTCCATTTTCTGGTTATCTATCTCTGGATTTATTGGTTAACTTCTGGTTTCCTAACAAGAACCCATTAACCAGAGGGAAGAAAAAATACGTTCTCCTCTAACTGAAGATGGATCTAGTATCATCCCTTTAAGTAGCCTGGCAGAATTATTAGAATATAAAATCTCACCATTTCCATCCTAAATTTGACAATAAAGATTATCTAGCAAAAATATTGTCTTGACTTCAGCATCTGACATAGCATTGTCCATTCTAAAACGCATAATAAGATGCTTAAAATGATGTAACAAGGAAAGAATTAGCTCAATAAGATTTACCTTCCAGGTCTTAATATTTTGTACTTGTATGGTGTAGTAAGGTCCACAACTGTTGAACCTGCTCGACCTGATGGAAGCACACCACCATCATAAACAAATGCACAGTGTTCCCAGAGGTTCTCAAAATCTTTGACACACACACTACTTGACTGTCCACTTAGGTTTGCACTGGTAAGGGCCAGGGCAGTTCCTGAACCACGAGCAATGACCCTGATGAAATTACAATTAGGCACTCTAACTCCTATACTGTCAAATCCTGGGTTCAAAGATTGTTCAAGAACACTTGACTCCCCTGCAAAAAAGCCCAAAGTATCAGACAATATAAAGGATCTTGACACTAATAGCCAAGGTTGACACTCAACAATGGAATTGAAGATGTAAGATGTAAAACAAATTGTTACTTCAAATCAATATATTGAACTAAGATATGTAAACAAATATTTGAGACTATTCTGAATAAATTTACTATATTATTTCTTTTTCTTCCAGCATTGACATATGCTTACAAACCTCGTCTTAGGACAACTGTAACGGGCCCTGGAAGGAGAGAATCAAGCAAGCCATGAGGCAAATAGTCTGTGACAGCAAAACGCTCGATGTCCGATACATCCCCAACACAGATAGCAAGAGGGCTTGTATGCTTGCGTCCTTTAATCTCATAAATTCTCTTAACTGCTTCCAACGAGCTGCAAACATTAACAGCTATTTATCAATCATTCAAAATCAAAATGCATACACAGAATTGTGGTTAGCCTAAATATGTGGAAACTGTAGAATGCAGATGAATTTTTTAGAACATATTAATCAAATGTTGAAAACATATTAGGACGGATGTTTTATGGAGCAAACTTTTATAACATCTGATATATATACGTGGAATTGATATATTATGAAGCAACTACTCAACCACTTTCTTTATGGATTCTGTAATAACCCTGTGGAGATCAAACTTCATAGGATATTTTGTCACAATATATTCCTAATATTAGGTTCACAAACAAAAATAGTCACAATTCTATAACATCTTTACAATCCCTATTCTATAGTGGCAAATTTGTGCGGTCCACTTAAATCCTGGTAATACTTAAAGCAAAGCAGTTCCAACTTCATTATTATTCAATGCCATACCATAAACTTTTCATATGCTTCCAGAACGCTGTTTCCTAAGGTGCCATTTTCTTGATTATGCAAAGTTTGAATAATGAAATTCGGACAACTGAAATCCAAGCTATATATATTGCCTGTGGATATAATCTCAGTGTTTTGGATATGTGATGTCACATTAGCTTAATACCAAGAGCACAATCAGCATCTTACATCTCTAACACTATAAAAGGAAAACCAGAAAAGACGACAACTAACATATCAAAGAAACAGGAAGCCAGAAATAAAAAGAAAAATAATGTTCGAGGATTTTCAACATACAGGTTGTAGGCAAAATGTAAAAGCACTCACTCAAATAGCATACCAAGCATCACAAGCAAATCCATAAAGTGTATCACTGGGCACGGCAATAGCCTTCCCAGCTTTCAAAGCTTCAACTGCCTCTGCAGCATAATCATCTGTTGCTGGACGAACTATCCCTAACTTATTTTCAGCACTCAAGTCACAATTCTCCAAACTCCAAGCCATGTTTTTGCGAAAGCCTCCTCTCAGTCTCCTGCTCTGTTTCAAATGTGGTACTAACTTGCGCACCCCTAAGGAACAAAAGCAATTCGTTTAGTCTTTCCTTTCAAATTTTAATATCTCCAAGAACAGGTAAGCAGAATTAACTGAAACCAAGGCAAAAATTCAACAAATAGTAATTGATTCGATGAGATATCAAAAGCGAGAAGAAATGAGCCAGCGACCAACTAAAGACAAATACCACATAAAGCTAACATCTAGTTGCTAAATAAAGGCAATGGATGCAGTCTAAGCACATGAATTGATAGTAAGTGAAAAGTGCATTCCTATTTGGAGCTTAATTGGGTCGTGTGCAGAAAAAGGTCAAATTTTTGGCCAAGTTTTTGACCCCCTATTTCCTTGAACAGCATGAGAAGTTAAATAGAAGCACCAAAAGACAAGGTGAGAAAGGGAGGGAGGGAGAAGAGACTGACAGCGGTTGAAGTGCACCTCTTAAAGAGAAGACGGGAGAGAGATGAGCGTTGAGGAAAGGCAATCTTTGTGCTTGTACTGCAATAACAATTCTTGTCGAAATATTCATCCTATACGTTGACCATTTTTCAACCAACCAAGTGCCCTAATCGATATTCATTGAGTTCTAAAACCCAATTCAATTCATATCATATATACTTATGCTCTTTTCTGGCTCAAACTGGCAGATATAGAAGACGAGGCTACAGTGGGAAATTCCTGGTTTTCTTTCAGCTCTTTAGTTAAACTTTTGAAAAGTTCTCCAAATAAATAAAAAAGACAATTTTACAAAGAAGATGAAGATAACTTAATTTAAAAATTGAAGAAACTATGTTGATAGAAATAAATGAAGTTAGTTTTGATTGAGATTTTTTTGTTAATAGAACGTAATATGCTTGGAAAGAGAGTACACTGTTAGAATTGAGATTTTGTTTGAGGGTGAGGTAATAGGCTTCAATTTAATTTACTTAAATTTTTTTTTTGAGGGAATTTTACTTAAATTTTTTAATTACATAAGTTAATAATATAATTATTCTTGTTCTGAGTTTGACGATTTTAAACAATTGATTAAGGTCAAAGTCGTTCTTATATTACTGTCCTTGAGACTTTTACATCTGTAAAACTTGAGTTAAATTTTGAAAGTAATTAAGACCATGTTTGGATTTCAAGCCAAACCGAGTTTGCCATTAACCTATCAGCATACAAGACACGTCTCAATCCTTGTCTCAGACCATAACACTACAAAAAAGAAGGCCAGAAGCCTTCTGGCTTTGATACACTGAAATGCTTAGTACAAACCAAAAAAAAAAAAAAACAAAACCTCTAAGGCTAGAGAAGCTATGTTTAAGTCATTCTATTACTACAACATGAGCTGTACAAAGAAGTCTTGTATAGATGTGAACTATTTAGATTCCTCTTGACACTAATTATCCTATAACAAGTTTTGCTTCATCCTGAATGAAAAGCAACTGGCTGCAACCCTTTCAAATTAGCTTCAGGATTCAGCTGTGACTAGAGTTGTGTTGTTTTTGCACCGCAGTTTAGGTGTGGTTGGGAGGGCCTGCATGTGTTATATTTACAGTCATAGGGTTATGTCCTGCTCGTGTCATCCCCTGAGAACCATGATGCTGATCTGATAAAACCTGCCATCTCCTTCTCCATCTAAAAAACTCAACAAGAATAGAACTCCCACTCATCACCACACCAAACCCAGCAAATGTCGCAAGAAGGATTGCCAAAACTGCTTGCACATGAACCTGCATATGACAGTGACAGACATAAAACAGATCAAGTCAGTATGTTGGTTATTTTTCAAGTAGCTATTTCACATGAATTCATCCATTGCCATCTTTAGCAATTAGGCAAGCATAACTGGCCCACGGGATTTTGAACATGCATAAACCTCAACTTAGCCAGGACGAGGTAGAAAAATATATTGCTTCTTTGAATCTCCCAAGAATTATTTTTGTCATTATCTATTATAAGAGAGCACAAAACTCTATTCATACCACATAGATAATGGGTATGTTGAAATATAACACCCAGTACCGTGTTTGATTTAGTTGACTATACATTTCTCATACAATCTTATGAATCTTGGTTTCAAGTGAGACATTCAGGTAAGCAGAATGAAGTCAGTACAAAAGCTATTACCAAGGAGTAAAACAAATGTGCAAAGAGAACCACCAGAGCAAACTGGACAGATGCATAAATCCAGATAAACCTGCTCTTCACTGGACACAAGTTCAAAAAGTTAGGGTCTGCATTTAATATCACTTGCTGCAAAAAAAAAAAAAAAGAATTCATCCAATATCTAATCAGAAATTGCCACAACATTTTAGACTACCAAAGCGTTTATGAATAATGTTTGTTGGTATATCACGATTGCCAGAGTGTTAATATGGTACATGCATGACCGGATGTCTTTTTATTATGCATCACTAGTCTAAATATTCTTACAAATTGTGATGGGACCTCCAGAAAAAGTATCTTGACAATGTTTTATTAAGGATCTTTGCCAACCTACCCATGGTTGATGATGTCATGGAAGAGAGTAGACCCAGTACACAGGAAAATGGCAGAGATATGGCAATTGCACCAGTACCCATCTTTCCAACCTGCACAGAGCCAAATTACTCAGACTATATAACATTATACTTTGACAGATCTGAGTGGATTGTAAACATTACCAATAGCTGCTCAAGGAAACAGAAATAGGCAAGCATGCTGACAATGACAAGCACCGGCACCTCCTGCCAAACCCTATCAAATTGAACAGAGAAATTAGAACTGTGGTTTTATAATATTAAGCTTATATCATAAGTAATAAAAACACTCTGTTCGAGTTTTAAGAACGGACACTAGTATTAACCATGGAACACCAAGGAAACTTTGACTTCATAGTGATCTAAGATTACTTGAGGCATGGAAGTCAGGAAAATGAAGTCTTCAAAGGGATTGCAATGAATGGAACTTTATCATGACCAAGTCAGAGACTTGATAGTTATGCAAGTGTCATTGATTATTCATGTCACAAACTTATAATTGAATTTCCAGAGATGAATCCTGAGATAACAAACGCATTACTATTCCCAGGCATGACAATAAACTGGTCAGCACCAAATCCTAGACATTGTCATACTCATTATCACTGATGAGAAGAGGTAGATGCACTGGGAAAAGTAATGCAAAATTCTAGTTATGCATGACTGAGTGGGAAGATAGTTGGTTTCATGATTAAATCCGTAAATTGATAATTTATTAAACAAAAATAAATATTCACATGCCTGTATCCATTTACATCTGCCTGCTGAGACCTACTTGCTCCAGTATTTCGAGTGCGGACACTTTGGATCCGTAAGAGAGTGACTGGTAGGTTTCGAACCTCCTCCTTGCACACATCACAGATCTTGTTACCCTTGATGCTGAACCATTTAATTGCACATTCTTGGTGAGCCAAAGCAAGTTCACCTTTGCAGCTGCATTCCATTTTGAAGGTCTCACCTCCTTCACATAGCTCAACTAGACAAATTCTACACACAGCCTCTTCTTCAGCTATATCTTCAGCATCAGAATCATCGTTTTCTGAACCAAGAAAGATTTTGAAGATAAGTTACTAACCGCTTGTAGTATTGCAGACAGTAATTGCTTCAAAATTAGAAAGTAAACTAGTTGCCCATTTTTTTAAAAAAAGAAAAGAAACAACTTTAGCTAGTTTTAAGCGCCAAGAATACAGTAGACTTCATTCATCCTTAAATTGATCAAACAAATAGAAAGTTCTGACAATAACTTAGCAATCCAATATGCTGGGAGAATTTTTTAAATTTTCTGTCTAAGCAACAATAGGCAGTCTTACAAATTTTCCGTTAATATTCTGCATAATTGTTGATACTACTAAGAGTTGGCATGTCATAACTGTGTCAGTCCAGAGAATCTCGTTAAAAATCTATGACATAAAATTCTATCGTATTTTATAGTGCAGAATGCAAGTGCCTGTAATGAAATACCAGAATCCGCTGTTGGGGATTTGGTTAACGTTTCATTTCCTTCCTTCACTCGAGGGGTGGAAGGAATAACACGGAAAAATGAATCCATTCTCCTCAAGCTTTTTTCGTTGTTGATGACAGGCACTGAAAGAGAGCGTGCTATCTGCCCTTGGCACTCTCTTCTCTGCAAAAGGAAATAACGCAGAGGGAAATCCAGTTTCATGAATTAAGACAATTGAATATCAGAGGAGACACTAGAAAAGGGGTTTGAGGAAGCAGCTGGCTCTAAGTAAGGAAGTAAACATTGAATTTTCTAAGTTGATGTCCATTTGTGTATATATGGTAGAATGTGAAAATTTTCAATTTAAATAAATTATCATGCTTCTAGGCCTTTATGAAACAATATATTCATTGGAATAAGACCAGGAAATGTATAAGTCTTCATATTCTGATAATTTATTAATGAAAAACCCAAGACACCAAATAATTGTACATTGAAAGAGCCATTTTTATATTTCAAGAATGCACTACCTGAACACCTCCACCATGAGCAGATTCTGGGTTTAAGTGTGGAATTTGATCTACTGGCAATGATGATGTTCTCTTAATCTTAGGAGTAAATATCTTAGTAAGGGATAATGATCTCGAGATGGAAGGCTTTTCTTGAAGGCCTGAAGAGGAACTTTCCAGAGCTGCAGTAGGACCCTTTTCAGAATCTGATGACCTATACCTGAAGCTCAATTTTGGTAAGAAACTTCTTATGGAAGATTTAGCTCTTGACAAGGAAGGCACTGGAGCATTACTATTGGGAGGATCAACAGAGCGAGAAGACACAAGAAAATTCACTCTCTTTGGAGTGGGAGAGGGACTTGGTGTCAGAGGCATCTTGATTTTAACAAAATCCTGAGAAGACTCTTCTGTTGTTGGTTGGGGTATTTCCAGGACAAGATTCGGTCGCTTCCCATGATGAACATGTGTGGATTCTTCAGCTGCTCCCATTGGAATATCAACCTAACAGCAGTAAATTGATAAATAAGTGATGTTGGCAACAAATAACGCAATGTGCAGTGTCTAGCTATCAAAGTAGCCAGTCAGATGTATACTCAAAGCGTCAACTTGAACTTACATAAACTAAAATATGAACTAATCACAAACTGGACAACTGAATTTCTCTGCATTTATTCAGCAAACTCTTACAACCTACAATCTCTCTCTTCCCCAAGAAGGGACAGAGGTTATGGCCATATTTATTGGCAATTACAAATCTGTTATTCAAATATTTAAAAATGAAAAAAAAAAAAAATTATCCCTTGAATATGTTTTTTAACTGGGAATAGAAAAATAAAGAGAGCCATGAAAGTACTTTTCAGTCAATCAAAACTGATGATGTAAGAAGCATGAAGTGGGAATGTAATAATGCATGGGATGTTTATTTATAAAAGTGTATCAGTCATCTTCCCCCCAGCTATATCCTCCTTACTCTAGGAAAATTCCAATTAGGATGAAATTCAATAATACTGAAGATAAAGAGACACCATCTTTGAAATTAAACTGCACAAGAAATTTAGAAAAATTTAATGAGTGATATATGATTAAATTAATCAATGTTCTATCCACCGGATTCAAGTTATTGAGCAAGCAATATCAACCTACTGGATTTTCTGGATGTTTGAATGCTGAATATATATAAAAACGAAAAAAGTTAAAAAATTTGCAGAAGAACTAACTCTTATTTTATTATGTTGAACCACCAGTTTGTTCTTAAAAAGGATTTAAAATGGTAAACTTCGACTAAAGTCTTGCACTAACCTCAGAATTTTCAAAGTAACTAGAGGAAGTAAAAATAGAGAGACTCTCTGCACTCAGTTTTCATGCACACGCATTAAAAATTAGAATAAACTTACTTGCTAGCAACTAAACGAAGAAAGAAAATTCACACAGTGGAAGATGTTATATTTCATTATAGTGTATCCCTCAGACACAGTTGTTGAAATTTAAAACGTTCAAGATATCAAAAATCTGAAATCCTTCGGCACAAAGTCCGTAGTTTAAAAAGGAAAACTTTTCTATCATGCAGAACGTGTTAGTTCAACCAGCAACCATTGCAAATGAATTATTGGAAACCTTCTTCTAAATATATGATAAAAACAAAAATATATATGGATGGCAAACAGTGAGTTGGTGGAATACAATAACAAACTACTACTTCAACCACAGACTGCAGAAAACAGAGAAAGAACTAGAAGCCGAAACGGCAGCAACAATTGAGAAGAGCAAAGTACCTTTTCAACTGGAAGAGAAACTGTTCTTCTGCAGGAAGCCGCATCATGCCAGTCACCCACAGGTTTTTCTTCAGTACTCATTTTGGCGTAAGAAAACAAACCCACAACTTGGAATTCCCAGACAAACCAAAATAGGAAAGAAATTTCACTCCTTGAAGACACCAAGCTTACCCTTATCACTTTGTTATTGCCTAGTTCAGTAATAAAGCCATACACGTCCACCCTCAAGCGCAGACATACAGAGAGAGAAAGAGAGAAGGAGAGAGAGATGAGAGTGACAGGGTGAGAGTGAGGGAGGGAGAAAGTTAAATTGGGTTCTTGAGAGGTGAGGAAAGTGAACAATAATATATATGATTAAGTAGAAGAAGATGGCTTTCACATTTATGGCACACACAGGGTGGTGGGAAAGCCTGGCCTACTCCCACTCTTTCTTTACTACCACATACACAACACAACATAATAATAGCTGTAGCATAACAAATATAATACAAATACACTTCATTCACTCTTAAGTCTCCACAGCGCGGACTCTACAATTTCACCTGGGTTTTGCTAAACGTACCCCTGCCCTGCCCCTCTTCTTTCAAATTTCAATAATTTGTTTCGTTTTTCAACTTCAAAACAGAGCTGGTCCCAATTTCTCACGCCAGGAATATATTATAAAAGGGAAAAAAAAAATTGGGTTACACAAAAGGGGAAAAATAGGGATGAAGATTTCCTTCACAGTTCACCCTCTGCTGGTGCCGCCCAGGTTTGATGATTGGTTCTGATGGAAAAGGCAGCTGATGCCTTTCCATATTTTGTGCCTGTTTTGAGGATTATTCGCCAAATTCCTTTTGATTCACGCATTTATTGTGAAAGTGAAATGGTTTGCTCTCAGCCAAAAGGAAACCAGTATGTCTTAAAAAAGAGTAAATATTGTGGTAGAGAAACGCCAAGAATTTTTCTCTTTTTATTAAGTTTAATTAAATAATATTATTATTAGTTATTAAATTAAATGAAATAGGAAAGTTCTGAGTAAACTCATCCATCATGAATTCGTGAAAACACTAATATAAAAGAAAATGTTTTGGGACAGAGTAAATAAAATTAAAATTGTTTTTCTCAGGAGAAGGATTAAAATGGAAGAAACAAAATTAAGGGGTTTGACGAAGCTTTTGTGCACCCGTCTGTGAGGGGATGGCGTGATGCTTAATTATGATTAACGTGGCCACTGTTGGGCCACCAAAAGATAACACAGTCACCAGGCACTTGAAGGAGAAGACCCCGCTTCTTTGATTTGAGTTTGTCACTCACTCACTCACTCACTGCATTATCAAAAGTAGCAAGTGCCAAGTGCCAACCCACGGAAGCAGCAAAGAAAAGAGAAATAAAGAAAGAAATCCATTTTAGATCTTTCAGAAAAAGAAAGGAAAAGGAAAGTGTCCAACTCCAACCCCACATACACCAGACCTCCTTCAATAATACAATTAACTGTTTAGTATGATTATGCATCACTTAACTGTAGCTCTATCCGTCAAAAAGGGTTGTACTTGGCAACAACCACTACCCTTTTCTCTTTGTTTATTTTTATGTTTTATTTGTTTTTTCTTATCAACTCCAACAATATCGTGCATGTCATGTAGATTACGGGTCAATTTGTTTAACTAATAATAGGCAATGATAGCACCCCACTGAATGATCCAAAACCCCTGTTCTTTGGGTAATAATATATTAATCCTCTATGGAAAGTGCTCCTCTGTTAATTTAACAGGTCCAGATATGAAGATTTTTTTAGGTACGAGGCACAAAAGGAAACCAATTTATCTTTTTCTGTTTCTTTGTAATTTTTATAATAAAATATGCATGAGAAGTTGGAAAGTTCTGCGCTTTTTATATTCTTTGATTCCATAGAGTTTTGAATTAAAGTAACAGATATCGGTTATACATAAGTAATTAACGAGCAGATGGCCACGCAATGCTGGTTTCAACCTGTGTTTTTTTTTTTTTTTTTTTTNTTTTTTTTTTTTTTTTTTTTTGGGTTGATGTCAACTTTCTCATTCTCGAAACGCCCCTGCAGTTCGAATTATAGAGCATCTCATTAATTATGTGACCATGACAAATAACATCTCTTGGGTCTCATTTGAAGTTGACGAGTCCAACAAGATTAAAACTTGTACTTATTTGTTTATGATTAGTGCAGCGTTAGCGTTGAGCGTTGAGAGATATCATTTTAAAGACAAGAAACTGGGCCACCGACTAAGTGTAGCTTCAGTTGCAAGGACGCTTATGATAAGGAAATAGCGAAGACAAGAGCTAGGAATAGTTGAGATGTCATTGAGCTATTTATTACTAACTTCCAAATGCAATGGATGAGTTAGGTTTCCTGAATTCTGTTTGCTAAGTGAAACCACGTTATTTATTTCCATCACAAGTGGGTACCCTTTATAATGAGAGTTTTGATTGGAGAAAGGGCGTGAAGAGAGAGAAATGGTGGGTGGCCACAAGGTAACGAACATAAAAGCGGCTGTGGATATGGAAGCAAAATAATGTGACCAAAGATCGAAGATTTTAAAGAAGGAATAGCCTTTTTTACTCCCAAGGTGGTGGAGCAGTGGACCAAAGCAACGGTAGATATATGTAATGTAATAAAGTAAATATGATTCAGTCACCAAAAGGAAAGTCAGAACTTTTAGTACTAGTGGGACAAAATACATCGTTGGCACCAACACTAGAAAGTGGTAATGACTTTTAACGCTTATATGGTTGCCAGACCAGTCAAAAGAAACCCCTAATAGAAAAAGAAAAATACTTCAACCTAAAAGGAAAAGTAAAGCATAGAAGCATATTAAACAAATACAGAATTGAATTTTTTTAAAACTCCTTATTTAATGATGCCTAAAGTTCCTTAATAGTTGGATGTTTTGATGTGGATCTAAACACTCTTGCACTTTTTTTTCCGAGAGTGAGAGATCACATTCACAACTGTAATGGAGTGGGCCAAAAAAAACCCTTTAATACGTCAGTGCTGAGCGAAGACGAGTTTTAGAAGTTGGGAAACATTAAGCTATCAGCTGCAGCTGCTTTGGCTCAAGAAATAAGATTATGCCATATGAACCTAACCCACTCGTGCATCACTGCAATTAGACTATGTGCCTCCTTATAATCTGCATTAAAATGTGCACTAGGTGTAGGTGGAGGTGGAGCGCAAAGAAATGTACGTAATCTGTCCAATCCTGATATAGCAAGTAAGCTCCTTAAGCTAGATCAAGATCAAGATTAAGAATACAAGCAGGACCATAAAATCATATTTAGCCTAAGACAATTTTTATACTAACTTGATAATGATAGCACTACCGACTACAATATGTGGCAGCCATTAAATATCTCCTATACGATGTGGAAAGGAACATCCGAATCGACCAACTAATTCCATTTGTCAACAAGTAGAAAGACCCGTTTCTCATTTCCCTGCAGAAGGATCAGCAATATTATGCTAGAAAAGCCACAAGGCAAGGAGGGTGGGAGCAGCGGGTCTTTTCTATTCATATATAATTGATGTCCACTAATTAGAGTGTATTGTGTGACTCATCTCCAACAAGTAATTAGTGAGGCATTATAGTCTGACGTAACATAAATGTTGACCCAATGAAATGCTAACTCAAAACACATGGTTGACCAGTTGCTCAATGGGGCTCCAAAGCTCAAGAGGATTTATCATAAAGCAAACGGAAAAAACTTCCTAAAAGGTCCAGCTGGATAGCCAGCATTTGAGCGGCCACGCAACATGCCAAAGCCAACAGATACCATAAGAAGATATAGAGAATGACGTCAATCTAGATAACCCTAAATAACTTAGAAGAAGTGATCAAGCTAGATAATCACCAGGAAAAAGAGAAGAAACAGATAATGGTTCATGATATAAGCTGCAAAAAGGAAATCCTATTACGGCTGAATCTTTAAAATCATGATTCAGCTTAATCCACAGTTTACAAGATCAAAAAATAATAAGCAGCAATGTCCATTGCTGAGTAGGATGCAAACAAAATATCTACCAAATCAATTTAAGAATCTATCAAATAACATAAAATTCAACCTAGACTATCCTCCACCTACCTCTCAAGGAGCATCACGGTTTCACAATGTTGAGTATGTGGGAAAAGATCAACAGCCATAACTTTTACAGGTTGGAAGGCCTCTGAGCTTGGCATAGACTTGGCCCTATGTCGTGCCAGACCAGCGCTGCTCATGTTTCTCCATCCTCTGTTGTCTTTATTTTTTTCAATTTTTGCAGGAGATGGTGTACAAAGTTCAATAGCATTTGCCACCAAACTTTCAGGATTACAGGATATGTAACTGCATTTAAAAGAGCAAAATTAGATTGCAGAGAAATCACTATAGATGAGAACATAATATAATTCAGAAGAAGAACTAACACAAGCCTCCGCAGACGTGGATGAGTTCTCAGAGCTTTGATCACCTGCAATCTCACAATTCAAATATCAGCTATTCAAACTTTTCAGATAATATGTAACAAGGATTCAAAAAACAGTTGGAATCCCAAAAAGTAAATAGTTTAACCCAATTCATCTATGTAAAGGATAACTGTAAATAGTATAAAAGATCTACAGTTAAATGGAACAAGTGGAGAAAACAGCAAAAATTCAAGAGGCTCACTTTTTTTTTCCTTGGTTACATGATGGCACAGAGGCTCAAACCCATGACCTCTTGCAAACCACCCAAACCTCTCACCACTAGACCGCACTTAATGGCTCATAGGCTCACTCTCAATTTTACATTGCTTGAAAAAATAGCACTGAAAAGATCAGACATAATGTCTACCAGTGAACATTAGAGTCCAAATTCTGTAATATATAGCAACCACCTGATTATAGACTTATTTTCAGCAAAATTAAGAACCTGATTTTGTTGTTCCAAACTAAGATCTGAATGGTTGTAGCCATGCTTTGTTCCAAAACCTTATTATAGATCTCCAAATTTAAGATTAATTTCCATATAGTCTATCAAAAAGGGATAGACAAGAGAAGAAAGAGAGAGAAAATTTTATGGACTACCATAAATGGGATTAACAAAACAATTACATACCATGAGCAAGGGCTACTAGAGCAAGGTTCCCTAAGGTAGTAATATGTTATTGTCACTCACATCTACATATAGATATATAGTTTTAAGATATGGAGTATAATTCTTACAGTTGGATGAAGTCCAGCACGTGGAGGATCAACAATAGCAACAACATTCTTAAACTGTTGCACTAAAGTGTTCCCATTTTCAGAACTATCCTTCTGAAACCCACTTCCAACTTCTTGCTGGTCAATTTCTGAACACTGTGCTGCTCTTTCACCATTTTCAGGCTCATGACATGCGCTTCCCTCAGAAACTTTTCTGATGCTGCTTCCAGAGGTATTAGGACCACCAACCTTAGGCACATTCAGGTTCTCTTTTAACAGAGATCCCATCACATCTTCTGCCTGTTGCCTCACATATTATTAGCCAACATACAAAATTTGCAATGTCACGTTAACCAATTAAATCAAATTGAAAAGATTTCCATTAGAGATAAACTTTTCTCAGTGCCATGAAACATGATACTAACTATAAATTTCTTGCAGAATTTCTTGCCAGTAGCCATAATTTAATTCAACCAGATCTGAAAATAAAAATTATCATCTCACCTTTGCACATATAAATTTACAATTTTTTATGCCATTAATCTCAGCATTCCTATGTGCATCAGATACTGCAGAAGCATTCATTTCAATGCCAATCACCTGGCAAAATCCCCAATTAAATCAGGCTCAATTATTTGAAAAGAAAATAGGAAATTTTGAGGAATAAGCTGTTGATTCACAAAGATTGAGGAAAATTAGCCATGTTTTGTATGCAAATTTCATTTATCCTCCGCAAGAGTAATCTTTAAATCATACATATCACTTTCCAGAGATGAAAACTAGAAAAATTGAACCCGTTGCATACTGACCAATGTATTTCCCAAATACAACACCTGTGAGCAAGAAAGAAGCATAAATAGTGATTATTACCATACCAACTCGATGCGCTAAAGTCAGGCCAATTGTTCCTGTCCCGCAGCATATATCAAATAGCAAAGTATCGGGACCTAAGCATGCCCAATCTCCAGCGAGTGAGTACAACTTCTCAGCAGCAAGAGTGTTAACCTGCAGTAGAAATAGAATCAAAATTCCATCTAGCAGCAAAACCTCTTTTCTGCTGCATTCATAGAAAAATAATTATTGCCAACCCAACCTGGAAAAATGCTGTTGGAGATATACAGAAACGGAGATTGCTGATATAATCATGGATTCGTGCATCCATGGAACTATTGCTTTCATTGATTTCAGGATTGCCAACTGATTTAGGAATTGGAAGGGAGCGCAGTGGCGCATCAGCTGGTGCTACATTGGAGATTCCTTGATGATCCTACATGTTAAACCAATTATAATAATAAAAGACTTTTAGAAAATCAAGAGAGAGTATATTGATAGTAATGAAAGAAAACCCTCAATATCTACTGCACCAAATGTGCAGCAAAATTTGTGGTGATACCAGTAAAGGGGATACTAAAAATCCATGAAGAAACTAATATTCCAGAAAAATAATTATTAAAAGCTTAAGTATTTGTCCAGTTTCTTATTGTCCATGTATCAGAATAAAAGATTTAGCAGCGCTTCTAATTATGTTACATTACATGGTCATACTACTGAAGTGTTTGCCAAAGGCAATGATGGATGATCTATAAGACTATAATGCCCTAGCCAGCCACTTAAGAGCATCAATCCATTCAAAATCACAGGGCAACATGCATTTGAAAGTCGATACCGTAAACAAAATTCAGGTTTTCGATTTAGACAGTAATGTTCTACATCTTCATTAAAAAGGCGGAATCCAATCTACTGATGCCTTAGAGAAAGAGAAAGATAAGTAGATAACGATATTGTAACCTTCGAACTTATTTTATACAACCATGCAATTCTAAGGTAATTAGTTAATGTATAAATCAGTATCAACAAGGGAAACTCAGATTAAAGGTACTACCTGTACAACCAGTGCTGTTAGAGGCAATGATGGAGAATGTACTGCAGCTCCAGTAACAAATGCTGGAGCAAGCCTCTCAAATTCACTGGTTATTAGTGCATCGTCAAAGCCCGAAGAAGAAACCTATATAATCAAGATCAGAGGCAAAAAGATATGAATGACATTATTAATGCATGGTACATAAACAACTACAAGGTACATGATCCATAAGCTTCGAGTGATCAGGTCTTGTCTCCCTGTATAAACCATGTTCTACCTCTAAGTTTACCAAACAATAGCAGGATGAATTAATTTAGCTTCTCAATAAATTCCTTCTACATATTCACAAAGAGCCTTCAAGAAGGGCAAAAAAACCATCCCCCCCCCACACAAAACTCTTTAAGGAGGTGTTCCCAACATGACTTCATTTAGAAATTTACCTGCACAATAAGCATGACCTCAGCAATTCCACCAAAATTTTCAGCATCAGTATCCTTCCCATTTGTCCTCCCTTCTCGAACCTTATAAGAGATACAACAACCAATTAGCTTAGAGAAAAGGTTAAATAATTCTATAGCCAAAAGCAGCACCATATAGGCAATGTTATATATTTTTTTGGCAATTTATTTTTTGTTACCAAACCCACAAAATCATACCGTCAATTGACGCCAAAATCCAGTATTCTTGAATCTGTTCCAAGCTGGTAAACTTGAATGCTGCAGAAATTCCTGAAAGATAGAAGCATATTTGCAAGCAATTGTCGAAATATTTGGGCAGTCCACTGCTTCCTCAACTGCTGTTACACCCTCCCTGCTACAATTCTTTAGTAAACAATTTACATGCTAAGTACTTTACAAACAGAGTGAACACAGATCACCTGAAGTTTCCAAGCATGAACCCAACTGTTAATTTTCCTTCCAGAGAATATCCAACTGAAAATTCACACTTATTACGATATCCATTTACAAGTGGTGATTCAATAATACCCTCTAGTTTGCATGGAAGGCCACCTGGTTTGAGAAAAGGCAAAAGACAACCATAAGCCACTAAAAACTTAAAATGTACTGTAAAAATACAATAAAATAAGAAAAAGTAAACACGGGTGGTTCACTAAATGATGAAGAAAACAACTGCATGAGATGTTTTCAAAGCAACCCCTGTGTTCAGTCTTGAACTCCAAAACAACAAAATTGTACTTAGGGAGTTGAGGAAAATTTCAAAGATATATATACTACCTATGTCCCTAGATTTGAGAATCCACTCAGGAAGAGAAACACCATTTGGACAAGCTTTACGAGCATTTCTAGTCTGCCAGAAAAAAAAAATGCTGAAATTAATTCTTTATAAAAGTAAGAAATAAGTAAGTAAAATAGACAAAACTACAATAATAAAACACATAATAGAAACAATCATTACTAACAAGTCTTTTGAGAATCTGCATGAGAGAGCTTTTTTTGTGCTCCAACTGATCAGCGTAGGCCATATGAGCTAGAGGAGTCACTACATCACGTACACTTTTGGTCTTTGACACGGAACCGTCATTTGTGTCACCATCCACAGTCCCATTTGAAGGATCATGGATGCCTGTATTCTCCTCAGCTTCTTGAGGAAGGGCGACAGTTGAGTTATTTTTCTTTTCAAATGATCGAGGAATGACATCTGCAACCTTTAAAGTTTTGTTGCCAATAGATTTTCCTTCCAGCTCCTATTAAATTTATAATTTAAATTAACAATTTCATTGATATCAATAAAGCACCGAGTAAATGAATCATAAATACCTTTGATGAATTTTTCAGTTGTTCTTCTTCTTCAAAACTGACAAAACCTACCACCATACCTTTCTTTTTCTTTGCAGATTTAAAAAGTATTCCCTGAAAAGAAGAAGGACATAAAAAGAACCAAATGCTTCATTATACACACTGCATGATGTTCACTCTCATCTATCCTGTACCGAAGTATAAAATCCAACAACAACAATCAAAGAATTCCAAAACAAAGTATCAACTGGGACACTAAGATAAATTAACAATGTTATAGCCAAAAAAGATGTTCAATTAAGTAACTACTTGTGCTAAAAATTCTTAAAAATCAGCCCAAGAAGAAAAGTGCATCCAGCTGCACCTCTGGAACAAGTGAACAACAGCACGAAACCTTAATCACAAACACATTTTCTTTCTTTCTTTCCTTCGTTTTGATATTTTCGATATAAAAAATTCCTTATGGAAGAAGACGTTGCTATTCGATATTAGAGAAGCTGTTTTAATTGGTAACTACACATCTTCATTAAGACTAGCTAAATTTAGCAGGGACACCTTTACTTTACCAAAGAAGTATAGAAGCATATTTAAAAATGCAGCTCAAATCTTGTCTCAAATTATCTCAAGAGAAACTTCTTTAAAAAGTTTTTTTTTTTTTTTTTTAAAAAAAAAGAACAAACCAGAAAAGAAATTTCAGAAATGTAAGTGAAATTCAAAATCCGCTTGCCTCCTCATTGAGAAAATTCCTCAAATTGTCCGAACTCCACTTCCTGGGTAAATGCACCAAGCATTTGCTAAGCGCGTGATAGGAACCATCGTTATCATCAGCATCATCATCAACCACAGCCTCAGTCATCATAACACCCTCCGAAACACTACATTTCTCGCCCGTTTCCAATTTCATTGCCTTCTTGGCCCTCTCAGACGTCGGGTCCCACGTGTTATCGGGGCGAGGGCGAAGCTCCTCTTCACCGTGCGCGTACCGGCAGGTACTGCCATGGCTACAGGAGCCGTCGTGGCGCCTGAAGTAAGAACAGAGGCTGGTTTTCCATAATGGATGGAGGGAAGGGCTTGCTTCCACCTCCGAGTCTGGGTTCTGTGATGGTGACGGCGACGGTGAGTCTTCCCTCTTCCGCTTCTCAACTGTAGCTGAAACTGAAACCGCATCGTTGGTTGGTTCAGGAGTTGAAGTTTCTAGATGGATTTGAATGTCTTGTGGAACCGTTTGAGGGGACTGAATGGTCGAATCGTGACCATTGATTTGGTCGGAAGGGTCTAAGGTTTTAGAGCAAGAAAGTTCAGCATTGATATTAAGAGGTTCCGCCATTGGATTTTGAGAGATAGCTCAACCGCCTTTTGCTTTCTTACTTCAGAGAAGTTGAGACCTGGAACTGCGATAGCGCCCTGAGTCCCAACTTTCTCCTTTTCCCGGTTTCCACCGTTTTTTTTTTTTTTTTTTTTTTTTTTTNNTTTTTTTTTTTTTTTTTTTTTCCAGCAACTATCCACGTGCCACGTTACATTACTAATCCCGTAAAAATAAGCTAGTTGGATGAAATTATTTTAAATTCCATTCATTAATAATATGAGAAAATGTCAAAAATTGAAGAGTAATTACAAATTTATTATTATGTGTTGGATGAACTTACAAAAGCAATTTATCAAGTTCATCCATATTATTTTCAATTTAGTTTTCTAAACTCATGCATATTCTACAAAACTATGTAAAAAAATAACTTGTAAACATCATTTGAACTCATTGTAAATTTAAAACACACATATGAAATACTTATTCCAAATTTCCAATTGATGATTCTAGATGTCTAATCCAAAACCAAAAGATAAGGCTACTGTAGTAGAAAACGTTAAAGTCATTCAAATACGTTGTCTAATATTTGTTACTCATAAGATTTTATTTAAAATGTTAATTTTATGAAAGATTATCCGTCCATTTGCACAGCAGTTAAGTTGGGGACGATGATCTTGTTCTAAGGTTGATAACATTATTGATATTAGGGGTTTGGCATATGTTTACGAACTTTGGACTTCGGAGAATTTTAGACAATTCATGCTCCCAAAAAAACCTATTACTTGAGATAAAGATAAAGAAAGGAATTGATTTTAGTTTTCTTTTACTGATTAGATATTGAAGAAAAACACAGAATAAAAGAGTATCAGTGTCATAAATAAGAAGTGTAAACTGCACCTAGCATTCATCCTTGGGAAGGCATCAACGTCAACTTGAAAAAAGAGGATGTATGCACATTTATCATTTTGATATAACTCAAGGGAAGCGGGTGTACTTTGTTTTTGGCTATTATACAGCTTGCCATTCTCTCTGCCCAAAAGAGAAAACAGAACATACAAAATTTGCAACCACTTTGTTTTTGAGAACTTAGATTATAGTTGGTTGCAGATCTTCATGGATCACCAGGTCCATTACTCACTTTGATTTCCATGAGTCGCTCAACTGGGTGTCGACATATGGGGCAGCTGTCTGTATGGGACCTCAAAAGATTCGCACAGCCACTGCACATGCACTGCATCCATTTATCAAAGGAGAAAATTAGCCAAAATAGAACAAAGAGAATCACCTGCACATTTAACATGTTAAAACTATCACAAGGTTGATCCTGCACTGCAGAGGGGGTTAGAATGAACCATGCGGAAACACTACATAAAACAAAGCATCCTTGTAATTAGTTAAAACGTTTGACCTGCTTTTTCTTTTGCTAAATAAACCATATGAATTTTAACGATCAAAATGTCATAAAATGATTATGGAGTAAATCAAAGTGGAGTTTATCTAGACGACTTCACAATAGCTTACCTAGTAGGTACATATTCAAACACAAAGTGTAATCCTTGAACTAGGGAAGTCCAGTAAATTTCTAGAAGTGATTCCTAAAAGAATTTCAATGTAGTGCACACCACTGTTGTCTGTGAAATTAGTTGGTAGAATTACTATTAACCAAGCTAAAACTACAGACCAAGAAGGGATGATAAAAGGTGAATTCACAAATATAAGGTACCATGTGTCGGCAAGGGAGGACAGTTATGTCGCGTGGTTCTGACAAGCAAATAACACATTCTCTTCCAGAATCATTGCTATCAAGATCACCATCACCAGTATTCCCAATTCCATATATCTCCTGCAGCTCATATCTCTGACCTTTCACCCAGAGAATCTGCTTCATTACCTGGACCTCATACTCGCCTTTCTCTCTCTTCTCGAAACTTGCCAGAGTGACTTGACAATTATGTGATGGGTTTCCATCAGTTTCAGCCTTCAACACGAGAGGATAAACTTCCACGTCACCTTCTTTTTTTAGTTCTGTATCCTCTAGCATTGAGAAGTCAATACCAGTTCCAGAAGGTTGTTTAAACTTCTGACTGAGACCCTGTTGAAACGGCATTGAGACTTGTTTTAGCATGATTTCCTTTACTGCTATCAGCTTACCGTCTATAGTTTCCTTGGCAAAAAACATAACCGTAATGCTGTTGCAGAAAAAGACGACTATAATCATCAAAAATATCTTACTGAAATGTATCTCCAACAGAGCGGAGCAGAAATGCTTTATACAAGAAATAACAAATGCATATATTAAACTTACTTAATAAACATTGTTTTTTCAAACTACAAGACAAGCAGAAATGCAAGGATAATGAAAGCCAATATGTAAGGGTATGAAAAGCAGCCCACTCGTCAAGGCAAAAATAAAGGAATGTTTCGGATCAAGTTTACAAATGTTCAATGACAGGCGATTATCCTAAACAATGAGTGGGGCAGTCATGAAATGGATCAACAGCACTTCATCCTCTCAGCCAAATGCAAAACTCATTCACCAATCAAGTTCCACTGCGTTATATGTTAGCTTTAAAGGTGTGGGATAAACCAAAGGAGGGACACAAGTTCTAGAAAGATTGTTATTAGACTTTAACAGATTTCTATCAACAACAACAAAATCCATAGTTTCCCCTTCAAGGATTTTAAAACCATTTGTGGCTAGTCATAATGTCATATACTTGGTAACAAGTAAACAAATCGGGGGAGGTACTTCTGAAAAGTAGCGAAAACGAGCTAACACCTAGAAAAAACCAAACAGAGATGAGTTCCTTTTCGTAACTTTTAGTTAGGAAGTCAGGTTCAAGCATGCATCTGTTTCAACTGTCCACCATCTTCCTTCAAGACTTAGATGCCAACGTGAGCTAAGTCTGCTTACATTACATAGCTACAAAAGACTTTTCATTGGTGATGTATGAAGTACCTATGCTAGGGCATCAAATAATTAACAACCATTGGCTGTGTTATACAAACCGATATGGTAAGAAAGAGGGGAATCTAGATGAGATGAAGATATGAAATGATCCAAGATAGGGGGGCATAGAACTGAGGATAATTATTCTGTTATCTGAATTAAACTCTCCCAAGTCCCAACCCCAAAATGAATTTTCTTGAGTTTAGATAAAAACAGCTAACAACCTAGAAAACTCTTGCATTCCGCTTTTGCTTTTGGTAAAATTATATTCCGTAAATATAATCTAGAGTAATCACTATATAAGAGCATACCTTCCGGGTGCAGTAGCGTCAAAGGTGAAAGCTACAAGGAAATTCCCGGGGTTATCTTCATCGGGTTCAATTCGCAGCGTCTCCTTCTTGATGTTCACATCGTTCCGGATTGTTACCGCTTTCTGATGCTCTACATAGGACGCGGACGGAGAGGAATCGGGTCCATCAATGAAATTGGCAGTAACGGGTGGTGGATTGACTCCAGCACCGGAAGAAGGCTGTGAATTTGGACCCAGCACGATCGATGATCGTCGGGGGAGTCGAATTGCAGTGTTGGGGTTATGAGAAGGATGGGGTGCGGCAGCGGCATAAACATAAACGAAGCCGTTTGCATTTGCAGTAATTTCCGGTTGGGGATAGCTCCGCTGCCTACGGCGGCCCCCTCTACTGCTTCCAATATTCCCCATCTTCTTCTCCCTCCTCTACTATCCCCCAGATTCTTACAGAGCCTTGAGCTTTGCTGCCTTTGCGGGCAAAGGGAAAGTAATGAGAGTGGAGCTAAATACTGTTGTTGTCGACTGCTTTGCTACAGTGGCATAACTAGAAACACAAGAGGGACAATTTTAGAAAGATTTCTCTAGTAAGCAAAAGTCAACAAAGGAATGTGTTCTAAACTTGTAATCAGGGTTAATAAAATTAAAATATGAGTAGAATACAAATGATAATGCTTACCCACCCACGCATTACCCATTGAGTCTGAGACAGACACAGCGCTACCAGGCACCAGCATCCAGCAACAACCGCCACAAGTGATCAGTGATCACCCACCAACCAGAAACATCAAACATGGCTCCAGCAAAATGTTATTGTTTTCATTCGCCTCTCTCTTATCTTCCTTCGCCTCTCTATTACCACTGTGCCAGTTTAGCCCAATAATGTTTTAAGGCCCACGAACCGGTTGGAAACGTCGTCTGGGCTTCATTTTTCGTGCTGTATTTAAATGGCCCACTCCTCCTTTGAGGGCTTCATTTTAAAACAAGAGCCAATAGGCCCATGTATTACATGAATTAACATTATAAATTTAATTAATTTTTGAATTTTAAGCAATCATTAAAAAATTAATTTGAATTCAAATAACTTAAATTTTTTTTTTTAAGTTTCCAACTAGTTCATCTTTAAAAAATAAATCTGACTTGAAAAATATTTATTGTGCTTTTTTTTATTGGAAATGAATGAATGACTATTTCATTAAGCGTTAAGAAAAATATGGAAAAACAATTGATAAACTCGTTTCTTAAGTTATTTATTTCCAATAATAAAATTGACTAAAGACAACTATTTTTGTTAAATAACACAATTGAATGCAATGCATCTGATTTCGTTTGGTATCATCATAGTGATATAACTAGATGTTAAAGTATACTCAACTTTTAATATATAAAATGGATTTTTAATATCTTGTTTTTTTGAAAAAAAAAATCAATTTGCCTGGTATTTCACCTTTTTTAGATGCAATATATGCACTAAAATATTTCAACCTAATTATTTTATTTATTTTTAATTCGTACCAATTTATCCCAACCCCTATATATTGACCACTCTCCTTGCTATTGCTATATTCAGATCAGACCACCACACCTCCACCTTAATTTTCTTTGCTAAAAAGGAGAAAGTTATTCTTCCTCTTTCTGGGAGCTTTTCACAGGTAAACATCTCTTTCTATGTACTCGTTTTTTATTTTACAGAAGCCATAGTAGATTTTGAATGTTTTACAGCAAATATATGGGTGTTTGCTACCATTGTTTTTTGTCTCTCTATATTGATTATAGATCAAATCGTCTGCTTCAAAAACTAAGTTGTTTTTCTCTATTCATTTCACACGCATAATATTAATGTGGACTACGTCCTTCACACTGAGATAGAATTTGAAAATGCATGCCAAGGGGTGAAAAAGAGGTGTATAGGCGCAGCTCCAAGTCTGTAACGCTAATAACATGTGTTGGGAGAAAAATGGTTTTTGAGATTTGAAGGAAAGGCACCGCTCTTCCAAATTAACATGCTTCTTTTACAAAAAAAAATATGGACATATTTGGCAGGGAATAATCCATTTATTACAAAATATTCTACCAAATCACAGATCCCAAAAATTGCGGAGGGTGTGATATTATTGATCCAAGAGTCAAAATGCTAAAATGAGCAATTCATGACGTGGGACATATGCTTTTAGTGAGTTACACTGGTGGGAAAAATCGTAGGAACTAGGAAATAGCAATTCTCATTTTGGCTGTTCACTCATAATTGATTTATATATATATATACATTCATTTAAAAGAATAAAATTTTATTTTTATGTTACATAAAATATATATGCACCATATTTTATAGTATAGTTTATCTATCCTAAGAACGTGATATGCATGGTTTCTTTATTTTTGGCGGAAAGTCCTACATATATATATATATGCCATTGACAATTATAGTATCATCAGTACCCAGCAAGAATATTGACTACCTAAAATACTTAATTTGGTGATAATAGAGAGTATTATGAAAAATATATAATAGTGAGGAAATTAAAATTCGAATGATTTACATAAATCTACATTTTGGCAAGTAATAGTGTATATATATATATATGTGTGTGTTTTATATATAAATATCAAGCTTGCACGGTGCTTTTTCAGTTTTTGCTAGTTTTGATTGTATATATTCAAATTTGACCCTTTTTCTTTAATTGATCATTGAACAAGGGAAATGGAGAAGGACATGATTAGTGAGTTGCCAAATGAAATTCTTGCGAATATAGTTTCTAGGTTAACCATCAAAGAAGCAGCAGGCACTAGCGTCCTCTCTCATAAATGGCAAAATATATGGACTCGCTTCTTTGGGATCTTAGACTTGGATCATTCCTTGAAAATGTTTAACTTGAGTGAAGAGTTTGTTGGACCTTTGAAGAAAAGCAAGCTTTTTGTTTCAGAATGGCAGAGTTTTATGGGTTGGGTGGAACAAGTACTGAAATCACTAACAAGTTCAACATTGCAAGGACTAAGAATTTGCATTGACTTGGGTAATCCAAGCAAAATTGCTCATTTGCTCAAGTTTGCTCTAGAAAAGAATGTTGAAACCCTTGACTTGGACTTTACTTATACCTATACAGATACATTCTTGGAAATAAGTGAACTGAACCGCAATGTTGTATTACCATGTATGTTAGTTCCACCATCAAGTTCTAATTCCCTGGCCCTGCGTGTGCTGCGCTTGGCTTCTGTAGACGTAACTGGGCAGATACTTGAACACTTCCTATCTTGCTGTCCATCTCTTGAAACCTTGTATGTTAGAGATTCGAAATGCCTAAACCACCTTAAAGTTTCTGGTCCATTGCTAAGGTTGAAACATTTGCACTTGTTGGGATGCAGCTTTCTAATTCTTGAAATTTCTGCTGAAAATCTCATGACATTCTCGTACAGTGGATATAAGGGAAAGTTTTCCTTTAAAAGCATGCCAAGCCTTGTGGAAGCATCCTTTGGGGGCCGCTATGCAAGATGCATAGAAATGAACATGAGGCATGCTAATATTTTCAAGTTACTGTCTCAAGTGAATGTTCTTAAGTTGGAATTGTGCCTGGGAGAATGGGTTAGTAAGCCAAACTATAGTTTCTTTTGCTTTATATGCCAATTTCTTTTAGCTAACATCTTTCACATCATGTGCTACTCTCAGAAAATGCATCAAGACCTGCCTCAGGTAAGTAATGTGAAGCATTTGGAGCTGTATATTCCTCACAAAGGTGGAATGGATTTCAGCCGTCATGTTTCTTTTTTAAGTGCGTTTCCTTCAATGCGTGTGCTTAAAGTGAAGGTAAATAATTTCTTTATCTCCAATTTCCCAGATCATGGTTACAAGCTTAATCGTGATAAAGCAGTGATTGTTTGATTATCTGATATCCAACAATAAAGCTGTATAAATCATTCCAAATTGACCTTATTTTATTCTTTTTGGATATTGTTGATTCAGTTAATTAGGAAGTCAAGACTCGAAGAGTGTTTGTATTCTCATTATCTATGTTATCTATCTGATTTTGCAGTTCAAAAGCGCTGACTACAAACGCGAAGATCGGCCCCTGAAGGAGTTGGAAGCCGAAGTGAAACATGAGTACCAAAACCTGAAGGAGTTGCAAGTGTGTGGATACAGAAGACACCCCTGTCAAATTGAGTTTATTACTCATATACTGAAGAATGCTGCTAATCTTAAGAGGATGGCTATTGATCCTGTTTCACAAAATTATATGGAAAGTTCAGCAGAGGTCAAGACCAAGCTTAGAGAAATCCGTCGTGATTGTACTAACTGGTTCGCTCATGGTCTGAAACCTTATCTACCTCATTCAGTTGAAATGCTTGTCCTATAATCATTGTTAACCAGTGTCCATTCTCAACTTTCTCATGCCAATAGGGGCTTTCTATTGCCTTTTATTAGTTCCAACTTTGAAACATGTTATCTTAGTACTAAGAGTTATATTGCTAGATGCTTTACCAGTTATGTTATTCTGTCATAATGTTAGTATTAAGAAACAACTAATGATATATATTACAAATTTTAAGGCACAACATCTACAGCTAGACCCTGATTCTGCCACCACTGATTTGTGGAATGCTGTGCCATAAAATTTGAAAGAAAAGCTCAAAATTTTATAGAAAATTTCAGTTGTGAAACTCATGAAATTATGTTATCCGTCTCCTAACTTGAACTGCAATCTTTTCTGTGTTCGTTTGGGCTCAATTCGTAATGAATTGAATGGGTGAAGGTAAAGTAGCCCAAAAGGAAAAAAGAAACAGAGGAAAAGCACGGGAGCACAAGCCACAAGTGGCGCTATCGCCCCACCAGGCAAAGAGGATCTTATTCCCAAGTATAAATTCTCTTCACGGTAGGCGTGAACGAACTTGATGTCACTACCATTTCAATATTTTCTAGGCATTAGTTTTATCTAACTAAGGATCTACTGCAAAGTTGTAGCATTCCATTGCTAATAGGGTTAAACATGTATAAGAAATAGTTTTATATAAAATTATAAATCATAATATAAAGCAACTACCAATATTGCTTTGATGTTTGTTCAGTTTTTCTTTTTTTTCAGTCGGATTCTTTGGCATTTCAACAAAATTGATAGACCATTCAGTTTATATCATTCTCAAGCAGAGAATATATGCACGAGTCATTTTCACAGCAAAGGGATTCCATATCACTTACTTCAAACAGTAACCAAAGTATTCATTTCACTAGTGCATGATTGTCCAATACCAGAATCGCTAGCTGGAGCTTTCCGTCATTTCTAATTTACTGCTATAGACAAAATGGGCCATCTTTCAGTTGATTCATACGTATATTTTTAGTGGTAGAGAAAAGAGCTTTAGCCTTCTATTTATCTACTTATCAATAATATTTTGCTAAGGGTTCGTCTCAAAAGGAAACTGTGATCAATACAAATACCTAAACAAGATAATGGTACTGACTAAGATATTGGATGACACTTCAGGACCTCGCACCAAACTTGGTGATAAGGCAATTATGAATAATATCGACGGAGAGATAACACATGCTAAAGATCCTGAAAGCTGAAACATCTCACATCTAATGGGCTACAAAAACGCAGTAGAAAAAGGAATCTGGCCGGGGTGATTAAGAGTGTTTCCGGTTAATTCACAATTAATGAACTCTAATCTCATATAAGATCAAAATGTTTAAGTTTATACAATACATAAATAGAAAGAAGAAAAACAAGATCACAATATTAAATAAACACATATCTTAATCTGGGAAAGTGACCTCAATTAAGTTGATATTGATAACCTTGCTTTTAACCTATGCCTGCAACACCCGATAACATTTAAATTTTGAGCTAAGTATGAAGGTTGACTTCGTAGCCATAAAACATTTTTGAGCTCATTTGAGAAGTAACTTTTATCTATTCCACTTCACTATGTGCATTTGACACTGTTTTCGACGACCCTATGATTAGAACTCAAAAACCAATGAGGAGTTCAGATAGAAAAAAAAACCAACGAGGAGTTGCACTTGAAACAAATTAAACAAAATGATAACGGGAACATCAACTTAGAGCACAATACCTCCATTTATGGGGCTACCAGAAGGATTTTATGCCCAATGAATCTCTCAAGGCTTGAGGCAGTGGACTTAAAATTTGATGAAGATACGGTACAGTACAGGAGCAGCGAACAATGGGCATCAAATCATTAAACAATAAAACTCCTTGATTTATTGGTTTACATAGTTGGATATGACAGAGAGAAAGAAAAAGATGACAACACATATCTGTGTAAGCCTACTCAGTAATCTCAAAAGCAAATAAAAATGATGGATCATGAAAGTGAGAAAGACAGCCAAATAAGCCAGGTTAAAAGAAAGAAACCAAATTTTCAGCTAGAGAAAGCTATCGCAGCAACAACTAACTCAGTAAATGAGGTGAATGCACACGGAAGCACCCTCCAGACTTCAAGGGTAAGTCAGATTGTAGACACGAGCATCTTTTGTTGAGTCAATCTAAAAGCATCTCAACAACCCATCACAGCACAATTGTACACGAAAACCCCAACATGCTCCTTCACACCAAGAACCTGCCAATCTATCATGCCATTCTTGACCCCAGACTTAGGACACCATGAATTCAGCACAATAGCTTCACCTTCTGGACCTCTTTGTCCACCCACAACCAGAAGTTGATCTCCACAAGCCTTGAAACCCAGGCCCCAGCCATTAGAAGAATCAGCCCGAACTGGAAGCCTTCCCAATTCATCCCAGGTGTTCTTTTCCTTGTCATATTTCTTCACCATGTTGGTTAGATGCTCAACGGCATACAGCTGGTTATCCACAACTGCCACTAGTGGAGGTGCCTGAGCAGTCCTGTTAACATATGGATACATCCCCTCTATTTTCCGCCAATTTCTTGTCTCAAGATCATACTCCTCTCCACAAGTCAATGAAGCAGTTGGACTAGACATGCCACCAATCACGTAGAATTTGCCATCCATAAAAAAACCAGAGCACAATCTACGCGGTGTGTGCATGTTTGGTAACATTTCCCATGTACCTGATGAAGAGTCATACAACTCAGCTGATTTTAGAACATTTCCAGACTTATCACTTCCACCTGCAACAATAGCAATTGAACCAAGACTACTAGATCCAAACAAACAGCGAGGGCGGTTCATCCCCTGACACTTTACCCAACCACGATAAATCAAGCTATACTTCCAAATGGCGAAATCCAACAACTCACGACCAAAAACCAACAGCTCACTGCCTACAGCCAAGGACTCCTTGTCTGCATGGTTAAAACACTCATCACAAGGTATCTTCGGTAAAGCCATCCATTTATTTCTCTTGGTGTCAAATGCCTCCCAACCCCTTGGATCACACACCAAGTAAACCCAATGCTCCACAATTCCCAACTGTTTCCTCAACCCATATAAATAGCCACTTTTGATCAACTTATTGTACCTTTTATTTATACATGATAGTGAAGCATAATCCGATCTACTAACCCAAGAAAGACAATTCAGCGCAACATCATCAATAAGACCAGGGAGAAGTGAATCATTTGGTCCAAATCTAGCACGACCATCATTTACTCCTTCCCTCATATTCATTTTCAAAAATTTATTCACTTTCTTTCCATTCTCCTGCATAGAACAATCCAAACGTATTTCTTTTCTTATGTTAAGAAGTCTTTAGTGTATCCCAACAAAATCATAGCAGATGAGAAAAGTAACCTTCAATGGCAGAAGCAACTACCACTACCCGCCTAAACCCAGACAACAAATCCCAGTATCTGTATGCAACCAATTCTATGTATGTATTCTTTCCATCAATTTACCAACTCCAGTTAGGAATCTGTAACTATCTTATACTTCTTACGGGACTTCTCCCAATTTTTGTACATTTACTGGAAAACCATAATCGCGGATCAAAGAAACGAGTGTAATACCAACTGAATCGGTGGTAAAGATTTGAAGTTGCGGTGATACCAGCGAACAAGCGAGAATGAAATTTTCCTTATCTGATTTCCAGCTACCGAGACAGGATTATCTGGAAATTCATGAGAAGGAGAAATTAACATCAATACGGGGCAAAAAGGAACAATTTTGCTTTGAACGATAAAATATACAGAAATCTAATTTGAGCGCGAAGGTTTCCTTTGATCCAATTCAAGGAGCATTAACGGGATGCGGATCCAAATTTTTCGAAAAAAACATTTCAGGTTTGAGAAGCGGAGATGAGGATTTCAAAAAAAATGTGAGCATACCGAAAAGTGCAATGAACGGTCGGATCTCAGATGTCGGACCGCCGCATGATTCGACGGAAACTGTCTGCCGTCAAAACATGTTGTCGGAAACCGGCGACTGAAAAGAAAGGTGAAAGTGGTTTTAGTTTACTTACAACAGGGAAAGACTGAACGGCACTACGAGTTATAAAACTGATAAAATGTGCTTATTTTGCAGTAGTGACCCTACGTTTGAGTGTATTTTATGGTTTAACTTTTTTTCCTTTTCTCTCTCTTTTTTTTTTTTTTTTTTTTTTTNTTTTTTTTTTTTGTTTTTTTCTTTGTGGGCGGGGAATGGGAATTACTCACCCCCTTTTCGAGTGATTCCTGTAAATAATGCATTTTTGCAAACTAAAGACACAATTAAGGCAGATTTCAAACTATTTCCACCACTATCGCAGTTTTCTTTTTTACTTTTCCCCTTCAGTGTCGAATTTTGGTATCACAGAGAGTGTCGAATTTTTCCTGAGTCTTCCTTCAAGTGTCGCATTTTCGCAGTGTAAAATTTTTTTTTTTTAAACAAATTCAAGTGTCGCATATAGAAGTAGTGGAGAGTCGAATTTTAGCAATTGTCTCCTTCAAAGTGCCGCATTATGGCATTATGGCATTTTGACATTTTTTTTTTTTTTTTTGTTTTGAAGTGCCAAATTATCATCAAAATGAAGTGCCGAATTTTCATTTTTGACTCCTATCAAGTGCC